>CAXAMN010000514.1:85282-138746 GCA_963970005.1 Durusdinium trenchii | reverse complement strand
TTGCCTGCCTGTTTGCCTGCCTGTTTGCCTGCCTGTTTGCCTGCCTGCGTGCCTGCCTGCGTGCCTGCCTGCGTGCCTGCCTGCCTGCCTGCCTTCCTTCCTTCCTTCCCTCCCACCAGGACAAACACAAAAAACCGTATATAATCATCAATGGCCTTCCATTCTTCAGTAACCGATCTGGAGGTGGACGTGATGCATGCTGTCAGTTTGTCAGGCACGGCACCTTTGACCACAGCCAATGCGCTTCAAGCGACGCGGGAACGCTGTGCCTTGGTGAACAATTGGACACATCTGAAAAGACACAAGTGTTCCAGACGCTCCTTTTAAGGGCGTTCAACGGGAGGGTTTAGAAGAAACTTGATGAAGCCATGCCCTGCCTGGGGGCACGTTAGTGTGGAGGCTTGAAGCTGTGAAAGATCCCATCTTTGCAGATGTTGTTCATGTTTTACCCGGGTCATTTTGAATTCCAATCAACAAACCATCCGTAAACACGTCCGTTTGAGTCCCTTAAGCTGCCCCTTAAGCATTCTAAGCCATGAACAACCCCCGAAAGGCAGCCATCTTTACCTCTTGCCATATGGTCCTTTGAACCCAACAACCCAACCTGGTTCACCGCACAAAAGGTGATGAGCTGGCAAGCCTCGCGCGCGCGGCGCGGGATCTCAGCCAGGCGCCGGATGGAGTCGGGTTTGGAGTGATGGGAAAGCGACGCGGGCAGACCCGCCGTCGGTCGGCTGGAATGACTGTGACCAATGTGTGACTGGTTATTGTGTTGTTTTGTTGCATGGATTCTTGCTGGATTGCTTTTTGGACGTTTCAAGACTCAGTCTGTTACAGCTCTTAAACCGCCTGTTACAGTATCATTCATGATTTTTGTCCGTTATTCTGCCCCCCTTGGCTAAGAGGGTCCGGTCCGAAGAAGTTTGTGCCAAAAACCACACCGCTTGACCAATCTTGCTATATCAAAATCACATTAGGTCGACTTAGCCTTAATCTCTATTCCACCCCTAATGAGTTTCGCCATCCAGTCCAGTCACCACACCACTCGTTCCGCCACCGAATGGAGAAACAGTCGACGTGGTCAGCTCTTCATCGACGTGGAGTCCCTGGTGAACTCGCAGGGGGAAATCCTCAACGACATCGGGTGACATGGCACCGACCGAGTCATTCGGAGCCATGCGCTGAGCGTCATGCGCAGACCGTCCGGGTGATCGTCCGGTCCAGAGTTGGGAGGACCCGGCCATTGGTCCAGTCGGCCTTGACTCACTGGAGGATTTTTGGAAGAAAGACGACCAGTTTCGCTGTGCACCTGAGCCAGCGTGAGTGACCAATCAAACAGCATACATGTGCTGGACAACTGGAACAGTTGGTGGAGCGAGCCGTTAGGGTCGTCTCCGCCTTGGATGGCTCTTTTTGGGGGTTAGGGCTTCGCGGGCAGCTGTACATCCAAACCGCTGGTTCGAGGTGAGCTCCCGGTCCGTCCACAGAAGAGTGGAGAACATGGGGCGAATCCCTGCGACCGAACTGGACCCTGCCGGAGTGAGCTGAAGTGGGAAGTGGTCGAGGTTCCCTTTAAATCCACATCAAAATCCTACAAGAATCTCACTCGCACTGCTTGCAGAGAGCTCTTGTTGAAGGTTGCCGTTTTTGGACTTGCAGACCCATCGCAGCAGATGCACACAAGAGTCCAAGAAAATGAAAGAACAAAAGACCATCAATGGGTGACTTCACTGTATCCTGGAGGTGGGTTTGCCAATCCTCATCTTGGCCCAAATCCGGAAAGCCCTCCAAGCTTTGGTGCTCAAAGGAAGCATTGACATAGAATCCCTGGTTCCTTATATAGTGGTAACTGGGATCCATTGGGTACAGCTAGGACCCAAGCATTGACATACTGAGTCCAAATCCATACTGTCCGTACCTAAGGTGAAACCGTCCATACACCTCACCCTTCGCCGCCAAGGAGCCACATCGCCTCCACCCGGGACCGGTGTTGGTTGCGATGGTCGTTGGTTGGACGCAGTTCCTGACTGGGTGACCCGGGGCGCCCGGCCGGAACCGGGGCATGAAACGGATGACGTCTTGGGTGGAATCTCCAGGCACTGTTCCTGTCCTCTTTTGGACTGGGCCCAAGTAGGTGGAGAACAAGAGGATGTCATGTCCACAATGTGACGTCTAGAAAGGACTCTGAGAGTCTAGAGCCAATTCACTGTCCATTCATTGTATATATGTTTATACTGATGTTTACTGTATGTATTTGTTCTTTGTGGGTCTCTCCTTGGGAGATCCTGAAGAGAAAGGCATGTTGGTGTATATTTGTTGGTTTAACAGTTTGACAAAAACACACATCAGAGATATGCTAAGTGGTTTACTTAAGACTACCTATGACACTCCCATCCGGATCGTGCTTCAGCAGCTTTCATCCTGGCTGCCAGGAGTCCACCAAGCGCGGCCACGATGAACTGCTCCGCGCCAGCGCGCAGCAGTCGGCCTGCCGCTGGCGCTGGTTGGCGCTGGGGCTGTTGGTGGCGCCACGGCTACGGGGCGTGCGGCATCACGTGCCGCGTGGGCGTGCAGCGTGGGTGTTTGGGCTGTGGAGACGTCCCTGCGGGCCAGGGCAAACACCAAGCATGGAAGTGGTATTGCAGACTCTTGCTTGACAAGACCTCCATATGAAGAGATCTTGCAATCCATGTCCGGGTTGTTCTATTCATCAAGGCGTGACTTCAATCGTGGTCCGTGTTACTGCACGTGAATGTGGCCAAATGCAGCGCATTTGGACACTGTGTCAATATGACGCCAAGGGTATGAGCCCGCTCCAGTGAGCCAGTGCTCAAGGAGTGTATATGCTTCCTGATTCTGCAGGTCCGGACGACGCCTAAAGGAAGAAAAGGCACCTTTTCGGTGAATCGCCTCATCGCCTTCTAGTAGCGTCCTTGCTCCTTAGTGAGGTCAGGAGCCCGTTCGTAGCGTTCTTGCTCCTAGTAGCGATGCCAGAAGCCCCGTTCGTAGCTTCTTGTTCCTGTTGCGTCTCATACTTCATCATATTTCACGAACCGCCAAACTTGTGGATGACCCCAGTTGTGCAGTTGATGGTGAATGCAACGTGTAGTGTGGTGCATTTCTCGCAGTTTAGTTTCAACCTGTCCATATACCTCCCCTTGTGGATCCTTTTGGAATGATGGGATTGATCATTAAGGCGGCATTTGGTTTTGAGCCAGTTTCGCTTGGTCTCCCACACTAGAGTTTGATGCTCAGGTGATCGCAGTGCTGATCATCATTTTCACTGTCCTCGAGCACCAACCCTCGCACAGCCTTCGTACAGCAGCATGGTGGAAGTGTCATGTTTGGGTCAGCAGTGCTGGGACGTGCTCTCTGGGTACATTAGCCCCTGCCCACGTGTAGCACCTCTTAGAGTCTTAGAGGGGGGAGCCTCTTCCAACACCTTTTGGAAGAAGGACTTTTGCAGCCAAAAGCGGCTCAAACCTGCTCGTTTGGAGTTCTTTTCCCTCACACCGTCTTGCAAGAATATGGTTGTTGACACTGCTGAGGGTTTTCTGAATGTTCAGCACAGTCGGCCTACCACAAAATCTCCTTCACCACAGAACCGCAATAAACTGACAGAGTGGTGTGAGAAATGCGAGAATAGGACGTCCCTTTGCCAAGGAAGATGGACGGCTCTTAAGAAAGATTTTCACTCGAAAGGTATGATTCACAAAATCCTTGCAACACAACACACCAGATTCAGAGGTATTGAGAGAGATTGTTAGATTTTCTAAAATTAAGATTGTGTCCAGCTGTGTTCAATGATGTTCAGGTGCAAGATTCAAGACCACGTCTCAATGTGCCGTTCTAGCACTAGCAAGAATCACACAAGGGAGTGGGGCATGGTCACCTGCAAGACCAACTTACCACAAACCATTTTGGTCAGAGCACTTACCATGCAATGTGGTTCAGTCAAGAAAAGGAGTCGAAACCGTACACCCACAGATTCAGAGAGGAACCGATGCGCCGGGCAATCCATCCCACCCGAGGAGGAACTACCGGCGGGACAAAGCGCCCCGCACCACTGGGGTGGCTGGATCGCATGGGGCAGCATGTCAGAAGGGATGCCATTGTGAGTCTCAGTGCCAGAAACATTTTTCTGAATGGGTCGATTCCACCATTCCATATCTATAAAAGTCATTAAAAATCCATAATTATACATAATTAGGTGGTAGGACTCGCCTTGGCCATATGTCCCCGGTCTTCGGCTGAAAAGTGAATGGTTCCAACCGAAGATCCAATGCAACCCCCAACGACCACGGATTCCGGCGAGCGGGATCTTGGGCTTGGCCCATGGCGACCCTAGTCAGTATCACAGTTTCCCACTTGAATTGGTTGGTCCCCTCTTCAATTGTGAGAACACTTTTCGGGAACGATTTCATGAACTCGGTTTATTGATTGCATTGCTGTGTGTCAGATCGTCCTTTGTTCGAAGCCGAAGAGGAGAGACATCAAGTGCATTCTATCAATCACAATCCGGAGAAACATGAGAAACCCAATTATATGTATGGTGTGTATACACTGCTTTTGGCTAAGTCAAGGCTCAAGACCACCGACACATCGAACAGGAACCAGCTGAACACCGAACGACATGATTTCTTACCAAAGGGTTCCTTATTTTGATTTGATGCACTATTGAAACTACTGGTTGGAATTCGGCCAGAAATTGCCAACAATATTGGATACCCTTCAAAAAACAGGCCCAATCGTTTTCAATCCATCTCCCGCAGAGCAGGCACGCCATATTGACAGATAGAGATCATCAGATGGATAGATAGATGCACCATGCTGATGATCTCTATCTGATAGAACTGATAGAGACCATCTTGCACCATGCACCATGCTTGCTGGGACCAGGCAAACGTTGTCCACTAGACACATCAAAAGATGGGCTCAGGTGGTCCAGCAATGCTCTCAGGTGGGCGACCGTGGCCAGTTCTGCGCCCCGTGACCGTGGCCGTTTAGGTCCTTAGTTGAGACGAGACCATAGCCAGGGCTGGTCCAAGGAAGAACTGGGTTTAATCCTTTTTTGCAGAAGGGTCAGATCCAGAATAGCTTCATGGGTGAATGTTCGTAACTTGGGACTGTGTCATCTACATCGTCAGAATTGATTTTGAATTCTGTTTGACCCTAGTAACCCATCGATCACGGCTTCCTACGCCCAAGTACCTGGTTCCCCCAAGAGTTGAAGATGCTCGCGGCTTGCGGGAAATCTACGTACCACAAGGGTATTTGCTCTATGTTCCATTGGATTGGTGGAATGCTGTAACCAAACTCACACATGGCTGTGACCCTTTTGATGACCCTCAGATGACCCGTGCTTCGCGGGGCCTTGCACATCATAGACATAGAAGATTTGAAACATAGAATCATAAACATATCATAGACATAATGACATAATATAGAATTATGGACATCCAAGATATGCAGGACATATAGACTCATAGACCAAGCGCGACCGCTGTGCCCGACCGCTGTGATCGCTCTCTTTTTGCTCTCGTGTCACCTTGTTGGCTCGGATCATGAGTCGAGTGTGGGTGGCGTGGGTGGCCATCAGGCATCCTCTGGCACAGGAAGGAACCGTTTGATGTTTGATAACCTAGGCAAGTGCAATTCTGGACATAGAAACAAGTTGTTTTCCATGTTTGAGATTGATATGCTGATTTAAGGAGCATTTTCATGACACATTTGTTCACGTATGTTCGTTTTGTTCCATGATGAACCTGGAGATTGATTCAGTGCATGTGCGCACTTTTCAAAAAGGCTGAGCACTCCTCAGAAACGCTGCCAGCTTGATCTCTAGAGCCTTGACGTCCTCCAGTGGTTTCTGTCTCTGTTGCTTCTCCTTTCAAGGGCCCCAGTCGCGGGCTCCGGGCCCCGACGGCCCCATCGACCGGTCACTCCACCTGACTCGACGGTCCAGCGATGAAATCCGTCGGTCTACACGGTGCTTAGCGACGGTCCGTGGGTCGAAGACGGCCGGTGAAACATGACAGGTGACCCATGAGGTTTCTGGGTTTAGGGTTTTAGGGTTTAAGGCCCAGAAAGGCCGAGTTGCCGGTGACATGAAAGGAGGCGATGGGCTGCACCAGTGGTTCGCACCTGAGACATGGTCTGTGTACCTGTGGGGCACAGACATTTTCTCACTTGGCTCGGAGAAAACTCTTTCCACATGTTGCAGGAATTTGCGGATCACTATGTGAAGCAAAACCACAATCATGTTTCTTGGTTTTAGATGTAGCATGATTTAGCTTGCAGGTTGATGATGTTGATGGATTTCATCCCAGACAGCCCATGGAGAGGGCCCGCCATGCCGGGCATTTGGCCCTCAAGCGCGTCTTTGGGCGATCGAAAAGACACGCTATGTTTTTTCGGCGCCTCGCGCGAAGGACCGGGCGTAGCATTATGCGATCGGGACCGGCCACGAAGGGATCAACTCAAGAGAGATCTGAGTTTGAAACCATTTTCCACAGTTGGAAACATAGAGACTCAGACTTAGACATCAATATTTTGCTCTTATGATGGAGTGATGATATGTGAAGATACACAGTGAGATACAGTGAGCAAGAACTAGGTGAAAAACATTAGCAGTTGGATCATGTTGGATCTCCTTTTGACAGCGCGTTCATCAGCACTGTAGTTACTGTATGTATTTCTCATGTTATGCAACAAAAGACCTCAACAAAAGAAAAGCACATGCAAAATCCGACTCTTGAACTAATGTTGACAGTTGATGAATTAGAGCCCCCTTCCGTTTGAAGACGAATGCCCTTCCAGGTGGGAACCCAAAAGTACAAACTTCTTTTGCAACCAACCAGGTCATTTTCAATCAGTTCGAACATGCATCTCACATCGCCAATCGACTGCGGAGCTGGTTTTGTCATTGGTCAATTTTGTGTAGTTGACGAGGTAGTCATGGATACTGCTTTCGAAGGGGCAATCTTCAGCTTGGGCTAAGGCTGCCCGAGCATATCCAACGATATTCCGGAGAACTCTTGGACAACGACTCCAATTCCACGTCTGGAGGCTGTGAAGGCTTTGCTGGCGGAGAGTGGGCTGGTGCTGCAGAAGATGAACAATGCTAGGAGGCCCAAGTCCACTGAAGAGTCTGTGGCCGTGCGTTGGAGGGCCGGCAACCCAGAGGTGGGTCAAGAACTGACGCGACGCGGGGGGGGGGGAACTGAAAGAGACCAAGCAAACAGACATAACCACTGAAGCAAGAACGTTTCATGCCTCAGACTGAGTGGTTTTGTGAAGACATCCGGACCTTGGCCCGCTGCCCTTGTACTGAACATGCGCCGGGTGCCGGGTCCGGTCCTGAGGAGATCTTGAACCTCAAGGGCAATGTCAGAGCCACCGCACTCAGTGTCCGTGTCACGGGAGGCAGGCGACGGAGCATTCAGCCATGCAGAACCTGTAGAGTGTAAAACGTATAAGATAATATATGTTTTACTTTGTTTGGTTGGAT
Organism: Durusdinium trenchii; assembly: GCA_963970005.1. Lineage (NCBI taxonomy): Eukaryota > Dinophyceae > Suessiales > Symbiodiniaceae > Durusdinium > Durusdinium trenchii. The sequence continues at coordinate 131,236 of CAXAMN010000514.1, read as the reverse complement.
ATGTTCGTATTGCATCTTCAACCTGCACCATCCTGATACATCGATTTGAGTGGAGCTGATTTATTTAAAGGAAGTGATGATGATTGCAGGTTAAAATCCAAACAGTTAATACTTTAATACTGCAAAGTGTCTTGTGCGCTCCAGATTGCAAAGATTGACGTGTTTCGTTATTCATCCGTTTCACAGGCCGATTTGTTGGACGAAACCTGCTGAACCAGCATATGGAGTTGTTACGATATATATAATATATAATATATAATATACAACATCCGTCATGCCTTGGTGCGAGTTCACAAGTGAGCATGGCACAAGCGAATCAGGTCTTTTGTCGCCTTCGTCCAAGGTTGCCACAGGCTGGTTGGTGAGCTGCCACTTCCGAATAAAGTTGGTTGACAGTGACACGTGCGACAGCTTTGATGTTGCATGACTCGCCCAGTGTCACTCTTACTTCATTCTGCATTCTTTTCCCGTTGTGATTGTCACCTCAGGAGACGCAGGAAGAGCTTCGCACGGAGGTGGTGAAGCAGCAGCTCACGGTGCGCCTGCCCGTGCCGCGGCCCGGGGCATGAAAACCGGAGGGCAGAAAAGAACCTGAAGCATACTGAAGCATGAAGGACAACATGTCGGGTGTGCGCCTATTGTTAAACATTCATTTATTAATGAACCAATCTAATCCAGGGTTGGAGAGCATCCTGGATCGCACGCCTATATATAAAATCTGAGCGTTTGAAGAACTCATGATGATATGAACAAGTGTTTGGCAGTCATTTGGATGTGTGCACATCATATCGGTCGGCAATGCTATGAACACCACGATGCTTTGCTTTTGGTCTGGTCATTGATTGATATCACATGCACGTGTAAGCACTGTATATATAATATACATATTATGTATATTACATATGTTATATAGGTGTATATATATATATATATCTAGTTACACCTTATATATGTTTTGCATTTGTTCCACTCGCTGGTCTTCAAATGAACAACTATGGAGACACTGGGCAGTGTAGGCAACCTTGGTACCAGAGTGTGCGCCAGCCATCGGCTCAGCCATGTCCAGCTTGCCCAGAACGGACTCATGCCTAAGATGGCCAGGAAATCTGTGCAGCCTGACTTGCCATAGCAGAGCAAATGGACTTTAAGTGAGCAACTGTGCCTTTTCCTCACTAATCATGAACATGGGTTTGTTTAAGTCTAAGCCAACAAACGAACACCAGTTGTGCACAGCCGTGGTATTTCCTGCTTGGACCCAACAACAGCAACGAGCTGGCCTCTAATTATTGGTTGAGTTGATGAATAGAGGGGAGACACCTTTAAGTGCACGCCCTTATTGGGTATATATATGGTACCTCTCTGAAAGACCCCTCGATTCTTTCCAGATGGGCATCACTGATTTCCACCACTCGAAAAACCCATTGATGGGATGACCAGCCAAGTTAAGGGGAACCTGTTTGCTTGCAGGTCTGAACCTCAACCCATACACCATAAATGATCCCAAATGAATATGCCAAAACATCCGGGAGAGAAAAACCTTCCATAAGCTCAGTAACGCCAGCAAAAACCATCCACGTGCCACTCCGTCCTTCACCTCGCCTCCTCACCATGGCGAATGCAGCCATCGCCGCGGCCGCGGTGGGCTTGGCGCCTGACTTGAAGAAGCGCGTCGAGATCATGGCGGAGCACGTGGCCAAGAACGGACGCTTGGGACGAGATGACGTTACCAGGGTTTCTCCCTGGGAGAAGGGTGATTGGAGGTCTGGAGCAATGGGTTTTATTTCGCTTCCCCGTGTACTAGGGAGTCAGGGGATCCCCAAAAGAAGAGGATAACAACAACAACAACAAAATATAGTCTATATAACTATATATATAACGCACGCAATGGATCTATATCTAATATCCCTGTTTGGTTCAGTCTGAAGTGGTGCCCCCTCCCCAATGTGCCCACCAAACTACTGGCTCAAGTGCTATGCTTCCGCCCACCCATGCTTCCACCGTGCTCCCAGGTGTGGACTTTGAGACCACCGTGCGTGGCACCTGGGCGCACCAACGGTGACGAACGTCGAACGAAAACCCCCCCCGAGGTCAACAAGGTCTGTGGTAGCATTGGTCCAGGTCCACTGGGCCTGAATCTGAGCGGAAGGTATGTATGAAGCCATGAGATCAGGAACATACAGGAACCATGAAACTGGATGAGGCCATGAGAGGGGATGAGAATTCCGTTTGATTCCATGAGAAATAAACCTCCCCCATAGCTAAGCAGCTAATCAAATGGAAAGAAACAATTGACTTGGTTGCGTGGCTCTGATTGACTGGGGGTCTAACACCCACAAGCATATTCATGAAGGAAATCAGACACACTGACTAATGTCAATTTGGATGAATTTTGGAGGCTGATTTGGCTTGGGTGAACCAGCTGAGGAGGTTTCCTGACTTTGCATGGCTTCCGATGAGCTTGGAAGTTGATCCATTACTCTGATAGGTCGCAGTAAGTGATTGGCCTAGATGTGGACATGTGAGACGGATGCCAACCCAATAAGACGGCTAGTGAGCAGGAGCTGCCATTCTTCGTGTGGCAGGGTGTTTGTGCCCAGAAAACGTATAGACGGTACTGTAGTCGTGGAATCTCCGGACAGACAATCAAAGAGCAACTTGAGTCGGTGAAAACCTCTCGATCCATGCCTTCCTTGTCGTTCTGAAGCACACGAAGTTCCGAGGTAAAAATGCTCAAAATCCGCAGTTCCAGTTCCTGCTGGGTGGTGAGGGCTCCGAGTACTACCAAGCCCTCCTGGCCTCGCACCGTACCTCCACACCGGGCCCGGGCCGTTGGGCACCGCCCACGCTGAACGGCGCGGCCGGCGCGGGCGCGCCGCCGAGCGGCGCGGCCGGTGCAGCGCAACTGTCGGAGTTGATGCAGCGCTGGCCGACGCCGGAGGTCATGTTCTTGAGACTCGGCAGCGGCGCGTCGCGTGGTCCGGTCGCGGCGCGGCGCTCTCCGGTCCTCGTCGCTGGGAGGAGCGGAGCGGGAAAGAGGAGCCGGGTTCAGGTGATGGTCCGTGGGGAGTTTTCACGTGGGAGATCTGAACAGAAGTGAAGATGAGAGAACTGCGTGCCCGGCTCAGTGACCCTGAGCATTGGGAGGGCGGCTCGACAAGGACATCCTCAGGCTGTGTACCAGCAACCCTTGCAGTTGCGGCAAACCTTACAAGTGAGACTTGTCCAGGAGCTCCCCACAAGCATTAGGTGGGAATGGCATGCAGGTGTCATTTTTAGAGGTGGCCATTAAATTGCATAAATTTACAGATGGGCCCTAACAAGTGGGTGAACACTTGTAGTGAACATCCTAGGCAGCAAACACCCGCCACACAGCCCCCCCACCCACCTGCCATTTGATAGGCTGGAAGCGTCGAGCCCCACGGCCTTTCGAGCCTTCAGTGTTTTTTTCTCCGGCATCGGCATCCGTGCGACTGAGGAGCCCGGAGCACGAGCGGCAACTCACGGAAATCTTGAGCTCCTTGGAGAAGAGCTCCTCCCGCGCCTCGGATCTTTGCCGCGCGACCATTGGCAGCGACGGAACACATTCCGCGACCGTGTGCGGAACAACATCTTGTGAGGGTTCTTCCACAACAAGGTCGGGGCCACACTACTACACGAGGTGGTGCTATGTTGATCAATTTTGAATTGTTTTGGCTGGTTTTGATCAAACATCAAATTAGCATCATGAGATACAGATGTTAAGCTGCACATGTTTATCATGGTCCCTGGCGGGACTTGACCAAGCGTGGTCTTGACATTCCAAGTTCAGCTAAGTCTGCCAGGGATGGGTGAGCACGCCCCATCTCACGTCCCCAGTGTTACACCCTGACTAGCAAACATTCGACATATTTTTTGCATATAGAGGAACATATGCTGTCATACTGAGGAAAAGTGAGATAGGACCTGTGAAACGATGGGTGGTGAACAAATAGAGGAACGAGCCTATTTGCAACCTATCTCATCAGGTCAAAACATACAAATGACCCTGGCACACACATTGATGTTGTCTCATAAATGCTTGAGATTGCATGGTTTGAGGTCTTTGACATTAAAACACACATGACCCAGGTCTGCCGGTCTGCCACCAACATAGCATGTGGCGACTAGGGGGTAAGATAGGAAAGCGGCAAGCGATTGCTTGAATTCCAGAGCGACAACCTAGTTTTTCCAGTGGGAAAAGCTAAAGGAGCCTGAAGCTTTCATCAGTCATATTTCCCCCTTTTGCACGAATTCTCTGCTTGTTGAAGTTATGTATTTGCCGTACCTGAGTCTACTGAGTCTACTGGCTGATGACTTAAAACGCTGTGGCCCACAGCTCATGTCACTAGCCCAGCCAATTCCTATGTCATTAGCCCTCAGAATAAATGGGCTTCGTTGTTGGGTTCTGGGTCAGTGTTCCATCTCATAGGAATCACGACACCCCAAGAGTCCTGTAGGAGGCTTGTGGTTTTGACAAAAGTCGGTGGGGGGCAGTGGCTGGAGTAGGTGAGCTTGAGTGGTGTTTGCTACGATGAGACGCTTCGCAGCTGCTCCCAGGAGACGCCATTGCCATTGGCCGAGCTTGGGTGGAGGCTCGAGTGGATCTGGCCCCTGCGCTGGCGAGTGACCAAGCTCAAATTGGCAATCTTGCAGGTTGCTCTCATGTTGTTTCTGCTGGAGGCCCCCCCCACTTGGAAAGAAGTTCCTGTTTTTTTGGAAAAGGTGCAGCTTCGCTCAGCCTCTCCCTGAATCCTAACTGAGGGGATAGGAATAGTGTATAACTGAGGGGAGAGCAGGAAAGAACAATATAGAACAGCTATATATATAATATATAGTAATAAATTAATATATTTATATATATATTACATATATATCATATATTTACATCGTATATCTTACAATTCTATTATATTATATTCATAGTATAAACATCTACATCCGCGACATTTTTTGAGGCTTCTTAGATCATTGATTCCAAGGTAACATCATGAAGCGCATGGTCTTTCTGTCAAGCAGCCTGCACAGACTGCACGTTTTATACTTGCTGCACGATATCTTTATTCACGAAACTGGCCGACTGGGTGGGATGCTGGGTGATTATTACGCTCAGCTCTGACTCACTAACATGGAAGTTGGAGAAACCAAAGCAAGAAAGTTTTTCAAGGGACCACTTTTCCACTTCCGTGTTAGTGAGCCAGTTTGTTGCTTTTATGTTTGCCCGGTTGCCCCATTTCGAACAGATGTTTGCTGTGCCTTGTCCCTTTGTGTGGATGCAGCTAAGATCCGCCTTATGTTGCAGCCACCGGACTAAGTGTTGCGATGTTTGCCAGGGGACTTACACTTCGTTTATTAAATGGTAAATAGGGGCTCTTCTCAAACTTGGAGTCTCACATGTTTTGTGCCTGGCCCGCTGATCTCCGAGGAACCCTGGCCCGCTGATCTCCGCGTTCAAACCCTGCTTGGTTTGGATGGCGCGACCTACCTACCAGATTGCCCAGAGCATGGACAGTGAAGGGTGCGAGAAGATCCGGAAGCTGTTGAACTTGTGGGTGGAGAAGCTTGTGCATACTCCTCGAGCATTTTTGCTGTTTGGGTTAATTTGTTGTCGAAGAGGGGGGACCACCCAACCTGGTTGGGTTTTAGTTCATCGTCCTCCTTTGGGGCCCCTCTTGGTTCTTTCAATGCACACCCCATGATTTTGAGCAGGTGGTGTGAGCTTACAATACGGACTTGAAAGTCTGGGTAGTTTTCTAGCGCGATTTCACTTGGAATTGGTCAGGTACGGGAAATCTCATATGCGGGTGACATGTGTTCGCTTGATCCAATGATAGGTAGTTGGTGTTTATACCTTGATACAGCTTTGCGCTTGCTGCACCACTAATTGCATGCTGGAAGCCTTTGTAGAGAATCTACAACATGTTCCATGCAGGCACTCGCCACAGGGAAATGGAAATGATAGTCTTCCATAGTCTTCCTATACATAGAAACCCTGGGGCCTTGAAGAAACCTCCGCCGCACCATCCACATGGTAGCAACTCTTTTGCGTTTGGGGAGGTTGCACTGAAAAGCAGCATGTAAATCTTATGTCCTAGGTACACTACACAGGCAGAGAGAGAGGGAGATAGATAGTGCTCGTCATTGATGCATGTCGTTCCAAGACAGCCAAGTTATCCTTTTTTCCTTCAGCCAAGGAAGAGCATTTTGACGCCTCAAGAAGCGGAAGAGATTTCCATCTTGATGGCGGCCAAGGATTTGCCTTCTCCACCATCTGGACGGCTCCTGCAACAGGTTGGAGTTCAAATGGGCATGTCCGTCTCGCAGATGCAAGGCCGGTGGACTGGACAAACGTGGACGTCCAGTCCGTGGGGTGAAACATGGTGAAACACCATGACCTCTTAGAGGTGGAGGTTCGATGCTTTGTTGGTGGAGGTCGATGCCAGTCCTGAACCCTGGCCCGCACATGTCACACATCTCACATCACCCGCACTGGACCTGCATTCTTCCGGGGTGTGGGAGAATGCGATGGTCCATCCATGGCAAGGCCAAAACAACTTGGTCGGCAATATCCTGGGGGCCCTGGCCCCTGCGGACAAGCCGCCCGCGGCTCCGCCACCAGCGCCAGCGCCCGGGGCACTGGTGCCGTGTCAAGCCCTGGCACCACGGCCTCCAGGAGTGCAACCGCCAATGCCAGGAATGCCTGGGCCAGCAGGCCAGGATGGTGTTTTTGGTTTGCCTCCTGTCGAGTCTCTATCTTGTTCTCATTTTTCCATCAGCTTTGCTAAAGCTTGCCTCTAAGCTATCAAATTCAAACAGCCAGCCAGACAAATTCCGCTCACAGGCATCCAACAGGGGCTGAAGGGCAAACCCAATTCATTCCTGCTTGCCTTGGGTGTCATATAGAGGGGTCAAGAAGATCATTGCAAAAAGGAATCCTCACCCTGCACCGGAACTCATCCGCACCGCACCGGCCAACCTTTTTTTTTGGGGGGGGAGGGTGGTTCTCGCAAAGGAAGGCACCTGGCACCTCTCAGAGAAAACCCCTCAAAAAACACCTCCAAAACCCACCCTCCTCGTCGGTCTACGACACGAAACTCCGCCTGGAGGACTTCAACTTGCCTTGGCCTCCGGTGCCCTGGCCCTGCCGAGCGCGGCCTCGGAAACCCCGGAGAGCGTGCCCGTGGGCGTGATGTCCTCCATGCTGAAGCAGGTGTCCAGGCGCGGCAAGGACTTGCACGCGGCATTCGTGCCCTACCGGCCCCTAGAGCCTTGGCCAGCTGGACGTGATGCTTCAAGGAATGGGAGTGGAGCTTGGAGAACCCGATCCCTCGGTCTGACCGGGAACTTCCACTCAAAGGTGGCCGTTTTCTCATTCCACTCTGGTGAGTCAGAGTGCATGAGTAGATGAGTGTTGAATGCTTTTGAGTACCCATTGATTTTCAGGGCCATCTCTACCTGCTGCATGTGCTGTTTTGGGTGTTGAACGCTGACCGCGGTCAGCTTCTTCGAGACCCTGAGCGAAGCAGAAGTTGAGATCCAGACATGTAGCTAGATCCACCACCTTGAAACAGGTCGGCAAATCACCAACAGATGGTTTAATCAAATTGACATCTTATAAGTATAAGCAACTTTGGAAGATCACCAGATCCCCTGGGAAGAGCCACGAACAGTGCCTGTCAGGATCCCTTCTACACACCTCAGACGGTGCCTCCCTTGCCGTCGCCCTCCCCGCGGATCCTGGAGCGCCTCTCGCAGTTCTACCGCGCGGTGGGCGAAGCGGCCCGCAGTCGGTCTCCCACGCGGTGAGCGACCTCCGCCCGAAGGGCGGCAGATCGAGGGCGGAAAAGGCCGGTGAGAGGAAAAGCGGCCGGTGGCGCTAGCCTGCATGCGATAGGTATTGATAGGCTAGTCATTAGCAGATTGTTCTGTGTTTCCACACTTTTTTTGGCGTGGCCTTGTTTGTGCCAGGCCATCAGTTTCTGCGGGTGCGTCGATGATCGTCCGGGTGTTTGAGTTCGCTGCCGCTCGTCAGAGGGCCCGTCAGCATAAAGGGCAACTCTGAATTGAACATAATATGTAATGTGACCTTGACAGCTGTTGATGATTTCCGGTATGCCTGATGCCATTAAAAACAAAATACGATGGACCGGTTCGGAAACTCGTTGGAAACCCGGACCAGTGAGAGACAACATGTCCTACTCCTCAGCTCCTCCAATATAATAAATACCCTTAGTGTTTACATGTTTTTGTATGTGTTGATTTGCAGGGTGGTCTTTTGGAGATTCTTCCTTCAACAGATTTGTTTGAGGAAAACGTGTGCGCCATCGCCGTCGCCAGGTGTTTGGCCTGCCACAACTCAATGTGACGGGTTTAAACGAGCAGACCAGGCTGGAGACCCGGTTTGGCACCTGTTTTTGGTGGACGCAGGATGAGGTCAGAGTCATCTGGCCCAAAGAATTGGATGAAGGGGAAAAGACCAAAGAGCCAGTACCTGGCTGGAAGGATGTTGAAGGCATTTGATACCTGAAGCCAGGGCATGGGGATGATCGAACATCAAGAGGACAGATCGAAAGCAAACATGTTTCGAGTGTTTGTGTCATTTTGTGCACTCGTACCCGCTGGTTGCTGAGAGTGACCATCCATGAAACGCTCCATTCAGAAGCTCGGTGTTAGAAGGATGTTGGACCATCGCGTGGCGTGACCTATCTGCTGTTGGCCGGCCTCAATCATGACAATCTGATAGCAGAAGAGGGCAGCCAGCGAAGATGATGTACCCTCCATCGAGGTGTCGACTCAAAGAGCATCATCATGCATCTATTTTCATGTATCTTGCCCAGAGGATGGAGACAATTGGAGACATGTCACGAGACAAATGCATATATGGCGACCGCCCAGAATCAATGGCCTCAGCAGCATTTGTGAACTCATTGTTTTGGCCTCCAATTCCGGATGCATGTGTCCCAGACAGAACAGATGCCGTAGTACTATGGCAATGGAGCAGGCTCACATCATTTCCAGAAACCAAAGTATCCGAAAAGTTTTTGTTTTCTGTTCTCTTTGTTTGGTTTTAAGTTTTCACATGTCACATGTTCCATGTTCTTTCTATCTAGAAAAAACGGTTTGAGAAGATCGGACCCAGACCCATACCGACTCTTCCTAGTCACTAGCCATGTAAAGCCAAACGCTGCACTTGCCACTAGACACGGCCGCTCCGCCACCATGTGTTGCTCCCCGCCATGGCGCCGAAGGCCGACCGGGGCGACCTCCTGGTACGACACGCGGCTGTATTCCACGGTAGCTATGATTGTTTTCAGTGTAAGATAAACCAAGGGGTTGAGAGACCAAAAACAGTCATTGACCAACTGATCGAGATACCAAGAACCTAAAAAGAACAACAAATACAGGCATCATGAGAACACATCACATGAAGAGGTGGCCCCGCTATGTTTAGAAGACTTGATTCCGTACGCGAGGGCGTTGCCGGCTCAAAAAGCAGGCATTGAATTGGATACTTCGGATACTTTCAACTTGCCCATGCGTCAGCTCTTGCATCCTCTTCGTTGTGTCCTTATGTAGGGCCAGAGAGAGAGGGAGGGAGGGAGAAAGACACAGAGTTCACAAACTGTAAATCAAAGACAATGAAAGCGCATCAAAGCACCATATACAGTACAGCTTATTAGAAAAGGGCCCACTGCAACAATATACGAGCTGAGTTCGCACAAGCTTGCACTGGTGATTTGCCTATGTCGTTCAAAAGCATGTTAGCTAAGACATATGCTAGGCATATATATCCGAACATGGCGTTTTCTTCCACCATGCTTCGCCACATGCTAGGCCGTCATTGAAAAAGAACCTGCACCGTTCGACCTCGGTTCCCGCGACTCCGTCGGCGACACATTCGGAGCGGTCGAGAGCTCGACACATGCGGAAAGTGCGGCAGTGGGTGTTCTTGTCACTGTGGTCAAGTATACCCTGGAAGACTAACATGGACCCTGGAAACCACTGCTTGGTAGAGGAAAACACTCTTCCACGAAGCCATTGTCAAGGGTCTATGTTAGTTTTCGGGAGTGTATACATTGTATACATACCTCTGTTGTATGTGTAGTTTTTGTCCATCATAACCACGGTTCACCATTCCCCCATGGTCCATGCTCACCGCCACTCCTCCCAAATGAAAAAAACCAAGCCGCCGAATGACACTCAGGGCAGTGAGTCATCCCCTGTCTTTTCGGCCAAACGTGCGGCCACCGGAGGAGGGCGCCCCAGGTGCACCGTGTAGTTCACCAGTTCGGTTCTGTCAGGGACACTGTCCCTTACCGACCGTTCCTGTGGGGGAGACACCCGGTGGCATCGCTTCCTGCGAAACGGTCGTTTGGGAGGCGAAGAGTGAGAAGGCCATCGAGTACGAAAAGGCGAAAGCGAAGGCGGATGGCAACCGATGGTTGATCATGTTTGTCTAGGCTTAGTATACCCAGATCCCATGCTCCACACCAACGGAAAACCATCCTTCAGCTCAGGAGATGCAACCCCTTGAGCTGCGCCTCGTAGTTTAAGGGTACCGCCCCACTCACCGGGGCGGACGTGGACGTACAGAAACGTGGACTGTCGGGTTAGGCAGAAACGGGATGGTGCCGGGGTGTGTTGTGGTGGGGGATGAATGATAATGACGTTTTCCTGCTACATGTGCAACAGGTTGTCAGAAAGTATTTGGGAGGGTTGGGATGGGATCGTTCACCTGAAACAGTTTTGTCAGAAGGATTCAGACGGTATTTGTCACATTAAACCGTTTAAACTGTAAACTTTTAAAACACGTTTACAGCTGCTTTGGGGCTTGCTTTGTTTAAACATGGTTTAAACATGCCTCGATGATGATGATTCCGATTCAGCGCTGATTAAAATATTTGTTTGATGTGTGGCCATTTTGCTAGATCAAGATGGTGCCAAAGCGCCTCTCCCGTAGTACTCGAGGTACTCCTTTAGTGGAACTGGTGGAACCTTGAATCAACCCAGTTTAAACCGAAGCTGTTTAAAAACCGTTCGTGAAAACAATCCCTGTTTAAACTTGCATAAACGCCATTTAAACAGCGTCCCGACTCAGAACTCCTGGAACAGCCGCTCCCGCGCCACGCCCATTAGCTCATCATGAGTCACTGTTGGTTCTCCTTGCCCCACAAGTGATCTTCCAAAGCAAGCGTCCAAAAGGGGTGGCAGGCATGCTGAGCAGTTGTGCAAGAATATTACAGCAGCTATAGACTAATATATGACTATATAATATAATACATATAGGACGACACATAGACATAGACTTTAGTCCATGGTCCATATACCTACCCATTGTTTAAACGTGCATGCACTCTTTGGTTTGAACACGCACTTGTTTAAACATGTTTAAACATATGCGTTTAAGCCGAGCCTTAGTTTAGACAGTTAAAACTAGAAGGCTGCCCAATCCTGGTGGGCGGGTGGGGGTTGGCGTTGTGCAAACATGTTTGATACGCGCAAGCTTCCTCGCAAGCCCAAAGGGCAAGTCAGCAAAATTGCTGAAACTCAAAAACACATTGCTGCTGGAAGTCCATCAATGAAAAGTTGGTTGCCAGCCAGTGTCATTAGCACACAACAAGTATGTATATATATATATATCGTTCTGCCAACCCGCAGCTGATTCAATGTGTCCAGCTGGCAGTACAGAAATCTTGCAACCCATGAGCCGGTGAACCACTTGGCAAAAGGCGCTGCTCAAATTCCAGAAATATTTCAAACATGCCCCGAAACCTGCGTTTAGAACACACTTCGGCCTTCAAAACGCGCGTCGCCTGCATCAGCTGCAGTAGGAGCAGAAGCTGTGCGGCAACAGCAACAACGGGAACAGCAACAGTAAAAGCAGTGGTAGGAGCAGGAAAAGGAGGAGCAACTCTGGCAGCTAGGAGCAGTAGGAGCAGCAGCAGCTGTAGCAGCTAGCAGTCGGAGTGTTGGGACCACTGAGCGTGAGGGCTTTGCCCTGGCAACAAGTTGGATTCCGAACGTGCACGTTTTCACACCAGTCAAACTCGCAGTTTCACGCCATGGAATGCACCACCGGATACCACCGGCGCGTTTTTTTCTCTCCCGTGTTGCCAGGAGAGACGGGAGCGGGATGAGAACTTCGAACGCGGAGTGCATGCTCCTTTGACGCAACGAGTGGCCGTGGGAGACAGATCTCTACGTGATGAAACCATCCACCGTTCCGTTCGGGCACAGATCTTTAATAGGTTTGGATGCCATGTGCCACAACCGGGTCTTTGGTCATAAAGTTTGAAACCCTTGCATTACCACACAAATCTTAAGACATTAAGACCTGTAAAGAGACCAATCAAGGATGATTTCAGGTCCCAATTTATGTCCCTTTATGGTGAACGTTGCTGTACTGGGGCCTCGCTGTGCTATGTTGTGCCAAGTCGTCGACCTTGGGCTGATGTAGTGCAGGTGGACCTTAACTCGAGTGCTTTCCAAGCACTATGAGTCATTTTCAAAGTGGAGGATGGTTCCATTCACTTTTCAAATTTTTTCTGTCAGAGCGTGTATATTCACAGTATATGTAAAAAGTATCAACCATATATTATATAGGCATGCACTTCTTTTTTGAGCCTGCTCGGCCCATGGAATTCTAGAATAGACTCCAGGAAGACAATTTTGCTTTGCACACTCGGGGGTTCCACGTCCATGTCAGCGATTGGGAGTGTACTTACCGGTCCTTTTCGAGCTACTCGGAACTTCTGGATGAGACGGCCCGAACTGCCGTCGCTCCAGTGCCGTCTCTTGCAGAACTAGCTATAGCTTAAGATCCAGTTCGAAAAGATCCTCAGGTGACAGCTCTCAAAGAAGAGGACTTCGCTACTGCCCTCGGGCCAGATTGGCGGACGTGCCTTTGCCACACAGTCGATGGACGGGACGCGACGTCGTCGTGGCACCGGGAGCACCAGGTGAAGTGAAAAATGCCCCATGCCTCTCTACAGAGTCCGTCAACGACACCCCAAGAACAAATGTTCAAAACTTGCTGGATCCTAGATTTCGACTGCTCAAAGCAGTCCAAGCAGTTGAAACTCTCGATTGCAAGATGCACACCTGGGAACTCTTTTGCATGATTGCCAGAGTTAGGTAATCAATCACACGAGTTCTATACAACACCTGGAAGGAAGCCACCTACAGCAAATCCGAGAAACAAGTCAGAGAAGGGATGGCATTTCGGGTCCGCCTTGCTTCGTCAACGACCCCGGCCCCCGGCCGCTGCAGGCAACGACCCACAAAGCTGGACTTCAGTGGTCGCCTGGCGTTCAAGCACAAAGTTCAAGTTACTGCGAAAGAACACTGACAAGGGGTGTATTTATGTGCGTGTGCTTTGCAGGTTGTTCTCTCGAAAGAGGTTCTCACCTATATTGGATCCTCCTGGAGATATTGGATCCCTGTGAGAAATGAGAAATAGCAGTGCGGCCTCGCCTGGCCCGGTGTGCCGGGTCGCTCGTCAGGCGACCGCTACTTGCTGGACACGCTGGAGGGCCCCAGTGGCGGGCTGCTGCACCCGAAGCTCACAAAGTATCGGGTGCAACTCATCGACGCCTCTGGGACCTCATCGGAAACGCTCCGAGAGACGAGTTCGAACTCCCCTTAGGTGAACTAAAGGGGAGGAGTCTTCATGAGTCTTCCAAGAGACCACGCCATCCGCTTCCATGTGATGTGTTCGTCGGGAGTTTAGACAATGTTATTGCAGTTTATGCAAATTGATAGGACATACAGTGGAAAACACGGTGATGAGTGAAGATGACAGAAAATAGTAGAGGAGCCCTTAGGCTCCTTGGAATAACAATCATGGACGAGGAAAACTACCTGTGCACTGTATATATAGGGATAATGGTAGTCCAACATGTCGTTTTCCACTTCAAAGATTGTTGTAGGGAGTGTAATTGACACCGCTGCAGCTCCATCGGCCGTTTCACTGATGCTTGATGCTCTTGGAGAGCACTGCTGCTTGAAGAAGAGAACTCCTGATGAATTGGAACGACAGAGCACGGAAGTATACGGAAGTGTTAAGTGTTGTTATATGTGTACATATACACACTACACAACGCAATCCTAACCCAAAGTAGCACCCAAATAGCCATTGTTGAGTGGGTCGGTTGCCCAGTTGTCCAACAACAACCTCATGGACTTGAGCACGCTGAACAACAGTGGCTTTGACTCGCTCCACACTGTCATGGCACCTTGGTGAAGCTTCAGATGGAAGTGTTCAGATGGAGCTTTGGAGGTTTTTCCAGGCGACCAGAACCTGACTGGCGACCCACTGGTCAGTTGGGGTTATGATGGGCACGTGCACGAGTGTTGGCCAATGATGGAGCACCAAATAGAATCCAGAGGATTTGGGAGATCCCATCCTTTTCGGCCACCTTTTTGGGGCTGAAAGTGGCGTGTGGCGCGGGTGGACCACGGACCACGGGGCGACCCGACGGCAGGCACGGAAGAATCTCATCTCTCGCTTGTCCCTAGCGGTGCCCAGCTTGTTGGAATTGATTCTTGGCGATGGTCGCGGGATCGCCGTCGCGGGATCGCCGTTTTGTTTCGGCCCTTGCGCGTTTGGTGGGAGGGCAGCGCATGTCATGTGCCCGTGGAACAGTCCTCGGTTGGTTGGTCACATCTGTCATCGGATACATTGGTATTGGCAACTGGCAGCCCAGAAAGACTCAAAGTTAAAACATGTTAACACGTTTCTTTGCAGTCCTCCAAGTTGAGTTGAATACAGACCAGGTTGACATCCAGAGAAGCGAAGTGGCGACATCCAGAGTCCAACTCGAGGTTGCGGCAGATCTCCTCATGGGTGGTTGAATCACCAATCACCGCTTGAAAAAGTCTGGAAGTCCAGGGCACATCAGCCCCACAAGCCATTTTGGTTGCTTTTTTTCCGTCCACCCCATCAGTATTTTTCGGGGTTCATTTCAAGCTGGTGTCTCTGATGTGTCCCCTCATGTTCACAACCCAAAGCCCGGCCCGGCGGTGCCACCACTCTTGAGTGGCTCAGGAATCTGGCATACAACGCCTTGCGTGTGATGTCACTTGGCCCAGCTGACTGGGATCCAGCTATTCCAGCGGGAATTCATGGGAATTCCAAAGAAGAGCTGTACACTTCGGGAATTGGAGTCGCTGGTTCGCTGGTTCACTGAGGGATTTGGTTCCATGAAGTTCTTGGGCTCAAGACAGCACACTTTGCAAACCTGCTGTTTCAGGGAATCCGGGAATCCTGTCGATGAGATACGAACACAGAATCAAGATGATGAGACGGACACATCCTTCCAAGCAGCCCAGGTGTTGGAAGCTTTGCAGCACAGTCTAGTGCGATAGATTCTTGGGCCCACTCTTCAAAGAGGACATCTCAACTTTGGATAGCCGATGTGTGGCCATCGCCTTTGCAAGAAGATAAGGTACCGTGTGCAATGTTTGAAGTTGTTTGAGGAGGTTAGTTGCCACAACTGGCAAAGACTGTAAAGACACAGTGGTATGAAAGAAATTGAAAGAAGTATTGTTGAATAGTGCTGACCCTCGGCGCACCCCACTGCCATTCGATAAGTATACCCTCTGAGAAGTGGACACTGACCCCTGGGAAGACTGCTTTCCTCTACACAGGGTGCTGGCCAAACACCCGCCGTGTCATGCTTAACATGGCTTAAGCAACCAACCGTGTTGCGACCGAGGCCGAGCCTGGGTGGTTTACCCTCCTTGGAGGTGTTGATCTTGCACCTTGGGGCGGAAACACACACGGCCGAGCGAGCCTCGTGGGAGCATAGGGGGAGCATCGTGGGAGCATCGTGGACGTTTGAGCACTGGACTGGGGACGTGGAGGGGATGTGGTGGTGGGACATTGAAGGGCACCCTTACAGTGTTCTAACTACTAACCCTTACAGTGTTCTTCTAGCAGAGGCTGCCCACCTCTGCCGCGAGCTTCACGTGGCCGCGCAGTCTACGACCGGTGACGTGACGTCGTGTCCTTCCCCCGGTGTGTATTGAGACAAGGGAGGCCTCCTAGGCCCGCGGGAAGAAGGGAAATAGACTCAATAGACTCAAAACCTCGTTGTTGGTCATATGTGGGCCTCCCGGCCTCCCGATTAACACACATGCACACACACTTAGGAACACACCCTCTTGTTTCAACGCGACAGGATCATCCAACCTTTTGGGCGTGGTCTGGAAGGTTTGGCTTCTAGCATGCCAGCCACCCAACCAATCCATTTCAAGAGTCCTTTGTTCTTCTTTTGTCAGCAACGGCAAAGAAGGCCTTTTGTGTGAGGCCTTTTCGCCCTAGGTCACATAACCAGCTGCGTGGTAGCTTGGAAAACCTCAAGTCTTCCATGCGGATCAAACGACTGGACCTGGCCTACAACGAGTTTGACTCTTGATTTGCAAGGCTTGGGCAGGCCTGGGCACTTGGAAAGGGAGAGACCAGCTGACCACGAGTTTCCAGAGAAGTTCATGATCGTGTTGTACACAGTTGGATTGGGTCCTCTGACACATGTATGCCTGACGTTCGATCAATTTCAGCGAGGGTGATTTGGACTGCTGGTGGCTGGTGGGCGAGGTATGAGAGCTACTGGGACCATTTGTTTGGCCTGTTGGGCCACCAACAGTGGGCTTAAGTGTGGGAGAGGCATAGAGAACCTGCTATGCGTACCTGGTCATTTTACCAGCGGATGTAGCGGTAGCGACCTGGAACTTGCTCCGAGATCTTCCATGCCATGGAAATGACCTACCCTCCCACTCAAACCAAATCCAAACATCGTAACAAGGTGTTTAGAGCAGACAACCTATAGTATACCTGTCCGTCCCCCACCCAACCACGACGCTATTCAGCAACTCCGGCGGCCACGTTCTCGGTTCCGGGTTTGGTTCTCAAGGATTGGACCCCTTCACAGCTCTCTCAAGCCTTGGATGCCATGAGCCACCTGAGAAGCTTGCAGAATCTCCGGCGCCTCGGACGTTCGCTGGACGCCGCGGCCGGAGGGACGAGGTATGCGGGACGACGAATACGAGCTACGTACGCGCGATGGGAACGACCCGGATGGTTTTTGGGGGTCCAAGTCAGAGCTAATGACATACACGTGCTACATGTGAGGGATTGTGAGGGTAGAAGATCCATGTAGGGTGTGCCAACCTGATGAACAACTACCGGAAGTTGGAGGTATAGTTGCAGATTCTCATCGCTCCAAAGGAAGCGCGACTTCACCCCCACAGAGGGCGAGAGAAAAAACACTTACCCTCCCTCCAACAATCATGGAAGTGAATAACAGCCTGCTGGAAGCCCTGGAATACTATTATTTTCCTCAACAAACAGGGGGTTGTCCACTTCCATGTTTGTTTCAGGGAGTGTAACCCTATGTTTATTTGGGTGGAAGCATCTTAAGACCGGTCCTTGTTGGGACAGGTGATGTGACAGATGCCCAGCTGTTCGGTGCCATGGTGGTTGACAGGTACCATGGTGGTCGATTGTTGGGATGTAAGGTGCAACATGGAGCAACACATCCAATATTGATCGTCCAGTCCGTCGGTGACCTAACCTCCTTGAATGGTTGTTCTTTTGGCAACAGAGGTGTTTGACTCAGGAGTTGTTGGCACGGGGATGCTGACACCGTGCAGACCGGGCCACTGACCCGGAGCTGAGGGTATATGCTCAAAGTATTGCATACCTTGTATGATGCTGTACGCCTGCCCCCTTTTCTCGGCGCCATTTGTCCCACAAAGCTTTCTGCATGCCGCACGTCCAGAATCATTTTATATACAGTAGATTGTTTAGTTAATATAGTTATAGTTATAGTTATAATATATATATATATATGTGTGTGTGAGTTAATATTCTTCTTCTCTCAACCCTGCCACCCTTTCTGAAACAACATCGCCCACCCAAGTGGCTCGCTCGACATCGGAGGCTCTACCGCAACAAGTTCGTCGCAGCTCGGCCAGCGGCTCCCGCCCCGAGCGGTTTAGTGGTTGGGTTCTTTCGATTGAACTTCACCAGCTGTGTATTTGGACCGGAGCTTGCATGGCTTTAAGATCTTTTTTGAGGTCTTTATTGCAGGTGTGGGTTTTAGAAGTGGGTCATCCTGTCCCAAAACAGACGGTGGCCTCAAACAATGGTAGCTTGGTTGTAGCAGGTCTGCTGCACTGCACCCATCTGGTGGAAAAAAAACCATGAACAAAGCAAGCAAAATCATGTTGACTTCAACTTCTGTTTTGACAGGCAGAAGCGCCTGATGCAGCCCGACCAACATTTCGACTTGTCACCTTTATAGAAGGCCATGTGATGACGATCTTCCCGGTCTCAATTTTTCAAGATGTCTTGAGATGAAGGGCACTCTCTGTCTCTGGCACTCTCGGGCTGTTGGCTTCGAGCACCAGGAAGTTCTGGGTGTTCTTGAGGCATGCTTCAAGGAGTACCAGATCTACGTGGTCAGCAGGCTGATTTCCTTGCAAAAGCTCGATGACTGCGTCATCACCACGTAGCTTGACTCCATGCCGGTGGGGTTGCAATGCTTCAGTCATGCCCCTGCAGGTGGACGCTCAGGGTCTACGTGTCATACTGGCACCGCCTCAGTAGCTTTGATTCACCTGAATGTTCGCCAAGCAGACCGGACGTGAGGCAGATGCGCGACAACATCATGGCCACCAACTTGTTGGCTCTGGACGTTTACGACTCTGCCTTCAAGAAACGCCAGGTGCGGGTGCCACAGACCCAGACCGCCATTGACGGGGGGCAACAGGTGGCTGTAGTCCCATTGTGTAGCTACAACGCTGATGCGGCTTTGACATCAACATTTGGTAATTCCAAGATCCCCAGTCAAAAGCAACTGCATTGATGTCTTAGCATGGTAACCTTTGGAGCCCCGCATGGCCCCGCACGAGGCTTCTTCGAACTGGCGAACTGCCTACTTACGATGTTAGGAACCAGTGCCTCTCTCCAAAGTTCACCCTATACTCACCAGAGCTCGTTTTGACGAACCCCTATTTGGCCCTCTCGTGTAAGACCAATCCGGGAGACGTGCTCCGGCGCGGCGCGGCGCGGACAGGAGGAACTGGCGAGACGGCGGGTCCGAGACGACAGTGGGCCACTCGGTCGACCACGATCCGGGCGGACACATGTTGGTCGGGTCGGGGGGCTTTCACGACAGGATGAGCCTTTTTTTTCCCTTCAGTTCCACTCAGAGATATGATATGATGAGATAGTATATGCAACATATATAACATATATCAACATTTGAGTTTAAAAAAGAAGCACACCAGCCGGAAGAATCATGGAAAGGGCAAAACCACCAGTTTGGTACTAGGAAATGGTAATCCGATTCGGGGCCATCTCATCCACTTCCATGATGATTCCGGGGGGGTGTATATACCCTAGGGCTCCAACCATATCCTGAGAAGGTGGTTAGACCCACCAAACCCACCCCAACCATCTTCTCAGGAGATGGTTGGAGCCCTAGGGATAGTTTATACTACTATAAATTGCACAGCCTTAGCACGTCCATCAGGTCAATCCACACAAACCATGGGATGAGACAGGCGGCAACTTGTTAGCCCAGCACAGAGATGATATGGTATATGAGTCAGTTTGTGTCTTTGTTTCCCGGTAATGTGATGGGCTCATGTTAGGTTGCATAGATCCAAAGTGTCAGATAGAGAATCTTCCGTTCGTGTCCTTCCCTGCGTTTCATAGCTTCCCTTCACTAAGTCTTGACCTTGAACATGGCGTTTCCCTATTTAAAACAAGAGCGTGTTCAGCCGACATGATCTGAGGGCCAGAGGCATGGCTGGCGGGGTCGGGAAGCTGAAGGTCATCATGGAAAGCTTGGAGGAAGTCTTGGAGGAGCCTTTAGACAGAAGGTGGAGACTCTTCAGCAGCCGATCGAAGCTCCTACCTGAGGAGGTCTTGTCCTGAAAGCTTATATATAAACCATTATAAACCGAGTTTGTTACAAAAGTCATCTAACGTTACAGCAGAATATATCCTTTGATTCCCATTTGGTTTGCCTTTGACTCCGTGTGCTCCATTGCAACCTCAAATACTGTAGTTTAGTACGGGTACAGGGACGTCTATAGTTTGTAAAATATGTTAGGATCAAAACATCATAAACCATATGATTCATATGAGGTTTGTATTCATTACAACCCCTACAATCATCGTCATCAAAAATACAACACCACATCATCATCATCATCATCATCATCATCATCACCATCATCACCATCACCATCATCACTATCACTATCACTAGTGCTGTTATGAATCTGCTGTTGGTATGCACTGGTAGCTTCAACACAACAGAAATGCCAACTGTCAACAACCAATGTTGTATGTGAACACTTCAAAGTGCAAACGACCAATGCACGACCATACGAATGCCGACTGAACAGCACGAAATCCGGTTGAGCGCACCAGGCGCTCCTTTTCACTCCATGGCGGCAGCCTGCGATGGTCAAGGGGCCCCTATGAGTTGGGCCAAGACATGGCATGAAGGATCTGGTTCATGAACTCACGATCGACCGTCGTGTTCGAGGTTTCGAGAACTGCATCACTCAAACTTTCTTTTGAGTTCATGATCCGACCTTCAAGCTGTTGGGACGGTGTCGTCCGAGTGGCCTGCTTCAAGCGCTTGGCAGACACCACAAAAGCTGGATCGTACTTCAGCTGCCAGGTGCGGTGCTTCAAGTAGAACATCAAGCTCTGTCTGCAGTCGCCCTTCTTTTTCGTAAGGGCGTCACTGAGGTTCCAGTCAGACGCCAACCATATCAACCGAGTCTGGCAGAACTTGATCGCCTGTTTCAGCTGATAGGCTTGTATGGCGGCTCTCATGTTCGACAACCCCAGCAGTGGTGACTCGTTGATCATGACCGAGTCGAAACCCCCTTTCGAGTCGGTCCCGAGGACACCGGGGACCAAGCGGACTTGCGCATCGGAGTTGCTCAGCAAATCTCGGCTGGTGAACAGGCTTCCGGTGCCGTGCATGCCAGCACAAAGCAACCTGGTCCGGTAGACCACATCCTCGGTCTCAACGATCGCCTGCATTTCGGCATCGTTTGTGCCGATAGCCACTCGCTTCAGCTTCCAGCTCCGCCACGCTACCAACGACATTGGAGCTGGGACGCCTTTCAAAGCGTCGGGACTGGCCAGAAAGATGGCCATTCCACCCGTAGACCCTCCATGGGGCCTGTTGTTGTGTGCCTGGTCTCCCAGACCAACCACGCAAAGGTCAGTCCAGTGGCGAACTCCGGGCAGCTTGAAGAACTTCAACACGGAGCTCTCCTTTCGTAGCTCTCGGATCATCTCCTGGAGTTCTTGTGCAATCTGGATCTTGGGATCCGTTGACAGCTCTGTGATCAACAAGTTGCACCGTGCGTTGATCAATGGCTGGGATTGCACTGCAAGCCACTGCAATGCACCAAGCGAAGCCCGACACGCGGCAATCTCCTTGGAAGTCATGGTGGCACTACCATTGCAAAACCTGGTGGGGTGTACATCAACATCTTGCAATGTCTCAATGTAAAACTGCTGGTCCACCACAAGACATTTTCCAAACCTTGCATCTCGCTGCATTGTCAAGTCGGTGCCTGCATGGCGATAGCTGTTTTGCTTTGCTGTGCCCCAACGGTACTGCTTGTCAATTGCAGCTTTAATGGAGGTCCAACGACTGTCACTGACATCGCCTGCGCGATGAAAATCATCAACATGGCCAGCCATGAAGCCGAGGGGACGGAGCTTGTAGTGCTCAGGATCTGTTTTGGGATTGTATTGCTCATTGTCAACAAACCAAATCCAGAAACATGAGTCACCCTGAATGTTCACTGCACCAAGCTGACGGAGACTCTGGTCGACATTCTCCCACAAATTGCGAGGTGCTGTGGTGCTACCATAGAAATTCTTCAAAATGCGCATCACACCATGTTCAGGGATCTTCAAAGCATCTCTGAGCTCCTGCACTCCTGTTGTCCACAATCGCTTTGACTCCTCTGTGGGAAGAGTCTGCAAAAAGGCAGTGCTCATGTCAATGCCCTCAATGTCCCAACCTTGCTCCATCACCAGCTGGTATGATAAGTTGCGAGTGAGCAAAGCTTGTACTGGTGATGATGTTCGATGGTTCTCTGAAAGGAGGTCAGGGTGTTCAAATCCCAAAAGCACGATGCGTGCCTTGGCCTTCTTCTTGCCATCGGACGTGAGGGTGGTGACATCAGGCTTTGAAGCCACTTCATTCAAGGCCTCCTGCATGTCCTCCTCCGGAGTTGGCTTCCAAGTCAAGACCCAGCGGCATCTCATGATGCGGCCGCTGTCCCAAGCTTCTTGTTCCTCCAGTTGGTCCAAGCACCTGCGAACTGCAGCATTGCTGAGGAAGCTGTTGACTTCCTTTGCCTTTGCTCTGCGAAAGAGCTCACGGTGCGCTGGAGCGAGCTTTTCAAGACGGACTTCACAATCACGAAGCTTCTGGGCCAGGTAGAGTGAAGGATGCTTGACAAATCTTTCCTTCTCTCTCTGAGACTTGAAGTCCAAATCCACATGAAGCAACCAGCCTTCCTCAGTGTCGTCCAGAGCGGTGAACAACATAAGCTCCTCATTGACACGGGCCTTCTTGGCATCAGGTTCAGGAGCAGGATCACTTGCCTTGGAGCTGTCAGAGGACAGAGAGATCAGCGGGCGCTGTTCTGTATGGCTGGAGGCTCGATCATGTAGAGTCGGGAAGCCGCTGCCGACACCAGTACCAGTCACCTCCTCTTGATCATCCGCTGGGATGAAGGTAGGCTGTTCATCATATTCGTTGAGAGGTGGTTCAGAAGGAGTGTATTCCTCAGAAGCAACAACAGGTACTGCAGCTGGAAGAGGATGTAGTGGTTCCCAAGGGCTCTTGTGACGATGCCTTTTCTCAGGAGGACGAAGTGCTTGCTGAGTCGTTGAATCTGGCTCATCAGGTAGGGAAGGTAGTTCCACATCTTCTTCAGTGGGCTCTTCCGGCAGGAGGTCGATGTACGATCTCTTGGGCACCATGTCAGCAAGGGAACGCCAGTTGGAGGGATCTTCTGGATTGCCGATCTCATAGTCCAGGCGTTCTCTTTCGGTCACCTTGCGGACAGAATGGACGGAACATCGATGCATAGCTCCGGCCACGATGACCCACACGATGTGTCTTCTTTCTTCTTCAGGCCTCTGTCCATGAATGACCTCATGGAAGACCACTCTGCCAGGTCCAAGCCATTGTGGATGGCCCAATTTGCGAAGGCCACCTCGGGCGCCACCGTCAGTGGAGTAGCGACGCCAAATCTTCACCAAGTCCATGGGCTGAAAGACCTGGAGTGGTTGTCTGACCTTGGAGTTTCTGAGCTTGCCCAAGACCAACTGGGATCTCGCCTTTCTCGCAATCTCTTCTGCTTGCTGACGATTGGCCAAAAGGGAAATGAAGTCCTGGCCAGGAACATCAGGTAGGATCTGTTGCATAGATCGCTCATCCTCGTCGGAGAAGCTGAACTGCTTTCCGTAGACCCACTGGTGTGGCGTGTAGCCTTGCACGACCTCAGTGGCATTGAGCGACTGGATGGAAAGGGCCAAAATGGCATTTGCAGAGAGCGATGGAAAGGACAAGGTGGTCTTGGAGGCGACGGTCTTCACTTCTTGCACGGCTCGTTCCATCAGACCATGACTCCAGCTTTCCTTGGCTGGGGGAACTTCGATCTGGATGTTGAGGTCGGAGAGAGTCGTTCGAGCCTGTGCACTGACCATTGACTTGGCATTGTCCGGTACCAAGATGGTCATCTTGGGCTTTGAGGAAAGCCACAAATCAAAGATGCCCTCGAGGATCTCGGTGGTGTTCTCATTCTCCTGCTTGTAGAGATCCATAGTTCGAAGGATCTTGGCGGCTTTGTAGTGTGTGGCAAAGTCCATGAGAACCAAGATCTTGTGTTTGACCTTGCTGTTCGGTGGAGTCCATTCAGTCGTGTCAAGACCCACCATCTCCCAGGCCTTTGGCAATGGCCTCAAGGAAGCCGGCGGAATCTTTCCGCTGGAGGTGCCACCCATCTTCAATCCCTTGCAGTCATCACATGGTAGCTGGAGAGCAGCTTCGACTTTCCATCGAGGTTGACCAGCTTCCCGGATGATGCGGGCCAAGTTGTAATTGTTCGGATGTCCAGCTGCCTTGTGGTACTTGAGCAACTGGATGTTCCATTGTTTTCGGAGTTCTTCATTGGGCTCATCATCATCAAGCTCTTGAGGCATGGCTTCGAGCTGTAGGGTGTTGAGCTGTTCCGCCTCAGTCAGGTGCATAGCAACTGGTGAGTGGAGGCGATCCAGCCACCTTGTCGGGTAAAGCTCTGCCCGCCAATGTTGTGCGATGGACTTGCACATCTTCCAGGGATAGAAGGCTGATCTGGAAGTTTCAACTCCTTGGATGTGGTCGTGTTCATGAGAGCCAGTGCAAGTCTTAGCACGGTAGATGGTGAAGAAGTGCCGCGAAGTTGTGGCAATGGTCCACTGTTTCCGAAGAGGTAGTCCTTGAGAGGAGAGGAGTCCATAGCGACACCCATCAATGCGAGCGAAGAGCCATTCCTTGTTGGCATTGATCATCTCAGTGCCAAGTCGTTGAACCATTGGTTCATTCCAGCCATAGCATCTTGTAGGCCATTCCCAGAAGACTTCAACATTGGGATCATAGGCCACAGCGGCTGCAAGGAAGGGCACCAAACGACGGAACATTGCTCTTTCTTTCCGACGGTACTTCTCGAGGGTCTTCTTGTCCTCAACGGTCTGGTAGTTGAGCGATGTGAAAGGACACCAGTAAGTGCATCTGGCGGAGATCCAAATGCGGCGTGGCCTTTCTCGCAAGAACTTGTCCCAAAGTTCATCATAGGTGCTGGCACGGTACATGTCAAAGTTCTGGTGCAGGTTGATTCGTGAAGCAGTCAGTCCTTCCGAGTGGCATGCTGACGTCAACCAGGACTCGGGAGCACAAAAGATCTCCCAAACATCGACATGATGTTGACCCCGAAGCAAAATGCTCAGGTCATTCTGGGCCGTCAGGAGGAGCATGCTGCATAGGGCCATCACGGCTTGGCAGATCCTCCAAGGAAGCACAGGGAGTCCAAAGGAACGGGACGGTGCTGAAGAAAGCTTTTCTTCCATCTCCTGCGCTGAAGAAACATGCTGTTGACCATGGAGTGATGTGGTCTTTGGAGAAAAGGATGATGAATTCTTGTCCTGGCGAGCGGCTCGACGTGAGCTGCCCTTCTTGAAGGACTTGCAAAACTGGCTGTCGGCAATCTTGAGGAGCTCAAAGTCCACAGTCTCACAAGTATGCTCAGGGTCGGAGGTCTCCTGAGATGTCAAAGCTGTGGCATCAAATTCATGGACTTCAGCGGAAGTGGCAGAGAACTGAACCTTCTTCGTATCCAACTCAATCTGCAACTCCGGAACTGAAGTACCAAGAGACTCATCTAGCTCAGGTGGATCACCGGGCTTGTCGCCTTTGGAGTGGCGACCACCACCACATCGTCGTCCGTCGGCGAGGTCGGGCTGAAGGGAATCATCTCGGCCGCGCTCTGGCCTTGCTGCCTCTGCGATGCCAAGTTCTTGACATGCTGGATCTCCTCCGGAGTGAGGTGGGCCAAGATGTTCTCCGCCTCGGAGGCCTTGGCTGTCTTCTTTGATCCGGTGTAGAGCAAGTGGAGGCTGCTCAACATGGCCTGAGTCTCGATCTCCAGGGCGGACACCTTTGCCTTCATGGCACGGATCTTGTCCAATGCCTCCATGTACTCGTAGGTCCTCTCCACCATCTCGTAGGTGGGCTTGGTGCCCTTGGGGATCTCGGCCTGAATCATCTCCAGAGCCTTCTGCACAAAGGTGTGGTCCTTGTGCACGACCGAGCTCGCTGGTGATCCCTGGCGAGGAATGTACTCGATCCTGAGAGCACATACTGCGCACTTTGCCCATGAGCCATGAGCGTTGCTTCCAGTCACTGAGGGCTCGTGCTTGCCGTGACACGGCCAACATGATGGCTGAGCTCGAGGATCCTTGAGGTCGTGACCCTGACGGCGCTCGGGGTCCAGAGGTGTGGACGTCTTGTACCCCTTGGAGGATTTGGCCATCAGAAGTCACTGAAGTCAAAAAACCTGGCGGCCTGGATGGTAGGCCAGAGGCTGCGGTAGAAGATGACAACTGCTTCCGACGATTGAACAGCATCTCAAAACCGACACTCATGGAAGGCATGGCACAAACAACATCATGAGAAGCTGAGACATGAAGTGCGGCATGATGCTCATCAAAAGTGCTTGCAACTGAATCCTCATGAACTGCGAGCTCAAACCATTCATCACTGGGTCCTCCAACCTCGAGTTGCATCGTCGCAGAGTAGGCGGCATGAGCCTGGGCATCCGAGGACGATGAACCGATCAGGTACTGGCCAATGTCAACCATGAAGTGACCCTTGGAGTTCTTTGGCATGGTGAAGGGCTCCGACTGGTTGTGGGCACCAAACACTGCACAGCCATCTTTGAAATCCAGGATCAAACCAACCTTGGAGAGGAAGTCCATACCGACAAGGATGGGGACCAACATATGCTCTTTGAAGGACTTCTGGTAGTACTCGGTAGGGTTCGGCAGGGCAAACACTTCAAAGAACTTGGAGGGATCCTTGGAGGTCTGGATGGTGGTGAGATACATAGCTTGTCCCCAACGGCCGGAACCATAGCGAAAGAACGGGCGACGCTCAAGGTCAATGGTGACCATCAGCTGTTCATCCAGCTCACGGAGGCGAGCAATCAGCTTTTTGACGGATGCTTCAGGTCCTGCGGAGGCGGTTGCACCGCAGTCAAGCATTCCAAAGCCATCAGGGATTGTCCTGCTGACGATGGCCTCATTGGCAAAAAGCTCAAGAGGAAAAAGATCATCGGGCTCCACAAGTTCCAGTGGCTGCAGCTCCAACATTCCGAAGTCCATGCCAAAGTCCATGCCGTAGACATTGACTGTTGAGCGAAGCTTGCCACCTTTTCCAAGCCCTTTTTGTTTCCCCTTTTGGTTGTACATAGCTTCCCAAGCCATGGGGGGGTCATCCCAAGAACTCATCATGTTGTCCTTCCCTTTTCGCACACCTTTCCCCTTTCCCTTGAAGAGGTAGGCATCTAGTTCTGCCGGGGTGAGCTGTTTTCCACCACCTTTACGGTATTGGGGATGTTGACGATCGGGGCAATCACGAGCAAGGTGAGGTCCAGAACAAATGAAACAACGCCCGGAACCCTTTCCACCCTTGGATGAACCAGCATGTTGACCAAAACCACGGTCTCGCCTCAAGGCAGCAGTGGCCTGTTGAGCCTGTGTCCATGTGCGACGGGCATCCAAAGCTAAGGCCTCAGCAGCTTTCTCGGCCTCCATGGCCTCTTGAAGGTCGGGGTCCTCCTCAGCAGTGGTTGCAGTGTTCTCCACTGGCTCAACTGAGGAAGAGGGCCAAGCACCAAACTGGTCCATAGATTGCCAATCCGACTCACGCCAGTCATCTGGCTCCCACTGGGCTTCATGCCACGCTGCATTGTACCAAGGATCAACTGTTTCAACCCAATGTTGCTGCATGACTGAACCCTTTGCATGTCCATGATGTTGATTGAGCTGTTCGTCCCATAGAGTCTGGAGCGCTTCAGCGATGGCAGGGTAGTCCAATTTGTTACCCGTACTAGCCAAGATGTCTCTCCATTCATCATTTGTCAGGCTGGCGGCAACAAGCAATCTCCATCCACGTAAAACGTCCAAAATAAAGGAATCCATAGGACCCAAACCATCAACTAACTTCTGTTGCTCTGTCTTGCGTGAGGGGCTCTTCATTGATTGCCGAGTCCGGTTCGGCGATCCCGCCGGTGAATGAGGTGTAGGTGCACGATCATCACCTGCTTCCGAAGTCTGAGGAACTGCAGCATAGCCTTCGGGGGCCTCAACTGGTGGCGAACCATCATCAGGCTCCTCAAATGGAGTCTCTTCCCAATCCCTCCAGCGTTGGTCACGACGCCATGGATTGTAGTCACCACGTTCAGAGGTCTCAGAAGGCGTGATCTCAGGCAGCTCAAACAAACGGTCGGCAGGCGAGACACCATCCTTCTCCTCCTTAAGTTGGAGAAGGGCCTCCTGGAATTCCTCGAATCCCAACGTCTCCCTCACAAGGAACTGAGCAATGCTTTCACCAGGCCTGCGCTGGAACATGAAATAGGCCGACATGGTAGCAGCTGCATTAGGCAGGCTACGGCGCACAAGGGGAGAAGCAGCAAGTCTCCTCAACATCACCTGAACTCCTTCTTCTCCTTCGAAGTCTCGTTGATGCCAGGACATAGACAACAAACGAGCTGCACCTGTAAGCTTGCTAATGAGCTTGGCTGCAACATACTTGCGCTGCGACCCTTTCGTGCCAGACAGAAACCAACCAACTTCCTTCACATACCGACGCCAGGTCTTTGAGCTGCCATCCCAACTCGGCACCTCATTGCGATCCTTGGCCTCGGACATGTCCCTGGAGCAAACACCGCTCCGCTACCAGTGCTGTTGGTATGCACTGGTAGCTTCAACACAACAGAAATGCCAACTGTCAACAACCAATGTTGTATGTGAACACTTCAAAGTGCAAACGACCAATGCACGACCATACGAATGCCGACTGAACAGCACGAAATCCGGTTGAGCGCACCAGGCGCTCCTTTTCACTCCATGGCGGCAGCCTGCGATGGTCAAGGGGCCCCTATGAGTTGGGCCAAGACATGGCATGAAGGATCTGGTTCATGAACTCACGATCGACCGTCGTGTTCGAGGTTTCGAGAACTGCAGAATCTAATAGTGCAATTTTAAAAGGAATCAGTTGTTGTTCAGGTTTCTATTGTTTTTTGTTTTTGCGTTGTCCATCTCTCTGCCCTGGTCGCACTTGAATTGAAACCGCAAGAGCACGCCAATCTTGTTTGATGGAGGAGCCAGAGGCCTTAGCCAGTTGTGTGCAGAAGGTCCGGGAGAACTCAGCCAAGCGCGCACACTCACATGCGGCCGCTGGGTGCAACTGAATTCCGGCTGGGATTCCTTGGACTGCTTGCGAGACACAGGGAGTTAGGAGATCATCATTTGCGCATATGACATGGAATAAGATCGAAGGGAGGGTGTGTGTGGCCACACTTTTGATTTCGAACTGGAGCAACTTGGGATGTTGAAGAGACGTTTAGTGAACTTCTGAGTCAACAGTTTTGGAACACCGCTCAGCTATGGCTTCACCATTGGCAACAACAATGGCTATGGCTGAAGAGTCACAGCGGCAGAATCACTCAGCCACTTCACCTGTGCCACTGCTACCTGGGTGTCACCGCTGAGGCTTTTAACATCGAGGAGGCCTTTTGGGATGGCATCGATCGCGGCTCCAATGCAGCTCCTGGGTGGCGAGCCAGTCGCGTTGGGAGATGTGGATGGCTCCAGTGGGGAGACGCCCTGGCACTGGCCATCCTTCCTGGCACTGGCCCAATGGGTTTTGGTCTTTCTTCCTTTGACCAGGGGGGGTCGTTGACTGGGAGATCTCCCGTGTTGGATTTGCACGCCCAAATCCATGCCAGCGTTGTTGCTTGATCTATCCTTTGATCATTCTGCCACCCGTCATGGGTGGCATCGATGGGTTTTAGAGTTTTCGACGTGGAGGCTCGATCTATCAACAGCCTTTTGCCCAGAGAAAGCCAATCTGGCCGAACATCGCGGAGGACGGGGGTTAGAGGGGTATCCATCCATACCCACCCAGATCTCGTCGGAAATGCCATGCCATGAGCTGCTGGTGACCCATCCTGAGGAGATGCAGATCACTGTGTCCTACATCCTGGAGCTCATCACTGCAGTATTTGAGCTGAGCTCTTCACAGTTGTTTTTCTAGCACTTTCCAATCACCCAAGAAAAGGGCAATCAAAATCATGAAACCACCTTCACAACATTGAAGCCATCCTTCTTCATCCTTCTTGTGTTGCTTTTCCGATTTGTTTTTCGCACCACCCTGCTCTTTTTAACCTACCTCAAGCTGTTCACGAAAGGTCATGGAGCGTCACGACACGGCACGGGGAGAGCTGGTGGAGTCGCTAGGCGCGCGAAGCTCCGAAAGGTGATGACCGGGGGCCGGTCCCGGGCTTCAGCTGCTAGCTGGAGATGTTGGAACGACATGGAGCTAATAGGTCTAATAGGTAACAACCGTACGACGCGGTAAAAAATATATCTTTTGAACAAATCAACCCTGACAATCATGCCAATCATTTAAAAAGGAGTTTGAGTTTAACAAAGTTCAACTCCTGACCATCATGACAATCCTTCTGGTGGTCGATGTTTGAGGCGGTCAAGACCGTGTCCATCGACAGTATCATTGGAAAATTATGGAAAATGATCAATGGAAATTCATGATGGATGACCGTTATCATGGACAATTTAACCACAAAACGTATGTAAATGCATGGATTTGGGTTGGATTACCGTTGCATAACATTTGAAAAGCACACCAAGGGGGCTCATCCAAACCCCACCCAAGCCGCTACTTAGCCGCTACTTCCTCGTCCGAAGCGGTGCAGGCTTTCTCAGCTGCGTCACGTCCTTCGACTTGGGCCGCCGATGCCTCGACCTCCTGCGGCGCATGATGCTGAGCAGCGACCAATGCTCCGAGCCTCCAACGAGCGAAGCGAAGCGCGACGGGCGGAAGTTGGAGCTGCGATATGCTATGTTTTTGTGTGGTCAGTGGTGGGTGGTGCTTCAAGAAGTTGCGAGAGACTTTGTCAAAGCGATGAGTTTCATCTGAAGCTTGATTTTCTTCCACCTTCTGAGTCTTGCTCCCTTTGTGTTAACACACACACACACACCACATACGCACAAGCACACACAGGCCGCCAGGTGCCACCTACGCACACCAACTCACACATACCATACCATGTGAGCAGATACATAAGTTAGAAAGGCTGATTGTTTCATATTGTTTCTAGTTCTTCAAAGGTTTGGTACGACACAGGACGGACTCTCGTTCATGCCGAGGTCGCGAGGAGGCGGGGCATGGACTTGAACGCATCGTGGTGCCCACGGTGATGGACTTTGGGGAGGTGGCGCCCGCATCGGCGTGCGGCGTGCGAAGAGAAGCACTGGGTGCTATTTCACATGAGGTTGGAGTGCTAACAGTGCTTGGAAAGAGTTTTGCCGCAGGAGGCCTGGTAGAAAGCAGTTCGCAGTTTGTTGCTGCTATGCGCTGCTTAGATTTGTGTAGATATGTAGGTCCTTGTGTAGTCGTTTTTTCATGTTGGAAAGACACTCAAGTTTGCGTACCTGTACGTCGACCTGGGACAGACCTTGGAAGTTGGATTCACGGAGAGGGGATCGTTTCATTAAGCAACAAGGATTGGGTTCATTTGACACCGGTGTCAAACATGGGTCAGGACTTTCGGTTCATTTGACACCGGATTGGCCTGAAAGTCGGTTTTCGCTCTGGACCGCGGGCGTGACCAGTGGTCCAGATAGCCTTGTGGGTTTGGAGGGTTACCCAGCTGGTTTGGATAATCGCGGGTTTGTTGGCTAGATGGTTCAAGGATGTTCAAGGTGGCCGTAGATATAGTTTGAATCCATTCCTTGTCAGGCATTCAGTAGGGTCGAATGTAAGGTTGACCCGACCTGCTTCGATTTTCCGGCATGCCGTCATTTGTGTGGTGTGTTTGATCGTCCTGAATGTTTGCAGGACAACATCAACAGCGATGTGACCAAAACCATTCTGCTGGGCTTGCTGGACATGGTGCAGGAACAGCAGATTAGGCAGGGAAGACACCATACGGCTGATGAAGCTGATCAGCCGTCCCTTGCTTCATCTTTTGGGAATGAGTACCGGCGTCCCTTTTTTGTGTACTTGTTCCGTTATAATTATTGGCCATGGGCAATGGGTACAACCTTGCAGACCTGATTTTGTTGTGGGTATGGCCAGGGGTCAAGCAAGCAAGGAAGCCAAGAACCAGGGATCCTTTTCAAGCCCTCAGAAGTTCCCTCGTCCAGCAACGGACCCTTAGCCCTAGCTTTGAAAATTTTCGTTTGTTCGTCTCGTTTGCAGCGCAGGGAAGAGGTTTGCAGCCTTATCCAAGAGCTGCTGCCCATGATGCTTTCCTGGTTCCTTGCAGAGCCTCGGTTCGGATGTGTTTGCTGTTGGCTTGTGATGGCTTGTGGTAAGGAATCTCGGAATTTTCTTTGAAGCCAACGCCCGTGGAGACACTGGGGGATGTGTGCCATGAAGCTTAGGGGGGTCGCTCGACCTGACGTCTCAAATATATCCTCAGGATTTGGAACCCCTGCTGGGTGTACCAAAGACATCCAAAGACTAATATGAACCCTGAAAACCACGGCTGGCTGGTAGAGGAAGCCCAGTCGGACTTAGGGTGCAAGTCTCGATCCGGGTCGATGTCAGTTTCCAGGAGTGTCCTGTACAGGCCTAAGTCATTGGACTTTGAGTCCACGCCGCTGCGCATGCCCCTCACACTCCAGTGATTGGTGAACATCCCTCGGGTGACTCATGGCATCATATGGCATCTTATATATCACTGATGACGTATTGTTTTCATCTCTAACCTACTCACCCGGGGTGCATGGTATCATAAGCCCATCCAAGAAGCACACTTGCCCCCGCTTGCCTCTTGCAATGTTTTTGCCGCTCTCATCCGCCAAGGAAGAATATCTTACTGAAAATGGTGCCCACATCGCTGCTGAGCCGCGTTTCGCATCTTTGGGTTTATATACTATATAGAGGTGCCCGGAAGTTGACTCGGCTGCTCCAGTTTCCTGCACCCAAGCCTCGAAAGGATGTCGCCAAGAGGTGCTTTTTGCCAGATGTCGCGGGACATCCTTAGCGTAAAGCCCGCGATAATCACTTACACAGTTTATGCATGTCTACTTTTGTTTGACAAGATCCTGTCCACTTGTTGATTTCATGATCCGGATTGACAGGATTGACCCAGGCTGCTCATCCACAAGGGATTGGCAAATGAGCAAGGGAGATCGATTGAGCTACATGTGTTTTTTCCAAGTGCCAAGCAACCGAGAACAAACAATCAAGTCAAATGGATTCAAATGGGTTGAGCTGTTGAACTTTGGTTTGTAGAGAGGCAGCCTAAAGCTTGTGTTCATGTTCAATAGCCTCATGGACACCTGGCTACAAGTCAGCCAAATTGCGCATCAACATAGTTTCCGTTACTTTGCTAACGCCCGAAAACACCAACCATTTGCCGTTGTGCTTTCTTGTTTTATAATTGTTGCCAGTTGTTCAGAATTTAGTTCAATGCGGCTTCGACACAATGAGGAGTCACGTTTCGGTACTTCGCTACACTCCCCGAAATCGACCATGAACATCCAACATGCCCAACCATCAACGGTCGGAGCTCCACCAATGTCCATCGTTCTCGTTCCGACCGGGTCGGCAGCTTCGTTTGGCTACGCTGACTCGACGCGTTGGTCGCCTTCCTCGCGTTGGTCGCCCGTCCGGTTTGAGCACCGGGTGAGGTGAAGTTGCTGGCCTACATGACGGGTCCAGAGGCGTCGGGAGCAGAGTGGGAGGGGGATATTTGGTTGGATTGGGAGGGGTGGGTGAGGCTGGGATCGGTATGTGGGGGGGTTTCGGTATGTGGGGGGCGGATGTGAGGGTTCCCAGTTGTTAGCATGAAAGTATTGATGGTAAGATCAGCGCATGTGAGCTTTGGAGACCAAGAAGGGCCAAGAGGTTGCCTCATTGGTTTAGTTTGGTTGTGGCTTGGGGTGCTTGAAAGGATTCTGAGAATTAATAAGGCTTCAGAAGGCTTCTAGCAGTTCTAGGCCAATTGACACCTTGGAGACACCTTGGAGAGATGGGAAAGTGATGCCCTTCACGAACTGAAAGTTGTAACATTAACCACCATCAAGACCTTCTCAGAATTTGGATTCTAGCAGTTGGGATCCGTGGGAATATATGAGAATGTATCCTCAACTGGGGGAACGAACGATGGCAAGCAGATACCTATAGTCTTACAGGACGTCAAGCTCCAACACCCCCCTTGCAAAAGTGGCCCACTTCGCACTGAAGATGTGGCTTTTTCGTCGAGCTCTTTGGCCATGTCGCACCCAGGAGTACGCGTCGAAGGCTGCGCAACAGGACCTGGCCGGAAGGCCTTTTGGGGCAGAGAGCCACGGGTCTTCAGCTGAGTACACCCCTTCTACTTGGTGTAACTGTGGGGTCTTCAGGTGAGTACATGGGGGGCCTTTCTACTTGGTGTAACTGTGCCATTGACCTTTGCTATCCTTTGCTCAACGCGGGCCTGGCGTTTTGGCCAGGAGTTGATCGATGGATGCAATTGTTTTAGAGGTTGCATGGATGGCTTGGTGCCAAAAAGAATCCATTGGTTTCACTGTACGCTTTCATTGGGTGATCCCCTGTCCCACGCCATCCGTGCCGATTTGGGTCGCACCACTGAGGACCACCCATGGAAAGCCAGGAAATGGGTGGTTGCGAGAATGACCGACTGGGTTGATCCTCCAAGAGACGCGGACGTATTACAGACCATGAGACTCGTCCACATTGGAAGCAAAGCCAACTTCCTAGCAAGGTTCTGCACAGCACTTTTTCTTGGAATCTCGGACTTCCACTACGGATGTGGTTCTTTTTCTGATGTTGCTTGACCTTTGCCCCCTTCTGCGCGGCAGGTGCATCACGCATTTGGAGAACAAGGCACTTTTCGTGCCTCAGCAGCACCTGGGAAGATGAGCATGCAGCATGGTACAGTATGTACGGTTTTTCCTTCCCTGTCCAACAGCCGTGCATGCGAATCCGGAACAAGAAAGAGCCGGAGAAGAAGGAGAAGAAGAAGAAGGAAAAGAAGAAGACATCTTCTGCAGGGGTCCTCATGTTTGTTCCCCGGAACCTGTGTCTCTACCCTCCGTCAGCCTTTGGTTTAAACCCCTGCCTCCAATAAAGAAGCAAAAAACACAAAAACACCCCTCACCGGGTCTCCTTTTAGAGGGTTGTTGGGCCCCAACAGGCCACACAGGTCACTGGGTGACGACGTCGCGAGGACAACCAGCGGCTGCGCAGCATGTGGATGGACGTCTTGCGGATCTCGCAGAACATCGTGATGCACGGCTCCGAGGTGGGTTGCAACAAGTGGACTCTGTTAACAGGAGGGGGGGGTGGAGGACGCTACGAACGGAGCAAAGGGCATCGCTACGAACGGAGCAAGAAGCTACTAGTAGCTCCTGGCACTACTACTATAGTAACAAGAAGCTACTAGTTGGACCTGTTAAGTGGCATTCAATGAGTACCACAAAATCATAAAGAAGTGGCGTTGGGCGTTCGATTGAGGGGACCTCCTGACTATCGCATGGGTAGGCTATGCTTTCTGCCTGGGCCTCGACGGTACCGTGAAACTCTGTGTCGCTGTTGGTTTCGAGGCCCTGAATGTCCTCTTGGAGATGCTGTGAGGGTTCTAAGAGGCTCTTTAGTTCTTTTGGATGTGCTCCTTCCCCAGAAACACCGCACATTCCGCAGTCTTGTTTGTTCCTCATCTTATCTTTCTTGGAACCGAACAACCAGATGCAGCTTACGCTTAGACTTTTGGCTACACACACATATAATACATATGTATAAACACATAGTATATAGTTATATAGTTATAATATTATGTTATATTATGTTATATTCATTGGAGTTTCCACTGTGGATCGGACACTTTCCTCGATGCCCGACGCTGCAAGACTCTCGGGATTCTCTTTTGCTTGACGTGTTCGTTCGGTTTGTTGATGCTAATCCACCTGGTTGGACGCTGTGGGAACCCTTGCTGGAGAAGCCTTGGAGCATTTCAAGGCTGCAAAGAACTTCATACCCGTGTGCATCATTGTTTGAAAGTGAGATAAGAAGCAGCAGCCGGCAGCTGGCTCATCTTGGGCACCAGCTGCAGAGAAATAGTAAGATTATGTAAGTATATTTATATACTGTATATATATATTATTCAACGCCCGCATACTCCTAGCAGAAAGGGGCGTTCAAATACGTATAATGGTTGTACAGAGCGGTGTCAAACATGGCGTCTAGTACAATCGCCAAGTCCAAAAGATCCAAAAGTGCGGTGATCAGTTCAGAGATCAAGCCACTCATGCTGGAAGGCCAAGCAACATCATGCTGCTGCAAATGGCGGACTGTAATATGTGTTGTTCCCTTCAGCGAGGTCAGAACTTTGCCATGTTCGCCACATTTCCCGAGGCACCAGCTATAGTGACCTAGTGTGATCTTCGTTGTATCCTGTCATCCTGTCAAAGTTTCGTGTAAGTACCAGGCAGATTAAGTATTTACATGTATTTACTGTACATAAATTATACTAGTTGTTATATTATATATTATATATATATTTATTGGCACAAACGCACGTCATATATACATCTGTATCCCAGCCGTGCCCAGTTACTCACAGTTCTCAGGAGATCGTGGGCATGTTCTACAAAGCTGCGATCCATTCCAAGGTGCGGCGCTGCGGGTGTTTTGGGTCTCAGGCCGTTTCGTTTTTGGGTCTCAGTTGGTCCATCAACTGCCCAGAGGTTGTTTTTCTTTTTGGACCTTGTGGATGACACAGAAAACCAATTTGTTGGTTATTGAGTCAGATGGACGTGCTGCCCACCCCACACCCAGTTCTCCTTGAAATTCGAACTTCGAACGGGAAAAGCGTCAGGCAATCCACAGTGTTCGCCCCCCAAAACTATGGGTTTCCTGCAAGATCCTCCCCTCATTCAACCAATAGACAAACTCCCACACATCGCCGGGCACAACGGGCTCAGGTGGTGGCCCGGCTCAGGCAGGTCTTGACGTCCACCAAGGGCCGCCACAACGACCTGCCCTTGGAGGCCAAGACGCCGCTCGGGCGGTCGGGAGAGTTTCCCGGGTCGTGCCGGGTCCCGGGGGGTCCACCCGTCTGTTGTTTTTGGGGCATCTTGCCTCCACGGGGTGGCCGACCTGGGTCAGCGATGGGCCCCCTTGCCCTGTTGTCAGCGGTGGCCCATCTCTGTCTCTTGAGCCCAGTTCTACCCCGGACCCCGGCTGGTGCATTCCGTGCCTTTCCGTCGGGTGTGTCGGAAACACCACGACATGGGGCGGGCAGGGCCGACATGGACCAATCAGCCTTTGCAGTTAGCCAGTTAGCAAAATTCATTGGATTGTGCATGATTGTGCTAACATGTGCTAACTGTGGTACCAATTCCAGTTTGCACGCAGTACTGTTGTAGCCAGCAGTTGTGATCAACCGAGGATCGCATCCATTTGCCACTTCGCCTCAGCCATCATGAAGCTCGAACAAGAGAGGGCTGGGAATCAATAGGGACAGGATAGAGCCCCAAATGGAGTGTTCCAAGACATGGTGTTTTGGAACACAGGTCTTGGAATTGGAATGGGTCCATCCGCTATGAATAGCACAAGCAACTCTTGGCTTTGTGGCGGCATCCGCTGTTGTTTTCGCCACGGTCCCAGTGATATAGGACCGCTTTCCTTCCCAGTCAACTCCGCCTGCTCCAGTTGGAGTCGGCAAGTAGTTGCGTTGAGACTCCTCCCAAACTGAACTCCCAACAGTCCAACATACATACATATATAATAGTTCTGTTTTGTTACTTGACAGCTGACGGTGCTTGGGGGGACAGCTTCAGAAGTGGCAAGATCTAGACGTGTAAGTGAGAGTGTGATTCCTTCATTTGCCGGGTGCTGGTCAGCGAGCATGCTGTTCGCTCTCCAGCTTGATCAAGTAAGGAAGCGCAGTACCGATGCCTTGCACGAGCCGCTGGGCTGCACGAAGCACTTGTCACCAGAGAAATGGACCACAAATATCACAAATGCAAGTGAACTTTGATGCATAGAGCTGGGAGACGTTGCGTCGTCTCGGCCTCGGCAGCCGATTCTTCCGACCTATATACCCCCCGCAGTTGTTTGCTTCGCACGGATGGAGAAGGAAGCCGGGCTTCGGGGGCTCCGATGCCACAACCACCTATGCCTTGTTGATACGGTCCATGGTCTTCGTGTGAAGAACGGATGGCCGACTATTGTGGCCGAACGTACCGTATTGTGAAGAATCTGGAGTAGCGCAGGAACTTGACAACAGCAACTTGTGATCCAACAAGCTTTTGCATGGCGGGTAGCTGTCCCAGACATACTGTGTAAAGATTCTAGCTCCCAACATTTGCCTATGGCCACCCGTGTGCAGAAGATGACACAAGCAGATGGGGATCAGATTGCATATGTTATTATTACTGTATTACAAGAATGTGATTATGTTAGTTAGTCTACTGCGGTGTGATTTCTGTCTAATTCCTGCATCTACTTGAGCTGACATGACATGTGGAACTTCTTCCCTAAGTGAGTCTGAGCTGAGCTCAGAACTGAGGTGCTGTGATCCCATCTGTTTGCATGATGTGCTTTGCCAGCTGCTGCGCTTTCACGTCGTGGATCCCATCATCATGGAGGCGCCGGCCGTTTCGCCGGCGGATCCCTAGAGGGGAAGACTGCCCGCCCGGATTGGCCTGAAGGATCCTGAAGGGTCTGTCTTCCTTGGTGTGTCATGTTGTGTCTGTCACACACACATATATATACATTATATACACAGTGTATACATATTATATATATATATGCAGTGTATATATATTTATATACACACCTGTACAGTTACACCTCATGTTTTCGTCGCAGGTTGGCCATGGAGAATGCTTGTGTGGGTCAAGCTGCAGGTTCACATGCTGCAGACGAACAGAATGACCTGCGGCAGGATCTTCACCTACTGTGTTGGTCTTCATGTCAGGGTTCCAAAGCGGAGATAAACATGCATCTACACAAACGATATCAGAGAACTTCATCATGTTCTCATCCCCCTATCATCCCCCCTTGGCATTTTTCCCGCCATGTCTTTTTTTGATGACTTTTTGGTCTTTCATTCCGGCTGACCCGCCAGGCTGTGACCCGCAGCTTGCGGGTGATGTTGGAGGATCCCCGAGTCTACAAGAAGCAGGACCGACGGGGCGACCTCCGACGGGTCTCCGACGGGGCGACCTCGCGGCCGAGAGCCCGGCCGAGAGCGGTCCAAGCCGCCATGGTCCATGGTCCACGAAACTACGAGGCTTTTAGGGAGTGTAACACGGACATGAAGGATCATGAAGGATATTAAGCAACCCCTCACCTTAGGTCCTGAAACAGGATCTTTCGGGTTGTGTATCTTGCAGTATCTTGCGGTTGCTGGCCGGTTCCTGCGGTTGCTGGCCGGTGTGGATGAACGTCTCTTAATTGGCACCGACCGGTGACGCAGAACAGGAGTAGGCAGCTGCCACTTATATATGTTCGATCATTTATCACCGAAGAGCAGGAGAAAACACCTATGGACCTAGACAATCGCCCTCCTCCATGCGATCAACGCGCGCATGAGCGGGCAGACGTGCGCCAGGCCATCAAAGTGGTCGAAGACCTCCGCAAGGCCGGAGGACGATTCCTGGGATCAGCCGATGTTGCGCGGTGGAAGTCAGACGGTGTTGCCAGTACGTGGTTTTGTGATGCTCTGTGGGTTGAACGAAATTGACCAGCGAACCGGCTGACTCAACTGGAAGATTGTTCCAACTTCATCCATTTTTTTTAGTATAATTTGTTAGGTGATTCGTCATTGATTGATGAGAAATGATGACAAGCATCTTTCATTTGCTGACTATTTCAGAAGTAGGCTGCTTTCGTCGACGTTGCATCATCACAGAGTATGGTATGTTTGAATGATGCCTTTGCTCAGCAAACGAGCATGCCAACGAATGCCAGCGAGTTGGTCACACTTCGCATATTGCACCAACCTTCCTACCGTCAAAGAGACGCATGAGCTCCACGTCCTCATCCCCACATCATCATCCAGTCCCAAGAGCCAATAAGAACAGTGGGCTCAGAGGAAGAAACGCCCGAAGAAACTCATGAAATCTAAATGATTCATAATGAATCCGGCAGATCATTGATAACACAAAGCCAAATGGGACTCGTGTTGTAGGCATCTTCCAGTCCCATGTAGTCCTATGCAGCTCACTGCATCTTGTGCGCAGGTGACCCCATTGCTGCAATTCCTGGGCCAGAAGAAGTCTCCCAGCAGCAAGATGTCGCCGATGCCGCCGCTGTCGCACCAGCGATCTCCAGCGCTCACTGACCACCGGTCGACCGCATTCAGTTTTTGGGCATGTCGAAGGGTTGTTCTGATTTTGGGGTGGTGAACCAGGTTTGGTGACCATTGGCACTCAGGTACCCATTAGCTTCGCTTCCTCTGCAGGTACCCGGAGCTCTACAAGTTGGCCCTGAAGCACGATGGGTCGCAGTCTTCGGACCCACCGCCCTTCGCGGAGCTGGAGAATGCGCCTGGGGCGCGGAGAGGGTGGAGAGGCCGCTGCCAAGGTCTGGAGCGATGGATTTGGAGGGGGGGAGAAAGAATGGAATGCACATGGAGAATGGGACCTTGAGAAAGGGATGTGTTCATGATGGGGCAAATGGTTTCAGAAAAGTCCGGTCAGAAAAACATTTTAATTGATGTTCTGGTCCACGTCCAGGGTATAGTCAATCGTACTTGTCACTTGGTGCGTTTATGGCTGCCAGCTCCAAGTTTAGAGCTTCACCACAGAATCAGAAAGGTTGGCTACTTCTTCGGCCCGGTCAAAGAAGATTGCAGGGACCAGAACTGGGACATCTGGGGACCCTTACCAGAGATCAACGATCCCTGCTTGGAACTAACATGGAAGTGGACAAACTACCTGTTTGTAGAGGATTTCATGGTCTTCCTTTCGGGGCCATGCCATCCACTTCCATATTAGCTCTAGGGAGAGTATCCCTGCATGTCCGTGTGTGTGCGTGTGTGTTGGACATGTTGTCCGTGTGTCGACACGCCCTTCCGTCGTCCGCCGTTGTTTTGCTCGCTGGCCCCGAGGATTTAGTGACCAGCGCAATGGTGGGTTTGGGGGCCTCAGTCTGGGATGGACCAGCGCCGCTGGCGAGAAGACCAAGGGTTGACCCATGTAAATGGGTGCAAATCCTACCTGAAGCACATCTACCTCCATGATCAACTAACATAGACCCTGAAAACAACGTCGGTTGGTAGAGGAAAACAGTCGGAGTCCGGGTCCATGTTAGTTTTTGGGAGTGTACTACCTCCATGTATCTGAATTTTGTTTGGGAGAGATGTCTGGATACACGGTAAACTCGGGTAGCTTTGCAGTATCTCAGACGCCGTGCAAATAATTATAGGCAGCATTGCCAGTAAACGCATCCAAGTGGAGGGGAAAGCCTAACGATTGCAGGAGAATGAAGTAGCAGCACCTCCCAAGTAGTGTCTCGAGTCTCTGGCACTGTTGTGTTGATCCGTTTTCATGGCGTTCATGGCCAGTCCTCCAGCAACACAAATTTTACATAATGAAGCAAGTCTGGCGAGATCCTGATGAAACTGGCTGTCGCGCCGTCGGGTACGTGAATCCAACATCTTAAATACGTGTCAATACAGAAGGAGAGAAACCCAAACTGAAGGTCCTGCTCCACTTATATACCATTTCTCGGAGGGAGCGCAATCAATGTTGCCTCTTTCCTCCACCTACATAAATATATAATATATAGGACACACCTTTTCCTCGCACAAAACCAAACGCTCAAGACCGATGTTAAATTCCATTCATGTAAAACTGATATTCATAAAGAGAATCCTCATATGATTCACATGAAGGGACTTTCATACATCCAATGTGTTGTTTTAAACGCATCAACACATTTACATACTTGTTGTCACCAAATAGATAGAAACTCTTTCCAAGACATGTTGAACGGGATGTTATTGTTCTATTTGGAGGGTCTATCAGACTATCATAAGTACTATCATATATTATCCCTACCCCCTTAGGTGACCCCCCCCCCCAAGGTGATGCCCCCCTAGGTAATCAGCAGGGATCATATATTCGTTTCCCATCCCTGCCGACCTCCTTCTTCGCTGCGAGCCAGCTCGCTCCCAGCGCTGCGACACCGAGGCATTGTCTCCCTGGTGGAGTTCTTTGCTGCAGAAGACGACGCTTGGACGGTCGTTTGATGAGGGGGGGAAGGTGGGCGGCGTGTTCTCCAAGCGTCGCGGAGCGGAGGGGACTGAGACGAGTTTACTTTTCTTCTGGGGATGAGAGCGCGCCCTTTCCGGGCTGAAGAATTCGATGGAGACTGGGGAGTAATTCATGTTGAATTAGCAGTAACCAACCATGAGTCAATAATAACAAGCTTTTTTGGACTGCCAGAATTTTGCCATACTACTAACATCCAGACCCCAAAATGGGCAACAATTTTGACGAGCCAGTTATAAACATGAGACAATAGTAATGACATGTTGTCTCTCAGATCCCAATTTGCCTTCACAATGCTTTCTTTTTAAACTGCGTCTCAGAAATTTCAGGCAGATCTAAAAGAAACTATACTCTTTTTTTTTCTTGTGTTCTTCTTCTTTTTCTTCTTCTTCTTCTTTCTTTTTGTTCTTTTGTGGGATCATCTTTTTTTAGCTTTGCTTATCAGATTTCCAAAAACTTTGGCTAGCCAAAAGCAGTAGGTTTCCTTATGCAAACCCTATCAAACAAATACTAGAACATATCTTCAAAGGGTACCCCTTTCGACTCCCACCTCCTGCAATTATGAACCAACCTACAATAATCAACCCCCCTCCAGCCCTTCTGGCTTATCCTTGGCTTGTGCTCTCCCTTTTACTTTTAATTTCTCCTATTTTTGTCCGGCTCCTGTTCCAATTCTTTTTGTTCTTTTGTGGATTCTTTCTTTTTTATGTTTGCCCATCAGATTTCAAAAAAATGGCTAGCCAAAAGCTTAGGTTTCCTTATGCAAACCCTATCAAACAAATACAAAACATATCTTCAAAGGATACCCCTTTAGACTCCCATCCCCTGCAATTATAAACCAAGCTACACAATCAACCCCCCTGCAGCCCTGCTGCAGATCACTCAGAAAGAATTAATTAGAATGAAAGCCGAATGAAAGCAAGAAGAAAGCAACATGAAAGCAACTGAAAGCAAAATGAAAGCAAATTGAAAGCAAATGAAAGCAACTTGCCTGGAAGTTTATAATTGCTTCATTATTGCTAATTGAACATTACTTTTGGAATGGATTGAAGGAGCCGCTATATTATAGGGAACTCCTGTGCTGTTGAGATCCAGTTGGAGCCGTGTACTGTAGATCCAACGGGAAATGGATCCTCGATTCAGAACGATCCACCCCGCGACGATCCAGGACAGCATCGAGGACGATCAAGCACGTCAGCTGGTGAACGACGCCATGAATGTCCAGGGGCACACTGGAGTGATGGGGAGGGATGGAGACATGGTGGAGGTTATGAGAACCATTGCGCATTAAAGAAACCTTCCTCCAAACGTGCAAGTGGACAACACTTCCAATATTTTGTTGGGTCAGGGCGGCTGGTCTGCTGTGTAGAGAGTAATGTCACTGATACTAGCAACAGGGTTCAAGACCATGGCTACAAGGAACAACGCTGGCTCACAAAGGGTTCCGAGTGCTCATGTGAAAACTGCCCGTAGGGAGCACATTGGGCCCTTCAACACAGCATGTTCATGTGTTTTCACTGGCCAGTCTTTGTTTTAGCGGGGGTGTGCACCGTCCTCGATGTCAAGATACGATGTTGTATGTGTTCAGTGCTTTTGTTTGGGGGTTGACGGCCAGCTACTGGTTTTTGAATGGGATTTTGACAATGTCGACCAAGAGATTGACAACGGCCTTCGACAATTGAGGTGAATTATACGTTATACTTATATATATATATTTTTTTTTTAACAAATGTATATATGTTTGTGGTGTGTGTAGTGTGTTGGCTTAATCAGGTTTTGATCATATACTGTAAACAGTGCCAAGCACCTTCAAAAAAAAGCACTAGGCAGGTGGTGCCTGACACCGGCTCGTTTCAAGATCGGTCCCTCTCCGGCCGGGACCGTCTGAGGCGTGAGACGATCTTGCTCAAGTTGCTGGTGATCCCCTGCGATGATTTGAAGCTCATCGTGATGCGTTGCCTCAGCAAAGTTCCCCTGAGCCGCCCGACGGCGCAGCCGCGTTGTTTGCGCGCGCGGTCCAAAGAGTTGGTATGTGTTTTTTTTGGCTCAACTAGGTGATCAATTTGTTTAATTACCAATGTTGGTTTACTTTTGGTGTGTTCTTTAAAAGACAAAGGTGTGGGGCACCCGGGGCACATGATGAAACCTTGAGCGGTCAAAATTGTTATATACCCCTTGACCCTGATCTTGGACGCCGAGGTCAGATTGAGCCGGACGAGATGGGCGCCATTGTGAAGTGTTTGTCGGACGTGAAGAACATTGGCGAGGGCCGAACAGAAGAAATGCCACCCGACCGGCAAGCGGTGTCACAGCTGGAGAGACCAGAGATGGTCAACAAAGAAACCAATTTAATCGAATCATGTCAGGACATGGACAGTTTGACTGGTGACCACCAGTTTCCCTACGTGAAGTATGGAGTTGGTTTTGAACCGCATGCAGTAGTTCAAGCGGTGATACAGTGATGCGGATACCATACTTCTACATACTTCTACACTGTACAGGACATGTTTATCATCAT
Organism: Durusdinium trenchii; assembly: GCA_963970005.1. Classification (NCBI taxonomy): domain Eukaryota; class Dinophyceae; order Suessiales; family Symbiodiniaceae; genus Durusdinium; species Durusdinium trenchii. The sequence goes on along the minus strand of CAXAMN010000514.1, from coordinate 86,567 downwards.
GTTTGGGATTGTGCCATCGAAATTTAGCTGTAGGTATTCCTTTAGACACCGAGATTATGCCCAGTAAAGCATGGTGTTTTTTTTTGTTGTTTTCTAGTTTCCTTGCCTTTGGTTGCCTCGTTGGACCTCTTTGAACTGACCAGGTTGGCACTGGTGGTCCGGCAGCTGCAGCGTTTGTTGCTGGCGCCGGGCGAGACAGGACGGGAGAGCGGGCGAGACAGGATGTTTTTAGGTCGAGACTTGGAATGGTCCTCAAAAGATGCATGTTGCCAATGGACCCTGGGGGGCCGAGGCATGGTCCTCAAACCGCTTGTTGCCTTTTCAAACTGCCTCAAGCTTTCGGATTTACTGTAGTATTCATACATACTCATACCATGTTCATACCTCAATGCAAAGCACCACTGCAACAAGCTACAACCTGGTGTTGAGCCTTGGGTTTGTCGCTCACATTCAGAGGGCGAGCTAACACCTCAGATACTGACTCACATACTCCACGCCACGGTGGCGCGTACGCCCTGCCGCCGTGAGGGCAGCAGTTCTGCGAGGGCTTTGCGGAGCGCGCTGTGGTGGAATGTAGTGAGGTCCTGCTGGCCAACAGCTTGAGGCCAACCTTCAATCAGCACCTGGGTGAAGACGGGGAGTGTGGGTATGCATTGGGCCCGGTGAGAGTGCAAGCTGATGGAGGTCAGTGGAGAACCCCTACATAGAGGGCCCCCCGGACAAGGATGGGCTGCGGAACCAGCCCAGCTGCAGGAGAGTTGATTTTCTGTCCATGCACACTCTTCCAAATTGCCAAACCCAACGGAAAACGGAAGTGGAACATGGTTTGTTGGAAGACGACTCTTCCTTCCTGTACAAGCAGGGGGGGGTCCCACTTGCAGTGTATATTGTACAGAATAACTTCCTCTCAAACCTTTTAGTGGCAGCATCAGCCTGTGTCAGCCATCAGCCTGTTTTCTAAGGTCTGATGAGTTCGAAAAGCTGGAGCTATCTTCTGCCATCGTCACCTGGCAAACACGACCCAAGAATGGGTGACAGAAAGGGCAAAATGGCACGCGGGGTAAAAATGTTGAGGATATTGAAGGGAAGAAGTCCGGCAAAACCTGGTGAGGGATACTACAATATACCCTGGAAGTCCAAAGACTATACTTTCCCTGAGCGAAGTCACGAAAGCTAGCCTTAGCTAGCTGGAGTTGCTCTTGCTTTAGCAAGTTAAGTGACGGGGTGGACGCACCTCAGAAACCTCAAATAATTGATTAAATCAATCTTATGGACCCCCCCCCCC
>CAXAMN010000514.1:42583-85182 GCA_963970005.1 Durusdinium trenchii | reverse complement strand
AGTCACGAAAGCTAGCCTTAGCTAGCTGGAGTTGCTCTTGCTTTAGCAAGTTAAGTGACGGGGTGGACGCACCTCAGAAACCTCAAATAATTGATTAAATCAATCTTATGGCCCCCCCCCCCCCGCGGTTCGACTCCCCCCTGCGCGCGGTGAGCGGGACCACCAAGCAGCTGCAGCACACCAAGCATCTGCAGCGCCCAGCGCAGCAGCGGCAGCAGCAGCAGCAGCACCAGCAGCAGCAGCAGCAGCAGCATACCCAACGCCGCGGCAGCAGCAGCCGCAGCAGACCACCCAGCGCCAGCAGCAGCAGCAGCAGCAGACGACCCGGCGCCTGCAGAGCACCCAGCGCAGCAGCGCCCAGCGCAGCAGCGGCAGCAGCAGCACCAGCAGCAGCACCAGCAGCAGACCACCGGAAGCCCGGCTAGCTTTCGTTCACCCCCTCTGGCCTCAAGTAAAGCAACTTCCCTTTCAGATCCCATAAAGACAATTCTTTGTATAGTCTTTGACTTGCAGGGTATATGGCAGCTAATTGAAATGCGTGAAATGTGTCTCCAGACATCGGGTCTCTGACTTGGTTCATCCACCGCGGTTCCACATCGCACAGACTGCGGGGCAAAACTCTGCATTTCGCTGAGGGGTAGGGTGTGCCTCATTCCCTGCATATATGTATACCTGTAACAGTAGGTACACCCTGACCCTGGAAGACAATCCCATGGATCCTGAAAACCACTGGTTAGAGGAAAACACCCAACACCAGGGGGGCCAGGTCGTCAGGGTCTATGTTAGTTGACTCGGCATCCGGGTCTTTACTCCCTTCGGATGTGGCCCTCTCACCTTCGAAAGCCACGGCGGCCGCAGAGCATTTCCGCCCTCTCACCTCCAGAACGGTGTTTCAAAGGTCTGTCACGCCCTGGAAGAGGTCCACATGGAACCTGAAAACGGCGCCCGGCTTGTAGAGGAAAATGGTCTTCCAGTCAGGTCCATCCCATCAGGTTCCATGTGGGGCTCGGGACCCGGGGGTATCAACAATCGAATCTGCCAGCAGGTGAGCTTCTATTTCTGTTGCAGTGCGATCCCTGCACTCCGCGGGTGCTTGAGGACGACCAGAAACACGGCGGGAGTCGGAGACGTGTTTGGTTCAGCTAGACATGGAACTATATACATGATACCATAGAATCCAATACTTGACTCTGACCCTCCCTCCAACAATCATGTTTTGGTAGAGGGAAGTATATAGTCTTCCCAGGGGCCATGCCATCCACTTCCAATTGTAAGACACCGCCCTTTGCAGCCATCGATCGTTTGGTTTTTTCAATGACAAGGGTCCTTTTTTCAAGACAGGGATATGTACAATGAAACCTCCTGATGCTGGGCGAGTGTGCGCCACAAAGCCACATGTTGATAATGTTATATATATATATATTTATTTATTTACATTGTACATATATGGCTGAGACCCACTGATTTGGAGGAACCCCACCATCGACGCCTTGTTCGCGAAGATCATCAAGCTAGAAGAGGACATGGGTTTTTCTCCCGAGGTGGCTCGAAACAACTTGTTCGACCCTGTGATCCCCCAAACCGTTTGTGTTTTTCCTCATCGCATGGCCCTAGCACCGCACGTTGTTGGCACCAGACATTTGCGTACTGGGCAGCGAACTGCAGCAGTTCTTGCTGAGGGATCTATGCCTTGTACCTACCACTAAATCAAAAAGATAAATAGGTCTTGAGAGACTTGAGAGGCAACATTTCCCTACGATGTTAATGACCAAGGGACCAGTAGTGTATCTACCTATATACCCACTTGCACATCACACAGCAAACTGCCACCCACGCACTGAACCTGGAAAGAAGGCATCTCAGGCATAGTCAATCATGGCCAAACCCTGCAAATGGACTGACGAACATTCGCGACTATGTCATTCTGCACTGACGACCTTGTCCGGGGTGTGAAATATGTTTGAGGATGTTTGAGGTATGTGGATGAGTGTGGGATGTATTTCCCAAGATCCTGCCTAAAGTGCTGTGCAGTTGACCCGCTCATTCCATGATTCTTCCAAGACATTTCAGAAAGGGGACAACATTGACTGAGCATCGACCGCCCCAAAGGTGTAGCGTGTGCACCCATTTGCTGGCTAAAAACTTGCAGGATTGGAGTCCATGTCAGCATTTCAATTTCACCGGAAGGATAGATGTCAGGTGTCAAATGTCAAGAATTTATACACTGCATGGGTGGTGGTTTCAGATATGTTTAATTTTTGCCTGGGATGATTGAACCCACTGATGAATATGTTTTTTCAAGTGAGTTCAGAACCCACTGACTAATATTTGTTCAATTGAATTAGAACCCACCAACCATTACATAGTTAGATACATACATATGTACTTAATATTTTCTTACATACTTGCATATATATATATATATGCATAGATAACATTAAAAATAAAAGAAAAACACGTTTAAATATTGTATAGATGTTTATATGAATGTCTAATAAAGTATATAATGGTTTTGAATAGCTTAATATAGTATGTATTATTTTCTATTGAATATATATATATATACACATCATGAGACGTGGACTGCGGATGTTTGGTTGCTGGAGCTCCCTGCAGGAGCTCCATTCTCCTTTGGCACTGGATGTCTCGTTGGAGCAGACCTGGCTGGGCCGTTCTTTGGAGAACCTCCTGCAGTGTCCTGGTGAGAACGGATCTGGAGTCGAGACTGACAATAGAGCTTGGTGGCACCTACCTGCTTAAGAACCTTTTGTGCCGTCATACCATGGTGTCATGACAACTTGTGTGAACCTTTTCTCTTGGTGTCCAATGTGCCACCACGAGAAAGATATACCCTTCGGCCCCAACGGCGACTACGAACTCCCGATTACTTAGAGCTCACTGGTCTTCAGACCGGCGCAAAGATTCTAATGGAATGAGGCTGGAAACACATCGGCGAACATCAACTGGGTGGGAAGTGAGCCACTCAGGGCTGCGCTTGCCGAGGTGTTTCCAAGGCGAACGCCAGCTGCTGCGCAACAAGAAGGCATCTTGGCACTGGCTGAAGAAAGGGCATCGCGAAGCAAACATCACCTTGGACAACGGATGTAGGGCGGGCACGACAGTGGGGACGACTCGGGGACCCACTCTCCTCCAACATATTTAGCATCACCTACTCGAGCCCCTCAGATGCTAGCTCGTGTAGCTAGCCCCCGACAAGCAGAGCACCATTTGTTGAACCCGACAAGCAGACCCGTACCAAAGGGCTCTCTCCCGTACCCGTCGCTCTGCTCGGACGGGTCAGTGTGATTTGGCGTGTGCTGCATTCTCCACCCATCGTCGTTTCAGAAAGATGACTGTTTATCCAATCCTCCCACTAGACTATCTCTCACCCATTGATTTGATTGCGTTCTGGTCTTTTTCCTGCTGGTTCCCCATTGAGGCCGTTCTTTGGGCGATCCCCCCAAGAAACGACCCAGCGTGCTGCAGGTCACGATCCGCATCTTGGCACAGATGGCCAATGTCGTCGAAGGCGCGGTGGCAGCGTCGTCGCGGTGGAGTCTCAGCGTTGGACCCGGCGACAGTCGGGTGTGTTGGGTCCCCTTGGGGGTACCGTCAATTGGTGTCAACACGGTTGGATGAGTTGAATGGAGCAAGAATGGGCGCTTTGTTTGTTCTCTCCCAACTCATTGGCCCTGATCCAGTGATGTTCATGGTATATGCTGGTCTACGTTTCACAATGCTTGTTTCCGCCCCTTTGTTTCCAAATCCCTGTTTAAAGTGGGAAGCTACAATGTCAATTTTGCACAGCACTGTTGAGTGGGTATCTACATCATACTCGCACATCACATCACGATAAACTTCATGTATCTGGGCAAGATGCCATTTTGATGATGCTTGATGGCATGTCCAGGACTACACTAGACCAGAAAACCAGCTCGAAAACCGGCTAGACCGTCGACCTTTTTCCTGTACACGGAGGGTTTCAAAGAGATCTCGGTTTCGGAGGCGTCCTGAACAGTGTCCAATCAGCTTTCCCCCGTCTCTCAGATCCGTGGGCCGTGGGCCGTGGGCCGTTGCAACGGTGCCGTCGGGCGCGGTCGGGACCGGAGGTCTTGGGACTGGCGAAGGGCACACACGGGACGGGCACACGGGCTGGGGCATTGCGTGGCTAGCCTATGTATCTTCGCATCTTCACGGCTGTACCCCCAAGAATGGATGGCCTGCATGCCCGATGGAAGGCATCCCAACAACCTCCGCAACAAACTCCCCGAACGCCAAACAGTGTACGTACCATGGTTTTTCCATGCTGCCAGGCAACCCCTCATGGCCTCCAACCTACTAGCGATGGCCTCCAACCTCGTAGCGATGGCTCTCCCAGGAGGTCCTTGCCGAAGAGTTCCAGCCCCTCTTCGCCCTTCCCGCGCCTTAGGCCGCTCCAGCTACCAGGGCCGCGTGCGGAAGATGCGATCTCTCACAGAGCTAGCCGAGGAAGAGGTGCGGTCCATGTTTTTGGAAAGTGACCATGACATGCCGAGCGACTGTTGTGAACTTCTGCGATCAGCGCGCTGCTGATCGCCGAAGGGACCGAAGTGGCGGTCAAACCCACAAGTGCTTTGGGACAGATTTTGATCCAATAGGAGGAACTCAGCTGAAGTGACACACACACACAGAGAGACAATGAAATATTTTTATTTTATAAATACTTCTTCATAGCAGACCGCCACACATTGGCCTTATTTGACACACGTTGCTTCTGCTCCAAATTCCTTTCGAGAGTGTTTGTTCAGGATGTAGAAGATGTCGAAGTTGCCTGAAAACCCTTGGTCCTTTCATCACGACTGTGACGAACGCATATTGCAAAGGTCTCTTTTGTCCTTCCCTAGCAACCAGATCTATCAAATCCTTGGTTGTGTTTTTTGGGGTGGGTGACTGCACATCAGCTAGGGCAAAAGGATGCGATCAAGTAGTTGCACCGATCACGGTTATTTGTAGTATCAGAATGCCCCTATTCCTACCCAGACGCTCCATAGGACTGCCATATATGTATAACCTCCGGCCAGGCGAAGATGTGGGACATGTCTTTGGTGCAGAAGGGGCAGAGATTTTTAGACAATCAGGACGGGGACCACTACCAGTGAGGACGGGTTTTTGATGGTTTTTGGGTTTGGTTTTGTATATATAGGTCGATTTCATTTTGTTTTTTTTAAATAATGCTTGTTGATTTCCATACTGTAATATATATAGTACAGTACGATATCTATCACCTGGAGTGTTGGGGAAGTGGTTCCCCTACTGCATATGAACGATGAACAGTAGGTGAACATGCTTTACAGTATATAAAGTGGCATAGTGGCTAACTCTGTTTCGTAAAGAAGCGGAGGAAGTGAGACTGAATCGGTTGCCGCGATGCTGGATTGATCTTAGTTCTTAGAGGAGATTATCAGGCTTTTGTCAGATGAATATAGATTGAACATGGTTGAACTGCCATTCTCGTGTGGCGTCGTTTCGGCATGTTATGGGCTTGACGAATAAAATTGTTAATCGGTTTAAACAGGTCAAGATGGACTGAAGGTTGCTGCTTGTAGCTTGCGCAGGGTAGCAAGCATGAAATTCGTGCGAATGGTCCTTGTCCAGCCTTTGGGACTGCCAAACGTGTGAATGCGGACTGCCAAACGGTTGTATCAGATGTCCAGTAACAATCTCCGCTGTCCAAACGTAGTATATAAATTACATCGAAGTTGAGCCTGTCACTACATACCAGGGTGCAGGAAAAGGACCAATGGTCCACCAATGTTTTGTATCCATTTGTATCCCGACATTTCTCCCCGTCGCATTGCTGGGACTGACCCAATGATAGATGTTCACAGTGGTTTCAGATGGGGGTCCGTATAAACTACCTCTTGAGGTCTGTGCCATCTACTCTCAACCCACTATAATTCAGATGTTTAATAATTCAATGATGTCCTTGAGTCTTGAGGCTGTCCTGTTCCAAATCGCGTGGGCGGTAGTTTTTACTCCTGTGATATATAGACATAATCTTGTAAGGAACTTTCAGTGAGTTTATGTGAGTTTCTAGAGCGGCCCAACCCGAGGAGTGGGATGATCGTTGTGCTCAAGCCCAGAACTTTGTGAGTGCCGGTGGACCTGGCTGGGTGCAGGCGCGTGCCTGGCCGGTTGCCGCCAGAGTCTTAAACTGGCTAGGAGTGACGTGTATCCAGATGAAAGAGCTGCAAAGACCCGCCGTGGTATAGGACAAAGCTGGGAAAATGTATGTTTTCTCCGCCTAAAGCCAACTTGATTCAAGCATTCCCATGGTGCACACCCAGCTAAGCATCCGAGGGATACTCGAGGGATGGGGTTGGGAAGTGTCATCCGGGACCTCCTCCAGACTGCTGAGGGACCCAACCTTCCCCTTCGGTTTTCTGGAATGTTCAAACACCAAGACCCATCGTTTGGGTGAATGAGAACGAGAACCCCTCTTGGCACCGAACCACAGAAATTCATGAGTGGGACAAGCTGACTAAGATGCCAAGAGATGCCAAGAGAAGGTAGCAGTGAAAGGTTTCTTCTTCTGGTGAACTGATCCTCCTGTGCAAGGAATTTGCTAGGGCCTCCCCGAGGGTTTGGGGTGAGCCCTAGGTTTGAGCTGGGTCCCCATGAGGTACTGGATGATTTTGGTGTCGAGTGTTTACGATAGGGCGAATGTTTGCTAGGCCGCAGCTCAGAGGGCAAAAGAAGGAATCAAAAGGATAAGAAGCAAAAGGCTACCCTAGCACCAAAAATGCTTGGCTTGGAGCACCACCATGAAAGAAAACAATAGAAAACACATTCAACTTGATCAGTAACTTGATCTTGAATGACGTTTGGAGGGTTGAGTTATTGCAGTTCCCCCAAAAAATCAAACAATGTTTGTGTTCTTTTGTTGCCCAGTTGTTGGACCTCACGCACGCTCGTTCCGCGCACCCGCGCACCCGCAACCGGAGGAGTTCTTGTTGGACCTGGCCGCCGGCGAGCGAGAGGAGTACTACCTGGACCAGTACGGCAAGGCCCGGCGCGAGGGACGAGGGACGAGTCGCTGAGAACGAGAGGGGGGCGAGGATCCGATCTCCATTCAAGTCATCTACAGTATCCACTAGGTCACTAGGTCACTAGGATCCATTGGTTGGTCCATCCATTCATGTCCATTCCATCTTCTCCCTTCTACCAGATCTCTGACAAGCCGGACATGATCTTGCTGGAAGTCGAAGCCTGGCGAGCCAACCGCGGGGATGGTGCTGGCCGCGGCCCCATCGGCAGCTGGGCCGCAAAGAGGGAGGGGCGAAGCGGCGAAGCGATAAACGAAGGAGATGAAGCTCTACCCACAAAAAGTGGACTACCTGCAAAACAGTGCAAAACCCTTTTTTGGGGGGGATTTGGTTTCCCCACTCCAATCCAACGAGGTTGAACAAGGCTGACCATGGCTTATGGTTACCATGTTTTAGACGTTTTTTTCCGGGGCAAAACCGCCTGGGTGTCAGCAAGTCTCCAGAGGCTCCCTCATTCGGCCGATCCAGTGGCCCTACTCGAGAGGTGGCTCCCCACGGGTTCAGTGGCCCTTTTTGTCGTCGATGTTTGTTGACCCAGCTGCTACCCCAAGTGAGAAAACATATAAGTGACCTGAATCAAGTTGATTGACCATCTGAGTCACTAGAGTTCTGATTGCCATAATGTATGTTTTTGATTGTATTGTTGAATCAAGTTGAGTTTTAGATCATGTAAGTGCAAGTCACTAGTGCAAGACTTCTGATTGCCATTGATGGCCCACACAGGTCACATTCTGTGCTCGTCCCTCGTCGCTTACACATGTCCAAGTGGACCCAGGCCAGACTTAAGCCCAAGTGACTCTCAAAAGCAACTTTGCTTTTTCAATCCTTTTAAAGGAGGGGATTCTTAATAAGGGCGTGGGCCATTGGGAAACAAACCAGGAGCTGAGTGCAGAGCTGGGCCATTCTGTCCAACTGGGCCATGCGCGAACCTGCAACATTCTGACAACCCAACCAAAACCCAGCACAACAGTAGTTCCTTCTCACTTCCCAACCTGGAACCGATGGTACGACCCCTAGCTTGGGCGCAGCCAACCCGTCGCAGGGCCTTCGCCCAACATCGCCCAACTAGTCGCCCCGGGCTGTTTGGATACTTTCACTCCCGCTGTTCCTGCGAGCGGTTTAAGGAGATGAAGCACAAGAGGTGGACATGATCCATGGCTGAGAAGCATTTTCTTTTGTGCTATTCATTGCTTGCTACATCGGCCTTGACAGCATGGGCATGGGATTCCTGCTGAAGAAGGGGTGCTAACTGCTAATTTACATGTTATATAGGGGCCCCTATAGATCCTATAGGTGGACTACTAAGTTCCTTTTTTTCGTTCTAAAGCGACATTGATATTGATATGCAACGTTATGTTGTGCATTATTTTGCACAAGGGAGGCCGGGGGCATGTTGTATAATTAAGTGTGTGTGATGGTGCATGTATTTGTTAGACTTATAGCCACATTCGGCACGCTCAAGTCTAAGTGCAAAATAACACGTCCTTTATGATCAGTTTGATACTAAGCACTCTTTCATGGTCAGTTTTTAAATATACTTTTGAAGACTGTCATCATAAGTGTTCTACAACAAGTTAGACAAAAGGAGTGTAGTAGAATGCATCCGGCTATATATTTCAATTAGCCCGATCATAGACACGCATGAGGGGAGAGGACGACCGCAACGAGTACGAGAAGGCCGCTGGAAAGGAGGTGCTGATGATTGCCATGCAGCGGGATGAGGCTCTTGTGTGTGGGGAGGCAGTGTTGTGTGTCTTGTGCCGTGGCACGCGTGCCATCCTCTCATTTCAGCCCAGTCCCATGGCCTGAAGTAAGAGTTTCGGGGAATGATCGCAACGAGTGTTTCGCGAATGGACGAGCTGGGAGACATGCTAAGGGTTTCATGTATCTTCGTGGGCAGGCCATCTATCTCGGTTTTGCGTGCGATCGATCCGGTTCGCGAACGCATCGAAACGAGATTTTGAGACCAAGGCCACCAGCAATCCAAACACTTAAGCTGGTTTTCCAGTTCCTTTTATTGAACCGTTGCTGAAGATCCTGGCTAGCCAGCCCGTGGACATCCTGTCCACCAAATTCTCAGGAAAGACACGAGCGGAAGGTCGGATGACGATCTTCCCGCAGGAAGAGATCGAGGACGATCAGAGTGCCTTGTTTGCCGAACGCCCCGACAGCCTGAAGCTGGATGAGGACGCATGCTCCTGTGGTTGGTTTCTAAGTAGCAGTTTACGAGTCAACAAGAGTTTGTTGTTGTTTTTTCCCGAATGCGTAGCGAAGGGTTCCCGTTTATAGTTGGGGGTCTGGGGGTTGGAGCTGTGTTCGCGTGGCGTGCGTCGTGTCGTCGTTTGTCGTCGTCGTCGCGTCTCAAATTTGCTGCCATTGGGGGAAGCTTTTGCAAGTGACTTTTCATGGATGTGTCACGTGTCAGTTTGCGCCGCTATTCCATTGTGATTTGCATGACACCGACATGTCGCGTAAGAAACGTGATGCGTTTCGCTGCACAGGTGCAGCGTTTTGTGAGATCCGCAGTTTGCCGCGCAGTTCCATTGGGATTTAGCGTTTGGAGAGTCGTGTTTTTGGGGTGTTGGATGTGGCCGTGCCATTGGGATTTGCGTTTCAGGGTGTGGCGTGGAAGCTCGGTTTTCGTGACAAGTCTCAGCTGAAATGGCGATTTTGGTGGATGGGAGTGTGCTCAGAACGGATCGAAATCATTCCAAACGTGTGGTGTGGTGCAAATTTTGTTGAAGCTCACATGAGATGATATTGTCACTTTTCGTGGCAGGCGCAGGACTTCCTGCGGTTTTTGAGGCGTGGAAGTGCGATTCTCGTGGCAGGCGCAGGGAATCGTGAGGTTGCGAGGTGTCAGGGAGGTGAAATCTCGTGGCAGGCGCAGGACTTTGTGCGCGTTAGACGTGTGGATGGGGAAAGATTCGTGGCAGGCGCAGGGAATCGTGAGGTTGTGAATTGTGGTAGAGGTGAACGCCGCTGTCACATTGGGATTGGCGTGTGAGTGGGTGTTGTTTGGAGGAGCTGGAATCGCGAAACTGCTTGGCAGGGCTGCGTGATGTGTGTGCTCCGATGGGTGTTTCCGCTTGACTTTTGGAGGAAGTCTCGTACGAAACGCTCGTTTTGGAGACTTGACGTGTGAGTTTTGGAGGAAGTCTCGAACGAAATGCTCTTTTTGGAGACTTGACCTGTGAGTTTTTGAGGAAGTCTCGTACCAAACGCTCGTTTTGGAGACTTGACGTGTGAGTTTTTGAGGAAGTCTCGTACGAAATGCTCTTTTTGGAGACTTGACGTGTGAGCTGGAAGCTGAGAACTGGCGACTTTGTGGTACAACTTTAGTGCGCGGAGTGTCCTGCAAGTGACTACAAGAGTGTCCTACAAGAGTGTCCTACAAGAGCGTCCTACAAGAGTGTCCCACAAGAGTGTCCCACAAGAGTGTCCCACAAGAGTGTTCACAAGAGTGTCTGTCCCACAAGAGTGTCCTACAAGAGTGTCCCAGAAGAGTGTCCTACAAGAGTGTCCCACAAGAGTGTCCTACAAGAGTGTCCCACAAGAGTGTCCTACAAGATTGTCCCACAAGAGTGTCCTACAAGAGTGTCCCAGAAGAGTGTCCCACAAGAGTGTCCTACAAGAGTGTGCTACAAGAGTGTCCCAGAAGAGTGTCCCACAAGAGTGTCCTACAAGAGTGTCCCACAAGAGTGTCCTACAAGATTGTCCCACACGAGTGTCCTACAAGAGTGTCCCAGAAGAGTGTCCCACAAGAGTGTCCTACAAGAGTGTCCCACAAGAGTGTCCTACAAGAGTGCCCCACAAGAGTTTCCTACAGGATTTTCCTGAAAGAGTGTCCCACAAAAGTGTCCCACAAGAGTGTCTCACAAGAGTGTCCCACAAGAGTGTCCTACAAGAGCGTCTCACAAGAGTGTCCCACAAGAGTGTCCTACAAGAGCGTCCTACAAGAGTGTCCCAAGAGTGTCCCACAAGAGTGTCCCACAAGAGTGTCTCACAAGAGTGTCCCACAAGAGTGTCCTACAAGAGTGTCCTACAAGAGTGTCCCACAAGAGTGTCCTACAAGAGTGTCCCACAAGAGTGTCCTACAAGAGTGTCACAAAAGATTGTCTCACAAGAGTGACCCGCAAGAGTGTCCTACAAGAGTGTCCTACAAGAGTGTCTCACAAGAGTGTCCCACAAGAGTGTCCCACAAGAGTGACCCACAAGAGTGTCTCACAAGAGTGTCCCACAAGAGTGTCCTACAAGAATGTCCCACAAGAGTGTCCCACAAGAGTGTCTCACAAGAGCGTCCCACAAGAGTGTCTCAGAAGAGTGTCCCACAAGAGTGTCCCAGAAGAGTGTCCCACAAGAGTGTCTTACAAGAGTGTCCCACAAGAGTGTCCTACAAGAGTGTCCTACAAGAGTGTCCCACAAGAGTGTTCACAATGTCCTATAAGAGTGTCTCGCAAGAGTGTCCTACAAGAGTGTCCCACAAGAGTGTCCCACAAGAGTGTCTCACAAGAGCGTCTCACAAGAGTGTCTCACAAGAGTGTCCCACAAGAGTGTCCCAGAAGAGTGTCCCAGAAGAGTGTCCCACAAGAGTGTCCTACAAGAGTGTCATGTGGACCTGTGTAGTTTTTCGAACGTGTTTACATTCGGGTTCGTGGGTTCCATCTTGTTTTTTTAAATGATGCATGTCGATGCAACAACCTTGTTTGGAGACCCGCCCCACCTTGTATTTGATTGAACCTTGTACTTGTACATATTTTGTGCAACCGACTTGCGGGATGAGTACGTTCGATCTATGCATATTTGGATATATATATATATAACATGTATCTACTCGTATGTTGTATGCCCTTTCACAGCCCAGGCTTCTTTTTCTTCAGAACTCCCACCCCTTTTTGTTCGTCTCTTCACGCCTTCTTCGTGTCCCGGGCCGAAGTCAGGAGATCTTCCATGACTTGAAGACAGGCCGAGTCCGAAAAAAAACAACGAATGGGTCCGGCTGGGTTGGTGGGTGGCTGAAGGGGTTTGTAGCACAGTCTAATAAGGTTTGCACCTAACATTGGTGTGTCGAAGCAGACAGTCTTGTGTCATGGCCGGAACCACAGGAAGGCTAAAGCAAAGCTGACACAGTTGCAACGTATTTTTTCCGGAGACTTATCCACAAGAGAGGAGCGGAGAGAGAGAGAGAGAGAGAGACAGAAAGAAAGAAAGCAAGCAAGCAAGCAAGAAAACAAGCAAGCAAGAAAGAAAGCAAACACGCAAGCAAGAAAGAAAGCAAGCACGCAAGCAAGAAAGAAAGAAAGAAGCAAAGACAGCTGCTTTGTAAAAAGACCTGATTCATGTGTCTGACCGTGACCGATGTGATTCCAGTATCAATATCAGATATATCAGCACACTGGTAGCTCCTTTCTGTCGGCACTCTCCGGGGAGAGTTCGCCACACCAGGCCGCACGAACCTGGCCTTCGCGGCCGCGGCCTACCTGCGCCTGGCGAGGGAGCCTAGGGATCCGCAGGTCCATGGTGAGCCCTAGAAGGTCAAGTTTTTTGGGCTTGGAGCGTAGCTATAGTAAGCTATTGAAGCTATTGTGAGTAATGGATAGTAATGGATAGTATTCCAGGTAGTAGTGTCTTTTTCATGGGCATGGGATTGAGGTGCTTTAATGACGTCCTCGGATGTCATCAAAGCGGGACCGCGTGGGCGCGGCAAGCATCACCCCCTGTCACAGGGCCCTTCACGGCGGCTGCCCGGTTGACCGGGGAAGGCACTGGAGAACACTCCATGTGCATTGGAATTGGAAGTGGAAGGCACCACCGGTTTTGTAGAGGATCTGGTCCAAAAAAAAGGGGCCATCCGCTTCCATGATCATTCCTCCTCGTTCATCTTCTAGTTCAAGCCAGAGTGACCAGTGTTTCGTTGCGCCATTGGGCGGACGATGTTTCGCCATTGAGGTCCATGCGCTCCTGGTGCTTCCTCCACATCCCAGCTGCCGGGAGCAACTGCTGGGCGAGCTCCGACAGCCAGCTACTAGGCTGCCAAGGCTAGCGTTTTGGAAAATCTCACGAAGCAAACCCTTCAGGGGGAGCTGCTATGGACCTGCTATGGGTTTATAATATGTCTTGTGCATGGGATTGGGGGAAACTTTATTGAGCCGCAAGAAGATCCAGGGCCCCATACCACCCCACCTGCCCATCAGGACATTTGTCATCATTGGTCCATTCATGTCCATTGCCATTCAATGATTTGAGTGGACCAACTCCCCTATTGACATGTTTTAGAAGAGAGTGGGACCGATTGTGGATTGAAACTGGCCGGCACCCTGAAACCACAGCTACAGATCGAGGCAGACTCGGGGATCGGCGGGACATCCACACGGCTATAATCCGGTCCACCTAATAAAAACACGTACCCCCCCCCTAATAAGGAAACCTCGGTCGCATTTTTTCTAATAGGGGGTCCCTGAAATCGGGGGGGGGGGCAAAATAGGGTCACCTGGGAAGAGCTTCAAAACTAGCAATTGGCCTGGCATTCTATTATAAAAGAAAGAATGCCATCATTGTATTATAAGTGAAAGATATTTAATAATGATCACCATTTATTTATTATTAATCACTTATGTAAAATAAATGGTGATAATAAATAATAGATTTGTGGCTTCCTGGTTTTCAAGAACCTGTTATCCTTGGCGAGCCACAAATCAAGGGTTAACCGATGGGGCACAGTGGCTCGCCTGGGATTCCTTGGGCCCCTTCTTGGATCTGGGGCGGGTGGAGAGGATTGGAGGTGAGAGTGAATGGCCTAGAAATCTAGTCCCAATAATTTATAGGCCATGAACGGTCAGGAAGAAAGCCAAAATATAATTCATGAATTTCTTATTCTCTATTTTGGCTTTCCGGAGGCACACGGTCATTCTTGGCGGACACGATATCCAAGATTCAAGGGACAGCAATTACTTATTTTATTGTCTTCATGGCAAAATCTATAATAATTAACTTTGCTTTCTTATTAAATCAGTAAAATTTTATATAAAATCCTTTATTAAACTCGTATCAAAAATGCAAAAAAGCTCCAGATCGAAGGGCCTTCCTTTTCCCCTACAAAAACCTTCATTAGAATAGTGATTCTTCAGTAGACTAACAGCTAAAGCTTTCGAAGGGTGATGTCGCTGTGCCATGCGGTGTTGCATGACCTCGGTGGCAAGTGCGTTTGCGTGAGTCCGTGCCATTGGGGGAAGGAAAGCCTGCTGGTGTACGCGCGGTGTGTCATGGTGGATAGACAGGGCAGACAGAGGTGGGCAGTTACGGTTGTTTTTGGAACCTAATTATAAAAAAAAACTCCTCCAAAGTCGGCAATGTTGGTAGTTTAGTAGCGGCTTGAAAGGGCGGCAATTTAGAACCAAATATAAACCGAACTTAGGGGGATCCGACATGACATTTTTTTATCGGGGTCCGTTTTTTAATAGGTACTCGGGATTAGGTGCTCAATCCCCAGATGATCTCCCTCCCAATGCCAAAGCCTGGGCTTGTGGGCTCAGCATGGCTCAGCCGTTTGAAACGGCTGAAACGCTTCAACAGTCGCTCCATAAAGCGGATAGACACACTCGCCCGTGAAAGAACAATCTTGGGTCGTCTCGGCCATTCAGCGGTAGTTCAAACAAATGTTCTAAGAAGCTCACAGGGCATTGTTTCACAGTTCAATAATTAGACACGTCATGTATTGTATATGTTGGTTGTTGTTGTTGTTGTCGTCGTCGTCGTCGTTGTTGTTGTTGCTGCTGCATGATTTTCGAACCCGGAGGTGGCGCCATCCTTTCGGTACAACTGAGCCGCTCCTTTCCGAACCTTCAGGAGCGGCTCTCGAAGCTCTTGGCGCTGATCGCCGGACTGCCGGCCTTGTCCTGCCACCTGTCGTGCAACCGGTGATGGTGGCGTCGTTCAGATCAGCTTCGAGAGACGGCCGGAGTGAGTTGGACTCAGATGGCCTGGAACTGAACGGTCTCCATGTTGGACTCATCTGAGGCACCGACTCTGAGGGCCCCCTGTCCACCCGAACGGATGGTGCACGGACGCGTCCCGCATCCACCACCAAGGTCATGTGGCGGCCAAGTTCCTCCGTGCCACGTGGCCGAGCGATGCCGAGCGGTTGGAAGACATGGTGAGCACTCCAAGGTATGGGCTTCAAAGCATGTCGAAGGTCAATACATGTCAACATGGTATACAAAGTAGACATGAAGGGACTCCAAGATTGTAGTTACTTGTAGCACTTCTTTGCATCATTAGGGGCTAGGGATCCAAGAAATGCCACATGTTGTGGTTCAGCACTTGACTGTTCCAAGCTGAGGTTATGTCCGAAGCCCTGAGCATTGGCGCTGATGATGGAGATCGGTTGGGAACATTGATTTTGTTTGTCAATGTGAGGGATGCAAGGGTGATGGTGTATGAACCCAGGATCCCTGGCTACTGAGAGTGCTTAAGGATTCCCCTGCACCAATATTATCCAACGTGGCATGGCAAAAGTCAGACAAAACCCGAAAAGAATAGCCCACACGAGACTCACGTTCACAGGGGTAGTGAGGGAATGTCTAATGACCCTCGCATGGTGCTGTTTGTTTTGGGTATAGACCACCTAAGATGCTTCTTTATGTCGCTTATTGCTGATATGTTTGATTGGTCCTACATACCTATACTAAGTACATGCGCAAGGAAAAACACTATGTATTATTGTCACCACGATCACGGTTGTCCTCAGTTGCCGTCCATAGCCAGCAGTCTTCTCGACTTCGCCACCGGAGAATTCTGTGCCAGGAGATGTTCCGCTTCCGACCCTGGAGCATTTCAGCATGGTGGCGCAGCTTGGTGTAGTAGATTCGGTCTAGATCGCCCAGGGGAGCTATTAGTAACAAGTGCATCGCTACTAGTAACAAGTGCCTTACTAGTACTAACAAGGACGCTAGTAGTTACTACTTAATACCTTTTTTAGGCCCTAACGCCTCACATGATGACGCGTTCCATGAGAGGCCTGTCACGTTTTGGAGGCATCATGTTGGGGGCAATCGCTTCACTATCCTAGGGCATAAGCCGGTAACCGCACTTTATGCCGGCTAAAGCACCAGCAAATCGCATACAGTGGTTTCAGAGTAGATGGCACAATCCCCAAACGGTGGTTTATGTTTGGAACCCCATCCAAAAGACATGTAGGGGTTTGCCCAATCTACTAGGAAACCAGTGTAACAATATGTTGTTTGTGGCGACAGTTGTTCCACCAAAGCATGTTTGTTCTGTGCTGTATGTGCAACCTCGTTGCTGTATGCTTTGAGGATGTTCATCCAACGCTTGGCCGAGTCATTGCTGTTCTTGCGCCTTGGCAGTTGGAACCACCTCCTCTATCTTCTACTGTCTAGATGGTGATTTAGGATATTTATGGATATTTATATTGAACCCGTGGAATGACTTTTGACACGCAGACTAATATTTATCAAGTGAGTTGAAACCACCCCCTCCATCTTTTGAGAGCCAGCAGCTCTTCCGAAGCCGCTTTTTGGGGCCAGTGGACCCGCCCGGTGGCCCGTGATGCTGATCGGACGGAGAACGTCTCCAGGCTGAAGTTGACGAAGGACCAACGATTGGATCACAAAGAGGAGGTCCTAAGTGCCGAAATCGCACGCCCCTCGGCGCAGAAGTCTTGGCAGATATGGTGTTCGATTCAGGGCCCTGGACGTTTTTCTTGACCGGCAACGTGTATGCACGGATGTCATTCTTTAAACCACCGGCAGAGATGGTTTCTACCTGCCATGAGGTCTGGCTGTGGGCTCCCTGAGATGGGAAACCAATTTCACAGCCGCTGAGGGTCGCAAAGGGAATGTCATTGATTCATATCCACTCAAGTTGGTTTCGTGACACTAGAGCCGCAACGACGGGTGCCCATGAGGTTTGAATCACACCACACAAGATCAGATCTTGCTGAAACCCGACGCCAACGCGTCAGACGCCGCCGGGCAGAGGGCGCCCCCAGTCAGACGGTGCCCGCCCTACGCAAACACCTCGCGCCGCATCCGTTGGGGTCCCGTGGTCCGAGCTGATCGAGGCTTCGTGGGGTCCATGGCCAAAAGCACGCCCTACCTGGCGCGCGTGGGCAAGCGCTTCCCAGATGCCTGGTGAGTGGATTGGAAGATGAGCAGGGGGTTGAGAACAAACGACTAGGACTGGTGGAGAGAGTGTAGCTGTGTCTCGGAGGGCTGTCCAGGTGCTGCTTTTGCAGCCAAAGCTTCATTGAGCTGCAGGTGATTCGGTGGGCCCTTCAAGAATGTGAGCTGGATACTTTGAGATCTTTTGCAAGTGCATGCTACTGATTTTCAGTTTGTTTAATTTAGCAAAGACGATACACACAAAGATATACAAAGATATGTATTATGCGTTATATAATATATAATATATATATATAAGACACTACAAAATAGATATATGGATGGATAGATATATTTACCGTTCGTAATTTGTTTGCCACTTGGGGTGAGAGCTGAGCACAGTTGTTGAGCGATGGGCCATCAAAAGTAGTACTGTATTGAACTGTAGCCCAAGACAGGGTTGGCAGGTGCGCCAGGCCAATGTCGGACATCATGTTTTTGTTGAAGATGAGCATGATCGGCACGAAGCGGCAAGAAGAGCTGACCCCGAGCATGAGCAACCAAATCCAATCCACTTCTCCGTCCGCTTGAATGTGGGTGACCCCTTCATGTGACATGGCCTGCTGCTCGACGTTCAGGATCCGGTGGTTCAAAAGGTCTATGTGGAGAAGCTTGGAGCTTTTAACGCCGTGGCGGTGCTGGTGAGTAAGATGTTGCAACATTTACCCCCAAAGACACTGTGATTGGACCGTGGAATTTGTTGTTTTCTTGTCTTTTTTTGGACTTGCGAGTGGGCACCGTGGGCACCTGCTTAGCTGACTTGGCCAGTTGAACCTGCACCATGCATAGCACAAAGCAAAGTTGACAAACTTATATAATTGATCAACATCACTTAGATCGACTTGGATGTCGCGGTTGCCGTTGTCAATGTTGTGGCTGGCGTTGCTGCGATGGTTTTATAACGTTATAGTATTCTTTGGCGTTTGTTGTTGTAAGGAAGATCCTGAACTGGCTGGTGCCCCCAGCAGCTTTACGGATCTTTGTGCAGATGGTGCTCTATGAGCTACAGCTGGACGGTGGTGCTGCGACAGTGTCTGAAAAGTGCCTAGGCTGTGATTGACGAGAGGCTGCTAAGATACTTTCCAGTTCCAGGTCCAGATACTGCTAGGATCACTTCCATTATACGCGATGACAGTTACAGTCTAGGCTGTTGCAGGCAGATTCATGAAACCTGATATATGGAGATGTAGGATCACTAATTTTGGTACCTGGCGTGTTCTTTTTCTTTCTTTTTTTTGGCAGATTGTTATTTCATTACTCGATGAGTCTTACACTACAGTGTGTGAAATTCACATGTCACAGTCGTCGGCTCGTGGATCCGAGCCCCGCGACGCCCACCGACGAAGAGTCGACGACATGGGGATGATACCCTTCAAGAAGAGACGCCATGAGACGACCCTTTTTCCAAAAAACATCTGAAGACAACGGGTTCACTTAAACACGGAGCTTGCTTAATGTGGCATACCTCAGGTGCTTCATCTTCGCGTTTTGATGCCGTGCCAAACCCGCAATTGAACCCCAAAAAAACCGTGGTATGTTAGACAGAACAGGGGCACCCTGAAGTCCCGTGAAAGAAACAACACAGACTTTAATTTAATCCTTGAAGCATCCAAGGTTGAAGGGGACCCTAAACCCTAAACTACAAACACTGATGCCATATGCATGGACCACGGCATGGATGGTTTGTTGAGCACGACTGGAGGAGTGCCTGGAGTACCCTGCGCTGGGAGTCGGGTGGCCAAGTGGGCGCCACAAAAGGCGCTCTCGATGTGTCGCAAGGAAATGCACCTTGTGGACTTTAGAGCTGTTTGTTTCCTTTCCTTGAATGCGTGATCGTGACATATCGTGACCGTTTTTCGGGGGGGGGACCGTGGGGGTCCATTACACTTTTGGGGGAGGATATTGGGGGAGGTCGAAAGCAAATGTGCGATTGCTATGTTTGTTTGGGGCAGGTGCGCTTCGTCAACATTTGTGTGTGTGCCTTTTTTCCCAGCCATTATGTGTTGTCAGTCTCTCTTCATAAAGGTCAGCAGCGGCACACTCGGACCTTGTGCGGCGGCCTTGAGGTTTGTCAGAGATGCATACAAGCGAGTTGGCATGAAGGACGTGCTAAGCTGGACCTTGACATAACTTGCAGTTGACTCTTTGCAGTGATGGCTAACAGCAAACCTGATCGTCACTATGTTTTTAGTGTTAACTTGCAATAATTGCTTAGCTGGATTTTGCAAAATTTGATCAAGTTTGATTGGTTGAGCAGATAGGCAAATAGATGCTGGAGACCCGCTTGGCCAGTCGCGTGTGTATATACAATTTGCCTACATACATACAGTTATATACACATATTATGACGCCAGCTGTAGGAGCGTGTCCTTTTCTCACACATGTCGATGCCCATACCTCCACATGCGACCTTCCCGAACCACTCTTGGATTGCTCAGCATTTCACACTACAATTAATTGGTGTTTTCTGTGTCACTGTGCAGCTGTCGACCTTGTAACCCTCCATGGGCAAGTGATCCAGACACGATGTTAAAACCCTGTAAGGAGCTGCACTGTAACTGGAAGTCTCCTACCAACATCTAACAACAGCAAATTGCCTCCAGCAGTTCCAAAAAGGGGGTGCCTATTGGAGGACGGGGGGGACGTGACGTGCCCATTATCCCCTCACTTCGGGTCTGAAACCCCTATTCCCTGGAGGATATCCTGTCTTTCCTTTCTTTGCGCATGTAGGTGGCACAAGCCTGGTAACCCTGGTCACCGCCTTGTCGCCAGGAGCAGGCCTTACGGGCCTTGTCGCAGATCCTGGTCCGTTGCTCAGAGTACCGCTACGATGTGCTGGAGGTCTTCAGTGTGGGCGAGGTCTTCTTGGCGAGCCTTGGGCGCAAGGTCTTCGTGTGGCCAGTCGTCAGTCGTGGGTGCTTGGAAGATGTGGGTCCAGAGTAGTGGGGTGGGACTTGGGTCAAGGTCCGGACGCTGAAACATCTAATTAGCATTGTCTTTGTATACCAACTGTTGATGAATTGTTCCAACTGACTGGCCAACCTGTCACCGTTTTTGGGGAGGAGGATTTTCGGAAGACCACTCAAGAGTCTGAGACAAAATCTGGACAAAGGCGATGCTGAAGGAGATCCACACAACCACACAACCTATACCACATCATGCCAAATCCATGAATGGCAACATGATCAGTATGATCCACCGTGGCAACTGGTGTGCGGGTCAACTTATTTGAGGGAAGTAGTTCCCTGCTTGTTCCTCAAGTCGCCGTCTTCGGGCGAAGAAAGGGCGGTTGGTCCAACGAGATGTTTGCGAAAATCTCGGGACACATGGGGCACTGATTTCAGAGTAGATGGCACATGATGGCACTGGCACAAAGCCAAAGATGTCTTTTAGTAGACCCGTTCTCCTCCTCAGGAACCGTCCCGTTCGCAAACGGGCCTCCATCATCCCACGTCTCATCCCGGACGGACCGAGTCTTCGGGCGCGGCGCCGAGCCAAAGCGAGGCAAAACGTGCGACCCAGCTTCTTGGGTGAGCTCTTGATGAATCTGAATCTAGGCCATGGGCGGCCATGGGATTCCTAGGGCCTGAGCCCCGGGATGCCTTGGGATTTCGTGCCGATGCTTTGGGATGGTTGGGAGGTGTTCAGTTTTTGGTCCACGCCAGGCTGGACCCTCCCAGTGCAAAACCCGTTTGGGGCGGATGGGTTTCCCCACTCAACGAGGACAGGTGCAGCCATTTTCACTTGCAGCTTGCAACCAACATAGACACCCACATTGGTGGAGGCGGTGGAGGACAACATAAGACAACTGATGACGGCGTTTTCCAACATCCATATAAGCAACCGCATGCTTTTTCCCGACATAAAGAATAGCTTTGAGGTGGCCGCATTTTTGTTCCCAAACGTTGTGGCCGCGCTGATTGAGGTAGGGGTAAGCCATAAAACGAGATCTCCTGTACATGTATAGTCCTGCAGCATCAGAGGTATGCAGACTTGGAAAGCGAGACTCCAGATAAGCACCAATATATCGAGACCTTAAAGCGTGGTTATTGTACTTATTCGGGGTTAATGTTTGTAGAGCGTGGTTAGGTACAGGTCTCACCAATATCAAATTCAATTGAACGAGATGTGGGAATACGACCATTACATTTAGTATGAAATAAAAGTTGTCGCGCTGTCCCTTCGTCGCAGCAACATGCAGGAATTACATTTGTATGTTTCGTAAATTTTTGGGAGGCACATTCCCATCAGCTCCTGGATTCACCCTGTTGACGACTTAGTTATCCAAGCAGGCAGCTTCACGCTCTTTGTGGAGAAGTTCATTGAAGACTACGACCCTTGATTTGAGCTTGAAGGAACACTGGTGAAATGTTTATTGTTGTAATGAGGACCGACGTTGGATGCAACTTTTGCTGTGCCAGGCCTAGCTTGATCTTTGGAGCTAAGACACATCTTGAGGAAGATCCTGACCCTGGGGGTTGCATGTCCTTAGATGTTCCTGGTCCTTAGCCTCCGATGTCCTTAGAGTGGTTCCATGTATCGGCTATCGAGGATTTGTTTGCCTTCACTGTGCCTCCCCTGTCCTTGGACCGTATACCCCACTGAACTGACTGATCCCCATCGACCAAGGATTTGCTGGTCGAGGACGCGGCGAAGCAGATTTGCGGAAGATCTTTTTCGAGTTAGCACACCTTTGGGCATTTTCGGGACGTATGCATGCATGTGTCATCTTCAGCATCTGACAGGAGCAGCACGTGCTGCAAATGGAGCCGGTCTACATGCAGAAGGCCCAGGGCTTTTGCACCTACTTGCTGGCCCCTCGGTCAATGCGATGACGAACAAAGAGGATGCCGAACAGAGCGGGTGGCTGTTTGAGTGCAACCCCCGGAGGAGTTGACGGGGGGTTGACGGAGGGCTATCGCCTTAATAGCTTCCTATAGCCTCCTGTATGAAGCCTTTGCACGGGCTTTGCAAAGGAACCTCGTCATTGGAAGATGACCAGGTGCTCGACCTTTCCATCAAACTGATCATGATCCAACTCGATCGTGGCGTTCTAAAAGCATGTCCTTGGAGAGGCATTTATCTCTATGTCCCTCCACTGGCCAAGCTGGTTGTTTTGCTCAAAAAAACGCCACAGCCGCCACGGCGTTTGTTTTAAAACCTCAGGTGCCCTCCACCAGCGCCAAGCGCTGGCGCTGGTGGTGGTGCTCAGAAAAACCACCGCCTCCTCGGCGTTTGTGCGTGATTTCACCTCAGGTGGTGACCAATAAGAAGTGCTTTCTCCTGGAGCCCAGCCGGGAAAAGCCGGCCTTCATGCCTGGGGAATCCTTTGAGACCTGGGACCCCGCTTGGGCACCTCGGCGGCCTTGGCTGGTATACCAGGTTGGTACTTTGGTGTACCACCACAGGTTCCAGGCAGTTTTTGTTGGCTAACATTCCCTCCCAGAACATAATATATATAATATATATATTAATGTGATTATATGTGTATAATGTCCACCTCCAAATAATAAACCCCCCCTTGATCAAGTGCGGGCCCTAAATAATGTGAAATCCAGACAAATCCTAGAAAATCTTGATTTGAATTGGACATGAAAGGACAGGAAAGTGCATTAAAAGAAAGGACATCAGGTTTTGGAACCAGCTGAAAGCTCAGAGTCAGCTTGAATTAATCAAGGTCCTGAAGCAGCTGAAAATCAGGGTCCAGAAAACTAGTATTATTTGGTGGCCATTTATTATGTGGTTTTGAATAAGCAGATTAGTTTTATTAACGGGCCATGAATTCATCAGAGGTCAACATTATTATATGCATTTTTAAATAAAACTAGACTACACTTATATAGAGACATAGAACATCCAAAAGGAGCTACGTTCGATCAAGCAGGGCTGGCAGATGACGGTCATAGATTAGACTGTTGCAGATGGTAGGCGGGGTCAATCGTTTACACAACACGGGATGGTTTGTCTTCACCGTGGAAAGACCGTGGGAGACCTATACACAAAGACCACGAAAAGTGCCTCATGCAGAGACTGAATAAGACTGATGCAAGGAGAACGGATGCTTTGGGGTTTCTCCTTAGGGCGAGCTCATTCTCCCAGGAGACGATTTTCCCCCGGGAGCCCTTGGTGGTTTGGGAGCGGGACTTCTCCACGCTGCTGCGGATTTGGCGCGGCTACGGCTCCCAGATGCTTGGTGCGCCGGGGGATCGGAGCTGGCTACCCTGGGTGAGAGGGTGGGTGGGTCAGCTGGTCAGCCGCTGGCGTGTCCTTTGGGATCTTTTTGGTATGTTTGAACAATATAGACTGTCAGCAGCTAGGCATTTGTGTGTTTCAATGCGCACGCTGATCTTGCGTTGTGGATTGTCAAGTGATCACAATAATGTCGCACGTCTTCTTGTTTCTTGTCCTGATGCCCTATACATGTGCAAATGTTAAGTTTGCATTTCCCCGTCTTTCCACCATGATGTTGTTTCTTGGACCACGAGAGACATGGCATGGATCTCAGGATTTGTGGGATGTGCTGGATATCAGAAGCCACACTCTGCCAAGACTGGTGTACAAGAAAGATTGCGTTACAAGCCCTTAGCTAAGCACCAACAAAACTGCACATCCTCCTCTTTCCACCTTTTTTCTTTGTTCGCCCCGATCTCACCCCAAACACCACGTACTTAGTTACGGTCCCTCCCATCCGGACGCTGAGGATTCTGGCTTTGGAATGGGAAGGCGTTGGGAAGAGTCAGTACGAGACCACCTCTCCAGAGGCCAACAGCAAGATCCAGCGCCTCCGTCAGCAGTGGATGGGGGTGAGAGGACGGTGCGCGAGGACAGTGCATCCAGCAAGAGGTCTTCGATCCTTTTGTTTACTGGGCTTTTAGTAATGTAAGCGTAACGTAAGTATATAATCATGAAATCACATTCATGCATGTCCTAGGTCCTTTGATATGTCCTATTTAGATCATTTAGGTTTGCTTTTTGTATGTTAGTATGTTCAGCTTTCACGAATCATCGGCCGGGACCCATGGAGCCGCTGCCTGCGCAGCCCGAAACCGTTGAATCCTCCAGTGAGTGGTGCAGCGGTCCGAACCCGGCGACGTCCGCGCCGTGCCGTGGAGCGCGGGGGCTCAGGTGCGAGGTCTACCTCTTCTGCCGCCCCGACCGGTCTGCAGCGATCGCCGAGTCCCTGAGGGCCGCCGCGCAGGTGCAGCGGCAGCGATCGGGCGATCGGGGTCCGCGGGACCAGCAGCCCCAATATTTCGCCGGTGTTTTTACCAAGCAATTTGCAAGGGTTGCAGGGCTGCATTTGGTTTGTCTATTTGTCTTCCATGGGTATCATGTACATACATAGTCCATGGTCTGATGGCTTGATGTTTTGAGGCTCCCTTGGTGTATGGCTTTTGTGTTTGAGACTTGTTATTTCTTGTTATTGTGCTCTATAAGTACATATACGTATTTCTGACATGAACTTACAAGTTTTTGGGGTTACTAGGGACAGACCTCGTTCGAACGAGTTCTGGCGAACCAAGAGCCAAGATCCCGCAGAAACGGCTTCAGTGCCAGTGAGTTTCGAAGTAATTGTTAAGTAGCCAAACGACGTACTCCAGCCCTCTGTTGGGCATTTCCATGAATTTACTAGTCTTGATGATATCGTAGTCGGCAAATAGAATGTGGACAGTTGTTCAGGTACATTTGTCAGGTAATTATTTTGGCACGATTAACCAATTATATAACCTGGAAGAAACTAAATGTCCTGACCTTTTGTACCAAATGAATTGCAACAGAGGCTTGATATCGCAGTTGTTTTATTATAGACAGAAATTCAACGAAAACAACGATGACGTTTATGTAGTCATCAGTGGTGCACGAGTTGGGGCTTTGGACTAATTGAATTTGCCACTTGGTTCAGGTGCAAACTTGAAAGTGTTTGCATTCGATGGCAAGAGTGGTTTCCAAAGATAGTATTGATCAAGCTGAAGCTTGGAAAGCATGCTCATCATTATGCAGGTGTTTTTTTTGGACGAGCTATGTCAGAACTAGTGCTTTTCGTAGGGAATGCCGGGCAAGCCGCCCCCTTTACGGGATTTTTCGTTCGATCCATTATTCCCGCATTCCTTTCGTGGCACCAGTCTGACTGGCACCACTCAGCGGACCGTGGCTCTACTCAGTTTCAGTCAGATCCCCTCAGCTGCCAGGCTGCTGGCGGACGAGATGCGCCGCCACCGGTGCTCACTGATCCGGCCTTCCGGGAAGCGGTGCTGGCACAGAGCGGGGAGGCGCGTTTGTTGGGGAGGCGGTTGGAACGGTTTGAGTCGCAGAAGGCACGTGATCCGTTGTGTGACAAGAATGTGGATAGATAGATAGATAGATTTATGTATAAAAAGTAGAATTGTATATTAGTAGATTCATAGATAGCAGTTCGATTGGTAGAATAGATAGATCGATGGATGGATAGATGGATAGATAGAGGGATAGAGATAGAGATGTGGAATGATTGCATGATGTGTATGTATAACTGATTATAAGTGTATGTATATATATAGCTACTATAGAAGCCGGATCAATAAGACGTGTATATAGCAATATGATCAAGGGTTGATGGTGGTGTGGGCGGATGGCTCGGTGATGTGGACGTGGGTGGATGCTGGCAGCTCGGATGGGTGGAGGATGGGGGATGGGCTCCAGAAGCCAAACTTTGCCAAAACAGACTCCAAACAATCTCCAATGATCTCCAACTGGGTGAGATCCTCCATGATCCTCCCATTTGACCACATGGTCACTGAAGAGTCATGTCGAAGCCTCCAAAACAGGAGCAAGTGCTGGATGCGACCGTTGCAGTGCTGGGCCCCGCACCCAGGCGCGGTGCAAGCCTTTGGAGAGGGTCGTTCCAGCGTTTGGACACGTGTCGGAGGCGATGACAGCTCAAAGAGCTATGTGTTCAGTACGGGTTCTGAAGAGTGGTTCTCCAATGTGGATGGTCGTTTCCAGGGTTTTCAGATATTTTTTTGGTTCTTTCTCAAAATAGTGCATTTAAGATCTGACATCCCTCTTGGATCTTGTTTAGGAGTCTCTTTGGATCTCCGTCAGAGCGAGGGCTCCTGCCGGTCTTCCCGTGAGGCTAGGGCTCTTCGCTGCAGAGGCCAAGGCCCACACAACTCCCAGGCTCTTCGTGCCCGGACCCCAAGCGTTCTGTTGAAGCACTGGCGTTGATCTTGGTCCAGTGTCCAGTTGGAGGCCATCGCTACTAGGGTGGAGCTCATCGCTGCTAGGGTGGAGGTCATCGCTACCAGGGATGAGGTCATCGCCTAGGGTGGAGGCCATCGCTGCTAGGGTGGAGGCCATCGCTACTAGGGTGGAGGCCATCGCTACTAGGGTGGAGGCCATCGCTGCTAGGGTGGAGGTCTTTGCTTGTTAAGACTAACGGTTCCAGCCTAGAAGATGTGACACAGTTTGATAGTCGCGTTGGAATAGGCTTCACTATTCCTGACTGGGGTCACCTCTTTGTTTTCAATGGGTGTTGACATTAAGATCCTGGAGCTGGCCCCAAACTGAACTGTAATTTCCCTGCAGGTACAGTTGACAGATAAGTTTTTGTGCCTTTTTTTTGCTACCGAATTGCATTTGATTTTTTCTGCTGGACCTGTCCACTGAAAGATGCTGACCGCACACACCCGACATAGCCAACATCTAGAATGGCATCGAGAAAATTACAAGAAACCACCGGCGTAGTTTTTGTGTTCCAGGCCTTTGCTTTGTGATAGCTCCCAAACAAATCCGCATACACCGGCCGGCATACACCACTAGAACTAAAACCTTGAATTAGAATTCAACGCAAGAGCTCCACTACTCTGGCGCCGGGGTCTGGACCATTGAATCCGATAAGCTCTTGCCACACCATTGGCCGGGTGTGGGGCGTGCAGCATGATGACACTGTGGGCTACCGGAGGTTGATTCGTGCTGTCTCGACCACGACAGCCCTCGTGTCTGCGCGTTTGGGGCCAACGCACTTGGCGCCAAAGTGTATGACAGTGAGACGATGGGCTAACGTCGGGCTAACGTGCTCACTGGACGCCTGGTCTGCGTGGCTTGGTGTGCGAATCTCAAAGCTGCCAGCTCATGTACAACTCCAGACACGCAGCTGCAGCGCAAAACACTGGCTCGCAAACTGTATGATCAGGTATGATCTCAGTGCTTTGTCACTTTGTGAGCATCATCCCAGAATGGACGCCAGTAAGTACAAGAGTTGAAGCAGGCAAGTCAAGCACGAGAGTTCATGAAAGAATCAAACCACTGGAGCCTTGATGGCCCCATGCATATCAGGAATTCCATCCCAGAACTTCCACTGATAGATGTATGGAACAGTCTTCTGAAGGGGGTGGTTCAGGCAACGTTGGTTTGCTTTTAGTATAACTAAATCAATGTTGGCGATCTTGGAGTTTTGAAGGGTTGAGGGTGGCTATCAAGGGGATCCAGTGTTCGATCTCCAAAATTATTGCTTTCGGGATGGCCATCATGTCATGGCTAGCCCCACATCCAGCCCTACCCAGCAAGAGACTCTGGCGCTGGGTTCTGGACCATTGAATCCGATGAGCTCTTGCCACACCATTGGCCGGGTGTGGGGCGTGCAGCATGATGACACTGTGGGCTACCGGAGGTTGATTCGTGCTGTCTCGACCACGACAGCCCTTATGTCTGGGCACAGTGAGACGATGGGCTAACGTGCTCACTGGACGTCTTCCTACTTGGCAAGTTCATTGCCGACCGCGCTCGGTTGTTGTGCTTGTCAAGGTGGATCATGTGTGCACCGTAGGGAAGGCCTTTTCCACCACAGCTTTGATCATAGCTGCAGATAAATAATCGCACAATAAGCGGGCTTCATTCAGATTGCCCACAAGCTGAATGATTGGAATGCTTTAGTTACCACCTTGGCACTGGTCGCCACAGCTCTCAGGCTCACTGTCTCATCGGTGCTCGAGCTTTGGTGGGAAATGGATGAGGTTTGACACCAAGTGACATCGTTGAAGTCTTGGGAGCTCAAAATGAACACAAAAGCCTTCCCAGTGTTTTTGCACGTTTATGTGTTTTATTTGATTATGTGTTTGTTATGGTTTCAATCTTGTTATACACCGGTGCTGTTGGTGCAATGGTGGATCTTGCTGCGTAACTTTTAGTTATTTTTCGTGAGGACTGAGAACCTGTCCTCTAGAAGGCATGGTCTTTGATGACTCGCCTTTGTTGCACTTGTCCTTAGTGCAAGCCACCCGAAGCCTTAACACTAGCAATTGCGTTGTCAGTGGCTTCAATTCCAAGTGGACATTGGTGTACGGTGTGAGTGTGACTCAGCATGGTCATCACACTCCTTCTGATAGGCAGCAGTATGTTATATAGATTAAATATGTAAATTATATAGTACGTTTTACGTTTGGAAACCGAAAGCGGGAGAAGTCATTCGGTCTTAACGGTTTCACACAGATTGTGAAATTGTAAGTCCCTACTTGTACAGTCAGTAAGTGGACTTTGATCCACTAAATACACGTGGGATCCTCCGATCGCTTCATGGACGGACTTGGGGACCATGCTTCGAGCGAGAAGCACGTGCTTCTCTGCTCGCAGATCGTTGCCATCTCAGGAGTTTGCCATCAACTCCAGCTCCTTTGGTCGCATGACTCGGCCACCGTCGGAAGCATCGTTCCAGGTCAAGGCGCCACCGTCGTGGCTGGTTGACACGGTCAAGGGCCATCGAAAGGGCAAAGAGACGCCAGGGTGCATGCGTCAACGATCATAACTATCCCACAAATCTACAATACCATAATACTAACTAACATGAAAGTGGAAATCCAAAGGGACATGGTCTTGCAAGGGCCATGTTGCAAATACGCCATGTTCGGCTTCCATGTTAGTGAGCCAGAGCAAACCACTCCAAGTACCACTCCATATTATAATGAAAAGGATGGGGTGGTTCAGTGGTTCTTAATCTCGTTAATCTACAATTATATCATTATAAACAATTTTTCATACATAAACATTGATATAAACCATGTTCATATAACACGTTAACCTACATTTTCTATAGTAATCTCGTTATATCATTTTATATGCTTTCGGAACTCCACCCTGCCTGCATTCCGGATTCCCCGCATCTGGTCGCTGAGGTGCCTGGGCGCCAGTCAGCAAGCTGGACCCCGTGGCTTGGACGTGGTCAGCAAGCATCGATCACCGTGGTGGATGAGGGGCTCTTATAGATCATGTTTCAATATGTTTCAACCTGGAGCAACCTTTGTATGCACAAAAATGGAGGGACATTGTCTTAAGGGTGATCTTTTTTTTTTCGGGGTTCTTTTCAGCAGATGTTGCTTTTGCTGCTTTTCTGCTTTTGCTGCCTTTTTGCATTGCTTTTGCTTTTGCTGATGTTTTGCTTTTGCTGCTTGTTTGCTTTGTAGTTTTTGTGCTTTTGGTGTTTACCTTGTTTTTTGGTGCCTTGTTTCTTTTTTGACTCGATTCGGTCTTTTGTTGCTTTGGTTGCTTTGCTGCGTTTCTGCTCTTGTTGCTTCTGTTGATTTTTGCTGTTTGGTCTACTGTGCTGCATTTGTTGCTGTTCAGTCTGCATTACTGCACAACTTGCACACACTCGTGTTTCATATCTTCTTTAGCTGCACAAACACATTAGACAGATAAGCTTCAATACGCTTTGCGCATATGTATGTCGGAAGGTGCATTCCAAAATGGCAGACCCTTTTGTGAGCCACCCGCGGGTAAAATTTAGAGGAGGTAGGGGCCATTCCAACACAGCTGCCTGTTTGTGGGCCACCTGATGGTGACATGAGGAAGGGGCCACTCCAAGGTAGCAAAACTTTTGCGAGGCACCCGAAGAAAAATTTAGACGAGGAAGGTGCCATTCCAACATAGCAGACCTTTTGTGAGCCACCCGCGGGCAAAATTTTGAAGAGGAAAGCGCCATTATACCCACCCCCTAGCCCTTGAAATATTTCGGGGGGGTTCGTCAAAGAAATTCGAAATAAATTTCAAGCACACGTCCCTTTTGTGGGGAGGCCATGATGTTACAAATATGGCAGAAAGCCATCTAGACCGATGGAGGAATCCCAGAACCGATTCCTTTGCTTACAAGACATGATATTCATTGATTGGAAAATAGCGAGGTATGGGGCGTGCTGACGGATGCCATACCGATGCCGTAAAAATATGTTCCATTCCAATGTAGCAACATGCCTGTGTGCGCAACTGAGTCGCGGTTCATGCATGCGCTAGTGAGTTAACTTTTGCGCGTGCAAGTGATGTTTTGGACATGGCCTCTTCACCATCAGTATAGGTGCATGGGGGCGCGCTGCCAACATCGCTTGCGCAAGTGAGGTGAGTTTTGCGTGCGCAAGTGAGTTGTGAGCCAACCCCAGCAAACACCGCGAAAAAACATGACAGAAGCAGCCGCGCACAGAAGCATCACACGCCCTTCCCCCAACCGCCCTCCAGCGCCACGAAAACCGCATGTTTTGAAGGTCGACCAAGACCCACTGCACCGGACCCCATTGCGGAATTTGCACTACGTTTTTCACCAATGTACTCGTACTTTGCTTGCTACGACAGCTGTCTCTCTTAAGTGTCCCAGGACCTGGATTGGATTTAAGGCTCCAAGAGAACATCTAAATCTAGAGAAAACCATGGTTTTGTCGCCCTTCAAAGGGGAATGTTAGATATTTGCATTGTTGGACTGGCACCCAGGTTCTCGTTCAGCTGCTTCGGACTGCAATCTTCAGGAATCATCCACCGCATCCCCCGGCGGGAGCAGCTCAATGGAACGTGCCCAGTGTGAGGGTACCATTTTCAGTCACCCCAGCACCCTCTCGTCCAGAAGAGCACCCCCAAGCACCCGGGTATAGGTAGCGCAGCCTCGTTTCCAAGCGTCCCATCCTTCGTCCGGATCCCGAGCTGCGTTGCATCCTCGGGCCTTCCCCAGGCCATGTTCGAGGATTTCACTCCAGCTGATTTGGAGGTGCCGGACGTCACCCGGTCAGGTTGGTGTAGAAGTTTCATGTCATGCCGGCAAGAGAGATAGAGAGATATTGATATTATATTATATTATATTATACTCTCATCATCATTTCTCATGGTCACATTGTGCTGTGTTCCGTCAGTGGAATCCAAGAGCTGAAGAACTTGGAACGCATGGCAACCAGTTGTCAGGAGGCAGAGCAGGAGCAGGAAGAGGATGTCTTACCTCCACCCTCAGAGGCACCTCCCGGCACGGAATGGATCTGCAAAGGCCCATCTTTTTTTGGGGTGATGAGGTGAGGCATGGACTGATCGGTGATGCATGGACTTCAACACTGAATGGTTTTTCCCTTGTCGTCGTGCCATGTTGTGCCCGACTTCGATCGTCGAAAAACGTCATCCTCACGACCGGGACGAACCAGCCTGAAACGCGGTGAGCTTGGAAAGTGGGACGAGCCTGAAACCAATGATGGCATTCCGCTTGTCCTGGATCACATCAAGCCATATCAAGCCCAAACCAGGACCAATGCGATTGATGTGCAGTTTGCCGTGCTTCCACTTCTGCCTCCCTGGCCAGCAAACTGTCATGACTGTGCGCAGATTTAGGACTCAAGACACACCATGCATTGTAACAGCACCTCGGTGTTGGGATGACCGTCCCATTCCCTCCGACTTCGGGTTCTTTTTTTTCTCCCACGCGATGCAGGTTACAGGACGTCTTTCTAAGTAGGCCGTGGTCCACATCCGTGTCAGTCTGCGGATCAGAACAAACATGCCCAGTTCGCTGGACCCACTGCAGGAGGATATGGCTTTGCGGCACTTGCAGCGCATGGGCGGGCAGCAGTTGGCGTTGGTGAAGGAGAGCGGCTCACTCAGGACTGATTTGGCCATGGCGTGGTGGGCAGCATTTTGGGAATCGACTGGCTCAGGAAGTACTGTAATGGCAAACATAGCTAATTTATGCTAAATGAGTTAAACTACTCCACCAACCTGTTGGTCCTCGAATCCGCATCATGGGACTGCTCCAAATTCCATGGAAATGACGTGCAGGCCGGCGCTGACCTTGAGCAAGAAGTACTCCTTGCCTCCCTCCGAGACGCTTGGCTGAACGCTCAGAAACCGCCGGAGAACCGGACGGACGTAGCAACAATGGAGCGGCCAGGGTGTGGCTGCGACGCGTGGTATGGACTTGCAGGGCCCAGGGCTGGATTCCAATCCCAGACCATCCATGTATGGAATAATTAGATGGAATAGGTGCCTACATGTGCCTACATCAGGGTCACACATGGATGGTTTGGGAGCTAGCAAATGACACTGCAAATGACCTTGTCCAAACTGACAGGCTTTAGGTTCATGACTTGAACCCCAACGCTTCGGTCTGCAGCCCATTGCACCGGTTACTTCATGTTTGTCTTTTCCTGGAGGGCGGCATTGTGATCCACACCCAACCACTGAGATGCGGTTGGCCCACCACTGGTCTTTTTCTTTTCTTCACACTACTCGCTCACCATGACTTGTGGGCAAAGTGGAACGTTTCTACACACCTCATCACCCTTCGACCGCCACGGTCTCCCCGCACCGACCGCGCTCCCCCACGCGGTCGGTCCGGTCCCCGCCGCGGTGCGCGGCCAGGATCCATTTCGAGACGCGGAACGAAGCGGACCTCACGTTGCACTTCTCCGGCGGCGCCGTGTGCATCCGCCCCCCGGACGGGCGCAAGCGGTCCGGGTTCGGGGTCTTGAAGGACGCCAAAGCCGGCGAAGGGATGGATGTCATAGGGTGTCATAGGGTGTCATGTTTGTTCCTGAGCAGCTGAACGAAACCATACAAAACAAAACACCATGCAAACTCCCATATCACGAAAGGTAGCGGATACCCTACCTGAGTTTTCCTTTTAATTTAGCAAGAATGAATTATAACCAGAGTGGATATCCATCTCACTGAGAATCGCCCTCCGACATTTCATTTTAGAGGCCGGGGGGGGGCTCTTTGTCAACGGCTAGAAAACACCGTAAATACCAGTGTTTTCAGCTCCTCCAGTCTGCAAGAGTGCCCTCAAACCACGCAATTTACAGGGTTTTCTGCGGCCGTCCGGCCAAAAACCTCGTAAAAGCCGATGGTTTTTGAAGTGTCTAGGCTTCAAAAAATGGTCGAAAAATTGCAAAAAACCTGGACAGATTGTGTCGGAAAGGGCTGTTTCGGCTTTTGGAGATTTCAATCTGGCCAAAGGTAGTCTGCAAAGTCCCGGATTACTTGTTATTCCCTGCTACCTTTCGTTCACCCCCCTCCTCTCTCAAGTAATAATGCAAGTGGATCTTGTTGAAGTGTATTCCAAAGTAGGGGCAGCCCTAAAAAACGTACTGTACAATGGTTGCTGTATATAGTTGCTTTGCTTTTAGAGACACCTTCATATGCATCTCCGGGTCGAACCCCGTGGCAGAACTCTGCAAGAGATCAGATCTCAAATGAACAGATCGCTGGGCCTGGGGTGTATTTGATATTCTACAAAGAGAGAAAAGAACTGGTTCGCCGTGATCACTTTTCAAACCCCTAAAGACTCCAAAGGTGCTGTACTTAGGATTTCAATCCCGTTTCACCACTGATACAGATGAAACCAAAACAGCAAGTCACCAGTCAAGAGTGATCCCCACCCAGCCAAAGTTTGAGACTCATCACTGACCTACTATCAACTAAGTGTCAGTGGGTGGATCACCTAACCAGGAAAGGCTGCCTCCAAGATCATATCGTTACGACTACGATTTGTGAAAGTGTTGCATCATAAGACTGATGACGCTAATAGGGGCCTTACTACTAGGAACAAGAATCCTGGCATCGCTACTAGGAGCAAGGACGCTACTAGGGGCTCCTGGCCCTACTACTAGAAACAAGAAGCTACTAGGGGCTCCTGGCATCGCTACTAGGAGGAAGGACGCTACTAGGGGCTCCTGACCTTACTACTAGGAACAGAAACTATTAGGGGCTACTGCCATCACTACTAGGAGCAAGGACGCTACTAGGGGCTCCTGGCCTTACTACTAGGAACCAGAAGCTATTAGGGGCTCCTGGCATCGCTACTAGGAGCAAGAACCGCGTAGTCAAATGCAGCAAAGTATGACTGTCATTTTGCTGCGAGAAAAAATAGCATTGGAGTACTGTGGCGCAAGCAAGAGACTCTGGGGTGCGTTCATGTTGGTCATTCAAAATCGGTTCGTGTATTGTTTTTTTTGTCGTGTGCAGTTTCATTTTCAAGCCGCTTGCCTCACAGCGCGCGCACTTCGACTTCATCTTCATTTTCATTGACGTCCGGGCCTGAGGTTTACCTGCTTTTGCAGGTATGTGCGACCAAACTCCTGGGCCCACTCTCTGCGATAGGCCCCCAGGGACCTCAAAAGGGTGTTAATTGGAGCAGTGAGAACGCTTGTTCTCCTGCTTACCATGGAAATCAGGCCAATGAAGTCTTCATCGGCCCATGTCGTATGGACCACCATGTTTTCGAAGGCTTGAAGGTCAGAGTTCTCCAGCATGTGCTGAAGGTCAAGCCTCGCGTTTCACAATGGAAATCCTGGAACCGATGCAGATGTCTGTTGATGAGGAGGAGGAGGTGCTTTCTTTTCCTGCGGGGCTAACTGTCGTGCTGCTGACAACAGCCCAGAGGGACGTTTGCTGGAAAAGTTCGTAAGAAAAGCGTTGCTCAATGAAACCGGGTCCAAGCATGGATTTCATGCCTTGCTCAACCGGTACTCTTACGAAAAGGAGCATCGTGCGACATTCCGCACTGATAGCCACAGGAGGTAGTTCACCTGGTGGCGCCCGATCGACTATGGATCGGAACCAAAAAAGCCATCCAGCGCTGAGAACTCAGTCCAAACGAATGCTGTTCCTGCCTCGGGGATGCCGCGTCGTTCTACCGAGATGGCAATGAGTCATTACGCCTACGAGCTACTACATAACGCCGATGGCTGTCCCACATATACATTTGTCGTGAGCTCGCGAAAGCAGGCGGGAAAGACCAGTCTCGTGCTAGAATTGATGGCCTCCATCCTAGTGTTGCAACCATGAGGCCACTGGATGCTCTTGTACCTCAACAAAGAGGCGAGAATCGCACGATAAATGAAAGATACTGTCAGATCTGATATAGTGATGATTCATGATGATTCTTTGTTTTGCAGACGGAATCTTGGCAAGCAGACCAACACGGGCCTGCTGACGAACACGGGGCTGCTTACTACCGGGTCCGCTTTGTGGCAGAACCCGGTAAAGACATCCTGAAGCACAACGAATGGTTCAAGTGGAGCATAATTGACGCCAGACACGGCGTACGTGACGCAAAGCCTGACAGAGTTTAGCCCAGGCAGCTTCATGGAGGGTCGCGCGAGACTAGAAAGGTGACGCAAAGCCTGAGTTTAGCCCAGGCAGCTTCATGGAGCGTCGCACGAGACTAGAAAGGAACGAGTAAACGAAAACATGCAGACTGGTGGAAAGACACAATGGCTACCAACCAGGATTTGTGTTTCGGATTTTGGAGGCTACCTTTCGTTCACCCCCTCCTCTCTCATCACGAAAGGTAGCGGTTACGCTACCTGAGTTTCCTTTTGCTGTAGCAAAAATGAATTATAACCAGAGTGGACACCCATCTCATTGAGAATCGCCCTCCGACATTTAATTCATTTTAGAGGCCAGGGGGGGGGCCCTCCCCCTTTCAACTCCACCCTGGCGCGGCTCTTTGTCAACGGCCAGAAAACACCGTAAATAGCAGTTTCAGTTCCTCCAGTGTGCAAGAGTGCCCTCAAACCACGCAATTTATAGGGTTTTCTGTGGCTGTCCGGCCAAAAACCTCCATCGGCTTTTGAAGTGTCTAGGCTTCAAAAAATGGTAGAAAAATGACCAAAAACCTTGTCGGAAATTGTTTTTTCGGCTTTTGGAGGCTTCAAAATAGTTCAAAACGACGGTATTTACATGGGTTTGTGCACCTTCCCGGCACAACACCCTGTAAATTGCGATGGTTTTGGGCTATGTACGCCTCAAAGTGGCCCCCACAAAACACTGTAAATACTAGTGCTTTCAGCTCCTCCAGTCTTCAAAAGTGCCCTCAAACCACGCTATTTGCAGGTTTTTGTGTGGCGATTCGGCAGAGAAGCGCATAAAAACGGATGGTTTTTGAAGTGTCTAGGCTTCAAAAATGGTCGAAAAATTGCAAAAAACCTGGACAGATTGTGTCGGAAAGGCTTTCCCTGTTTCGGTTTTTGGAGATTTCAAACTGGCCAAACACGACGGTAGTCTGCAAAGTCCCGGATTACTTGTCATTCCCTGCTACCTTTCGTTCACCCCATCCTCTCTCAAGTAATAGTGCAAGTGGATCTTGTTGAAGTGTATTCCAAAGTAGGGGCAGCCCTAAAAAACGTACTGTGCAATGGTTGCTGTATATAGTTGCTTTGATTTTAGAGACACCTTCATATGCATCTCCGGGTCGAACCCCGTGGCAGGACTCTGGCAAGAGATCAGATCTCAAATGAACAGATCGCTGGGCCTGGGGTGTATTTGATATTCTACAAAGAGAGAAGAACTGGTTCGCCGTGATCACTTTTCAAACCTCTAAAGACCCTAAAGGCGCTGTACTTAGGATTTCAATCCCGTTTCACCACTGATACACATGAAACCAAAACAGCAAGTCACCGGTCAAGAGTGATCCCCACCCAGCCAAAGTTTGAGACTCATCAGTGACCTACTATCAACTAAGTGTCAGTGAGTGGATCACCTAACCAGGACAGGATGCCTCCAAGATCATTACGACTGCGATTTGTGAAAGTGTTGCATCATAAGACTGAGGACGCTATAGGACGCTAATAGGGGCCTTACTACTAGGAACCAGAAGCTATTAGGGGCTCCTGGCATCGCTAATAGGAGCAAGAACCGCGTAGTCAAATGCAGCAAAGTATGACTGCGAAAAAATAGCATTGAAGCACTGTGGCGCGAGCGAGAGACACTGGGGTGCGTTCATATTGGTCATTCAAAATCGGTTCGCGTATTGTTTTTTTTCGTGTGCAGTTTCATTCTCAAGCCGCTTGCCTCACAGCGCGCACACTTCGACTTCATCTTCATTTTCATTGACGTCCGGGCCTAAGGTTTACCTGCTTTTGCAGGTATGTGCGACCAAACTCCTGGGCCCACTCTCTGCGATAGGCCCCCAGGGACCTCAAAAGGGTGTTCATTGGAGCAGTGAGAACGCTTGTTCTCCTGCTTACCATGGAAATCAGGCCAATGAAGTCTTCATCGGCCCATGTCGTATGGACCACCATGTTTTCGAAGGCTTGAAGGTTAGAGTTCTCCAGCATGTGCTGAAGGTCAAGCCTCGCGTTTCACAATGGAAATCCTGGAGCCGATGCAGATGTCTGTTTATGAGGAGGAGGAGGAGGAGGGAGGTGCTTTCTTTTCCTGCAGGCTAAAGTCGACACCTTGCAATCCAACGCTTTGCGATTTTCTCCTAGGTTGCAGGATGGCCGGGTCCCTATAGGTTGAAACACTGTCGTGCTGCTGACAACAGCCCAGAGGGACGTTTGCTGGAAAAGTTCGTAAGAAAAGCGTTGCTCAATGAAACCGAGTCCAAGCATGGATTTCATGCCTTGCTCAACCGGTACCCTTACGAAAAAGAGCATCGTGTGATATTCCGCACTGATAGCCACAGGAGGTAGTTCACCTGGCGGCGCCCGATCGACTATGGACCGGAACCAAAAAAGCCATCCAGCGCTGAGAACTCAGTCCAAACGAACGCTGTTCCTGCCTCGGGGATGCCGCGTCGTTCTACCGAGATGGCAATGAGTACGCCTACGAGCTACTACATAACGCCGATGGCTGTCCCACATACATTTGTCGTGAGCTCGTGAAAGCAGGCAGGAAAGACCAGTCTCGTGCTAGAATCGATGGCCTCCATCCTAGTTTTGCAGCCATGAGGCCACTGGATGCTCCTGTACCTCAACAAAGAGGCGAGAATCAAACGATAAATGAAAGATTACTGTCATATATCTGATAGGCTGTGAAGATTCACGATGATTCTTTGTTTTGCAGACGGAATCTTGGCAAGCAGACCAACACGGGCCTGCTGACGAACACGGGGCTGCTTACTACAGGGCCTACTACAGGGTCCGCTTTGTGGCAGAACCCGGTAAAGACATCCTGAAACACAACGAATGGTTCAAGTAGAGCATAATTGACGCCAGACACGGCGTACGCGACGCAAAGCCTGAGTTTAGCCCAGGCAGCTTCATGGAGTGTCGCGCGAGACTAGAAAGGTGACGCAAAGCCTGAGTTTAGCCCAGGCAGCTTCATGGAGCGTCGCACGAGACTAGAAAGGAACGAGTAAACGAAAACATGCGGACTGGTGGAAAGACACAATGGCTACCAACCAGGATTTGTGTTTCGGATTTTGGAGGCTACCTTTCCTTTCTCAAGTATTTTAATACCCAGACACTCCATGTATGCCATATATGCCTACATTGACCCCCCAAAACCACTCCAACTGATCGGCATACATGGCAGTCCCATGGAGCGTCTGGGAGACCTCTCGTGGATCAAGTGGTTGGGTTCGGTGGGCGCTGTGGGGTTCATTTTGTGGGGTGAATCATTAAATTGGGACTGGGACTGCCATATATGCTGAGATTGCATGACATGGGCGTATATGGCAGTCCCATGGAGTGTTTGGGAGTGGTATTGGGGTTTGAGACATGAAAAGAGATGTCGTTTCTCATGATGCGCCTGGCGGTTGTGCATCGTTTGTTTGGGGTGAGACCAAGGACAAGTACATGGGAACACATGCCAGTGGGTACTACTAGTATTGCTACAAAGATTGAAAGATATTGACAGGCAACCTGGAACTGTAACAGGCGGATGTTGAGAAACACCCTGGCCATGACACAATGCCGGTGCCGAACCTGAAGTCATGCAAAGCAATCGAAACTGATGCCAAGCGGTCGATTTAGCCTCTCCACCTGGACCGGTTCCAAGGCTTCTTCACAGACAGCAGCCGGGAACTTTGGAGGAGGGGCCTGGCTTACGCGCCTTTAGCTGATGAATGGCATTTATATTCTACCTTCACAAAAATAGACACGGACAATGAACCCAGCAAGACCATGTTTTGTGCAAATAGTGGGTGTGCTGCACATAGACAACCCCTTCTGTTGGAGTGTGTGCCAACCATTTTTTGTTATCGCGCCTTCGTGCCACAAACATGACAGTGCAAGGTGAGGAAGGAACCTCTTTATCCGCTTGTGTCCTACAGGAGGAGCAAGCGCAAAAAACACGCAACAGGCATCAGCAGGCTACATTGTAAACGGAATGCTTGACTTTATATACACATGCAATTACTCCTCTGGTGTTTCACACAGGCACAGCACAAAAAATAATGAAGAACGGATCTTGAGAGGTTCCGCTTCAATTCGTGCTCGTCACCAACTCTCCAAGGTGCTCACCAAATCGGAGAAAGGCCCGTGGACCTGTCAAGACATGAACCGGACGCCGTGTTTGCTCCCCTTGGATCCCTACCTTCACTGCCAATGGGAGTGCCAATGCCATTATTACCAATGCCTTTACTACCTTTACCTGCCATTACTATTACTACCGTACCAATGTCTTGTAATTTTGTGACGGGAATTTCTCCCACTGAAAGGTATTGTGACTCTTTCGGCTTCGCAGCTTGCGACGCGGTGGCTCGGCGCTTGATCCGGTTCCCCTTCCGACTCCAGGTTGGGAGCGTCAGTACTGAGCGGTGACCGTGCCGCCTCGTCGGACGGTCGATGGAGCTGGTGGCGAGCGGTAGGGAAGGAATGGGACTAGTGCTGAAAGTCCGAGATGCTTCACGCGCTTTCTCGGAGAAGCACGCGGGCATAGTAGGAGAAGCACGCGGGCAGAGTAGTAAGTATAGCAACAAGTGCGACAATTTGTCATCCGGGTCCGGGTGCATGCTGTTGGACCTTCCCTTTCAGCTGTTTGGGGTTGCACCCTGGAAATTCCCTTGATTCCCTACTTAGCGCTATACAAAACCAAGACCCAGCGCATGTGATGCGGCCAAAGTGCCGGTTCATTTGGAAAACAGATCAGCTTTTTGCGGTGACTGGGTGGTGCTGTTTGGCACTGACTGGGAACCCATGATTTTCAGTCTGCGAGTGACCTCCATTGAATCTATTGGCTGGCAACCAGCCGGTAAGACTATACGTATACAGATGAAAACCCAGTTGCCGACGACGAAAAGCAGTAGATAACGTATGTGGCACAGGCTGCGGCTGGAAGCTACAAGAGCCGATAGGCTTTCATAGCGTGGAAAGGTACTTTGTGCGACCTTGAAAAACTACCGCACCCAAATTAAACCAAGAGTGGATTGAGAAGCCAAGTTCCAACAGGAGAAGGACGCCAGCGGCAGATTTGCTCCAGACTCCAGCCCAGCCTACCAGCGCCCAAAGTGGTGCGGCCACCTCCGCCATGCGCGGTGAAAACAAGGGCATGCGGGCGTGCAGATTCCATTGGGTTCTTCAGCCCACCTGTGCTGTGACCTTGAACTTCACATGGGTTCATACTAGTTATGTGGAATTCCATGGATGCATCAAGATCAAGTCCCAAGATGACTTCGGGACTTGCTAACGGGTCACGTGACAGGTCACGTGGTCGGCTGTTCTTGTAAACCAAACCGCTGCCACGTCGCCGAGCGTCGCGGCGCGGAGCGGTCGATGTTGGCGCGGAACCGCGAGCGGCTGGGCGCTGAGGGATGGGATTTGACCTATTGGGGCGTTGGGATTGGACCATCACCGGTTAAGGAAGCAGGAAGCTAAGGCCATCCTTCCTGCTGACCTGGCAGCTCAAATCAAGAACCTGGCAGGAGCTTTCGAAGTGGGCCACCAAAAGGGTGGTAAAAGAGCTTGCTGAGCTCACCATCCCAAGCTTGGAGACCGCGAGGGTGTGCAAAAGATTGATTTTCTTCAGGCCCTTCACGCATCATTTGGGTCCCTTTCTGGAATAGAATGTTTCTAGAGTGGATTTGGTCATTTGGTGGACTTCACCGATCGCAATACGTTTTCGATGAGACCAGCAGCCCCTGAACAGACAAAACAATGAAGGGATATCCCTTGGTGGAAGGAGTGAGGGACACAAGCAGGTAGCAAAGGGTTGTTGGACTTCTTTGCTTACTATGTGTATATATATATATATATATTACTATATATATATATATATATTAATTACGTACAATCATCATGTTCATCCCTCTCCTCCATGCACCACCCAGAATTTCTGAACAAAACTCATCTCTACTTCTCACCAAAGTCGCCCAGAAGGTGCCTTTCGTTGTCCCAACGAACGGAAAAAGAAACGCCATCGCAGGTCCTGGTCCTTTGATTTCGACCACATCTTCAGGCGACGGACTGACGGCCTCGGATGAAGACCCCGGCGGACCCGGTCTGAAGGATCATTTTCACTGGAAGCGTCAGACGTGGACTTCTTGGATTAATTAGATGTGAAACCCGGCCTGAGCTCTGAAGAGGCCTTTTTAGAATTCATGTTTGGGAGGGCTAAGAATCACGAGTCTACGGTGAAATGCTTGTCATTGGGGAGCTTGCCTGGCATGCCTGGGCGTTTTTGTCTCCAACCAAGGGGAGGGTTACCTGGGAAAAAGGTATCAATCCAAAGATGACTACCCTAAATTAGGTCAGGCAAGGTGAGGCCAAGGCACCTCAGGCCTTAGGCAATGCAAGTTTGTACCGGACTGGCTTTGATACTTGATTGAATTTGGGTGACCATGCCACTGGACTTGCAGCGGCATCAGTGTGTAACACGCAAATCTGGACTTGCCTACTTTGACTATAGCCTATAGCTATGGTGCTCTCGAAAAAATCACCGTGGAACAGAGCAACTTGAGTGTGCTCCGCCCAAGCTCGCATGCGTCACATGCACGTGCACTTCCATGTTTTGTTTTCTCCAGACACTCCATGGGACTGCCATATACTGCCATATATGCCGCCCCATTGACCCCCCCTGGCACCACCCCTGGCCTGATCGGCATATACGGCAGTCCCATGTGTCATATCTGGGTTTGTGGTTTTTGTAAAATTCCGAACGCTCGCCATTCAGGCCGGGGGACTCTCAGGCGGATGTTTTCGAAGAGCCGCTGGGATGAGTTTAGAGTCAGGAGGTGAAGCTTCCTGAGAGGCATGGCGTGGTGATATGGACCAGCAGATGCCATCATAGAATAGCGTTGACATGCGCTG
Organism: Durusdinium trenchii; assembly: GCA_963970005.1. Taxonomy (NCBI): domain Eukaryota; class Dinophyceae; order Suessiales; family Symbiodiniaceae; genus Durusdinium; species Durusdinium trenchii. The sequence continues at coordinate 42,672 of CAXAMN010000514.1, read as the reverse complement.
TGAATGCTATGGAATTCGATGCATTTGACTAAAGTATTTATCTATAAGATCATTTCGTTGGATCTGGGTGTCACAACTTTACATTCGGG
>CAXAMN010000514.1:11408-22583 GCA_963970005.1 Durusdinium trenchii | reverse complement strand
GAACCCAAATATAATGTTCTGGGACCCGAATACAAGGAAATCATCTTCTATACAGAATTTCTTCATTTGTGTCAGATGTTGATGGTCTTCAGGATCAAATCGCTGTGTTGATCAAGCTCGTGCAGTTTTGCGACGGACACACGGCGCCGACCGTCTCGGAACCGCGTCGCGACGAGGATCGCCTTGTTGGTCCAATCGGCGCTGGACGGCTATCGCGTGGCCATCCTGGCCTACGGGTGCGCAGAGCGTTTGAATGAGCATGTTTGTTTGTGTTGTGTGGTTTGAAGATCCGATGAGCCGATTGGCAAGTTGTTTGTGTCAACGTTCAATTCAATAGGGCATACAATAATTATGTAGGGTAATGATCCTGGCCCACTAGGCGTCACTGCCAATCTATAGGTTGATGTTGCTTCAGTGTGAATGTTGCTTGCAGCTCGAGCTGCCCTATTGTCCTGCTTTGAATTGCGCGTTCCCCACGCAGTTTTGGGGAACGCCTGTCTCAGAATCAACTGGTATCAACCCTGCGCCTTCAGTTCCCAAGACCTGCTGTTGCGGCCTTTGTTTGGAGCCAAGCGCCGAGTCATCTTTGACTCGATGTCAGGCAGACTGGCAGTGGAAAGACCCACACGATGCTGGGCCCCGAGGAGGCGCGGCACGGCGCGGTCCATGGCGCGGTCCATGGCGCGGTCCATGGCGCGGCATGCCTCCGAAGGAAGGAACCCATCAAGTCTGGAAGTGTTGGCCAATTTTATGTCGAAGAATTTGAAGCAGTTCTTCACTACAGAGTATCTCTCGGCTTGACATCTATGACTTAAAAAGTTGTACCCGTCTCAGCTTGACATGTTTTGACGGTGCTCTTGCAATGATGGCGATTGCAGATCAAAAGCATCCATGCAAATTAAGGGCAATCTTGAGGACAAACCTTGATTTGCGCAGATTGTTTTTGAGCAACCATTTTGCTGAACAGTTTGTTTGTTTTTAAAACTATGCATGGACAACCACTACACCTTGCCCGAAGGAGTAGCGAACAAAAATGTGACCTTGCAACTGTCCGTCGCAGACAGCAGGGCAGTTGAGAGTTGCCATTTGGACTTGTGGCCTTGGTGTTTCAGCTTCAAGATTTGAGTGAGGGCCATTGTGTGAAGCCAAGGGTGTTGAGGTTTCAGAGTTGCAGGGAGGGGACAAATGAGATGAAAGAAGTGTTCTGTATGGTAGGGCATGATCGCCATCGTCAAATTTAGGGGTCGATGATAGGTGGTCCTTCAAGCTGCTAGGGAGTGCATTCAGCACGACATAGGAAATCTTCTTGACATTCTTCGCCGAGGTTTGTGCATAAGAATGTATGCGTGTATGGTAGGGATATGTAGGGATGGTCCGGGCTTGGTAGGGCTACTTCGTCCGACTCCAGGGTGAAGATCCTGGAGTGCTCCCTCGCACGGTCGAGCTGATCTTCAAGGCAGCGGCTGTGCGGCTGTGCCGACGTGCCGACGTGCCCAACACGGTGAAGGGAGGAGAAGTAGGCAAATTGTGGTCAGATACGCAGGTTCATGTGGTGGTGGTGGGGCCAACAAGGCACTTGTTGCGTGGTGGTGTTGGACAAAACGAATCCATGGACTGAATCCAAGCGAATTATGTTTGATCCAGGGTCAAGTTTAGAGCCGAAGACCCAATCAGGAACATGTCATATATGGAGCTGCTTTGCTCTTGTTCACGGAGTTCATCCGAGCAGCTTATGGGTGGGTCGCCCTGGACCAACGCCCAGCCCGCGGCAGCTCGCAGGAAGTGGAGCAGCTGAAGAAGAATGGCTGGGAGTCCGGTAGCTCAGGACGATTGTTCGTGAAAGGATCCGGTGAGAGTACAACGCACCACCGTTGGGTCGCCATGTTTTGTGAACAGGAGCAGGGTGGTGTATGTAATCTATGCTGTTTCCATTCTTTGGATCCTTTCTTTCATGATGTCGGAATCTTCACGCAACCTCAGAGTGAAACAATCAGTGACTGCCACAGGTTTGAAGTCTCTGCCGGCCTAGCGGAGGCATGGCGGGCTCTCAGACTTTGCATCCTCGCAAAGAGCGCAAAACACAGTAGAACCAGTTCAGGTGCTTGTGAGGCCTTACTGGAACAGCCTTAAAACTTATTACTGTATGTCTCAATGCTCAACATATCATTGAGACCCTTCCAGTAATAAGATGTACAGTATATAATGAGGCAGACAACAACTTTTAATAATAGAACATATAACTGGAAAAGTAATTGATTTTCTCACTTCAACCATTCAATCTTTGTTGAGCAGACCAGGTCTACAACGACAGCGTGGTTGAGTTGGGGACAGCGTGGCACCCAGACGGGGGTTCTAATGATCTCGCATGCAGTTCTTGCACAGAAAGCTTTGCGTCAATCAACCAAGTGTTGGTGGAAGGGATGTCTCGGATCATCGGAACGTCTTATTTGACAAGTACAGTGGCTTCAGAGTAGATGGTGCAGACCCCAAGATGTCCTGAACAGATGGGGGTCCATACAAACCACCTCTTGGGGTCTGTGCCATCTACTCTCAATCCACTATACCATTTAAGGGCCACTTTCAACATGGAAGGTTGAACAGATCTTTGGACGAGTTGCAACTTGCAACGCTTCACTGCCCCGAGTCCAAACAGTGAATTATGGGGGCCGTTCCAGCGTTTGGTTTCTTAAAACGCCTGTGTGAAGGTCAAAGGGATATTGCAAAAATAATAGAGAGATGCCCCTACCACTGCAGAGACAAGAATGTTGAACACCCAGGTCACAACCATGTTCACGGCCTTTTGATTTGCACCAGAGTTTGGTGGCAAGCCGGGACAAGCAAGAAGGCCAGCGACTAGAACCACCTGGACTTAAGAAAGCTCGTCATGTTTCAGATCCATTCAGAGTATAATTATATAGTGGATATGAGTGGTATAGTTTCAAGATCCCCAAGAGCTTCCACTTATTATGCTACACCTTGGGGGTCCAAGCATTTTTTGAGCGGAGGGACAGCTCCACCAAGCCCAAGCCGCCCACCCAAGCTAAGGCGAAAGGAAGTGTGGAGCCCGAGATGGGAGATGATTGGACCTCGAGGAGGATGGGGCGGTGACCTCTTGTTGGCCCAAAGGATCAACGAGACATATCTATATCTCAGGAAAGCAACTATAGAATGAACTATATATTGTGTTAAGAGTGTGCCAAAAGCTCCCACTATAGTGATCAGGTGTTGTGGAGTTTTGTTTGTCGATTGAGTCAATTTGACACGTGTCTATTAAATTTTGAGATGTGTTTTGCAGAAATCATCAAAACTTGACAACATCACAAGAAATCCCCCCAACTCCCAACCCAACCAACAACCCAGCAAACAACGCACCAGGCATACCTCCATACCAGGTTCATGACCCGAGATCTACACCTTTTTGCAATCCAGCCTGGAACCTCACAACCGTGCCGATACAATCTATATGTTTTCAGGTTTGGCCGCGAAGTCCATTAAAATGACCTGTTGCGCTTTTGTGGTCTAATCCTGGTGTGCACCTCTTCCCCACCTCCCCATCTCATCACCTCCACCTCTTCCTCCTCCCCAGAGTCACCTCCTCATCCTGGTCTCACCGACAGGCGAAGAGAGCAGGTCCGAGCTGAACCGCCGCCCGGTCCGACGCTCCGGCGGCACGGTCAGACGTGGCGTACGGCGTACGGAGGGGAGGTGGAGGTGAAGGACAAGGAAGGACTGGCGAACGGAGGAAGAAGCGTATGTTTGGTATATTGTTTTTTTTTAATCATATGTTGTCATAACAAGAATATAGCCAGTAGAACATGTAAACCTAAAAAGGCAATGGTTAAAGTTAACAGGCAGCATCAGTCATACATTTGACATCCTGTGTGATTGTCACTAGTATTGTCACATTGTGGGGGGGACTTCAGGAACCGACTGGGTTTGCTGTTTGGGAGTCAATGGTTATGGAGAACAGACATGACAATGTGGCAATATGCAGCAACACTAATATAACCTGCATCTGGTGGGACGACAACATGTTGCATCAGGAAATCACAAGCTGTTTGTCCCTAAGACCTCAATTCTTGCAGCCAAACCACGTCAAATGTGAACATGTTGGTTCACCTCACATCACATGTCAGCCAATGTGAGATGCGGATGATGTGCCATGTGGGATCTCGTGCATCCGGTCCATGGGAACTTTCGATCCGGATCGAGGGTGCTCCATCGTCCAACAGCTGGGCAACTTTCAACTGGAAGCCTACAAGTACTAAGTGCATCTAAGTACTACTGAGAATGAGCCGATTTGACAGGACAACTCAGGTGGTTCAATGCTTGTTGGCGCAACTAGCTGTAGAGAACACCTTGCATACTGCTTTGCTGTTGGTTCCCCATAGCTTTTATATACCTTCCAGGCTTTCGAGTGCATCCCCTGCAAAGAAAGGACCATTCTCAACTTTCAGGCTGCGACTGTCAACCGCTATAAACGGATAAATGATTAGAAACGGAGCGAGCACAGCTCCCAAAATGATATCCGCCTCCAATCTCGAGCCATGCGTTGCCTCCTTTGCTTCCTCCTTGCGCCTGCCGCGCTGGGTGCCACACCGGGCAGCTGTGGTGAGCTCTGCCGACGTGTGCGAGCGTCGGCGGAGCAGCTTCGCCACTGGGGCAGCCAGAGCGTCGGCCGCTTGAGTAGGGAAAGCATCCTAGCGTTCTCTGCTTCGATTCGGGTGGATTCCATGTTTTTGTAAGTGTGCATATACATTCTATTTCAGTGATGTCTTTGGGAGGTCTCCTTTGGGAGGTCTCCCTAATTTTCTTTGTGTCCCTCCTTTCGCTTGAAAAAGACCAGGCTCCGCTTCAGTAAGTTTCACCGAACTACGGCGTCAGGTGCTCGTCAAGGCACCTGCGGCTCATCACGCCCTTTGCAGCTCCAGAGTCCACCGTCTTCGCTGGAAGAGCTCATGGTGGTCTTTCCAGTGGTCCGCCGTGCACGTGGAGCCGAGAGACAGTGACCGTGGCAGCAGAAGAAAGGGGGAGCTGCTCGTGTTCGGATGATTTCTGTTTGTTTCGTGCCCTCCATCTTCCACTCTAACTTACACGGACTCTTTTTGGAGGCTCTTGCATTCTGTGCGGTTAGATACGGTTAAATGGTGTGTAGGTGAGGGTACAGTACCCTGTACAGGTAGCGACGGTAGCGAGGTATGCCGCCAAGGTGACGCTTCTTCATTTCGGTTCGAGTAGCCATCGTCAATCGGAACCACTCAGAACAATCCATTGTTTCACCCCAGATAGTCGTCCAATGATTTGTATAGGTTTGTGACGTAACTTTGCCTCAGAGCTATCTAGACAAATTCATCATCAAGGTGGTTATCCCATCAAAACTTCAACAATAGCTGCTGCTCTTTGATTTGCCCATTGCTTCTGGGCCTTGAGGTATGTGCAGCGCTCAGCTTCGGCACTGAAGAGGGAGCTCAGCTTCGTCACGGAAGTCCTGGTTGTTGGGGATGCAGGCGCCTCAAAGACGAAGTCATCTTTCGATCGTTGCGCGAGCATCGGAGCACCTAGCAAAGCAGAACCTTAGTCAGCTTCGCTTGAAGCGTGTTGTGGCCGATGGATCTCAAGAGGTTGGCTTCGAACTCCGATGGATCTGGGTCCAGGATTTCGGATGAGGTTCACCTGTGGTGGCTGCTTGAGCCCATGAGATACAGCCTTTGTCCAAGTTTGTGAGTTGAGCCTTGTCACATCAAACGACATTCATTATATAACACAATTCAATAGCCCTTACAGTATATACCCTGCAATTATACCCTTATGATCCCTTATGATTCCATATGCCTTTTTTGAGAACTGAGCCATCTACTTTCGTAACCACACTGGGCCGACTTGACGGAGCTGCTTTGAGGAGACGCGACGGCCACCTCCTTGCACACGCTGGGCGCGAGGATCGGCACCCGAGCGCGCTACCAAGAGAGGGCGAAGCACCCGGAGCTGCGAGATCCGTCGGTCTTGAGGCCCCGAGATCCGTCGGTTTGGAGGATGGTGCAGGGAGGCAAGCGGTCAAATAAGGACAAAGACAAAAGCACCTTCATGTTTGGACATTGCGACAGACAGCTATCCATTGGTAGTCAAATTGTATCAAATGCTAGTGACAACATCTCACAAAGCATGTCACTTCATATCATGCAGTGAACAAATTACAAGAAGTTGGTGGCCCTTTGGGGTCCCCGCCAGGCAAGACTTTGGAGATCCGCTGGAGCAGCTTGGAAGCAAGTCGTCGAGGTGCCGAGGCAATGTATCGCATGTGTCGGTCGGCGAGCGTGGTTGGTAAGCAGTGATTCCAGGACACCTTTTGAGTTGTGAATTATTTTTTTTGTTTCTCCTTTGCCAGTTGAGGAAAGTCCTTTGGCGCTCCCGACTGGTCTTGGATTTTCACAGCGCGATCCAGACGGCCATTTGTCAAAGTTGTTGTTCTTGTGGAGCTGTTAATTGGCTTTGCTTAATGCAGAAACATCGCGTTTTGTGAAGTCAATCAGGCCGCGACAATAAAGGTTGGTTGCTGTAAGGCGGCTTGACTGTCTTTGTTTTCATCGGTACTTACGGTACTTAACTTGGTTTCACGTCCCTTTTGCATCGTAAAGTTCTCCGAGCCTGGTGTCATGCATTTTTAATCATGCATTTGGCAAATCATTGGCAAATAGTGGCTGTACAATCGATGTTGGCCCCTGCATCCTCAGAGAGATCGCTCAAGGCCATTTGGTTGGAAATTGGAAGTCTGAGTAAACAGGCAAGGCAGGAGAGGACAGGTTTGAATGAAGACATTGTCCTTCAACGTCTCGGTCTTGCAGAGTCTTGTACTAAGGCCCTTTTGGACGACAAAGCCTTGGTACTCACGCGACATGCGCTTTGGCTGGAGGATGATGTGGAACTACTGCCAGGCCCAGAGGGTTGGTTTGTTGGTGAGTCCATTGGAGTTTGCTTCGTGTACTACGGCGCTTCTTGGTTGGACTCCTTGCTAGTGCACTTACAAATCGCATGTGCTCCAAAGTGCCTGGTGTGCCCCAGCCAAGTTGGGTGTCGAGAAAGTGCAGCTTTCAGGTAGTCTTTCAGGTTGCCCCATGCCCATCAGCAACAAAGCACAGAGTTGCACCTCTCCTGTTAGAATCACTTGAAGCTTTGGCTTGCCGCACGTCCAGATCTACTGGGGTCGCCGGCGCCCGCCCTGCGCAAGGCTTTGGCCAGCTTTTGAGGAGTTGGCTCGAGCAGCATGGGCAGCGGAAGGAACTCCAGCGTGGAGCATGAAGACATGTGAAAACGATGGGTGCAGGAAGTCGAGGTGTTGACTTGGAAGAACCAAACAGGTTTCAATCTGCTTAAACTTGCCTGGCAATGTGGCTCACAAGTGAACCAACACTCCAAACAATGCTAAACTGCTCAACGTCAGTGGTGAATTCTGGAATCCCTCAGTAGTGGTGGATGAAATAGTTCCTCCTCCACCACCACCACTTTGCCACATTTCTGTCCAGGACTGGCTGGTGCTACAGCTGTTGGGCTTCGAGCGCGACGCGGATCAACGGACCTGGACTTGGGGAACCCAAGGCCAGTGGACTTGCTGGGAAAAGCACCAAGGTGGCATGGATCTACTGGGCTTTGGTTATATACTTATATACATATATATATATATATAACTATTTATATATACTTGAATAGGTGGACATGGGCCAGCATCCAAGTCCTGGCAGAAGCTTTTGAGTGGAAGTACGCATCCAGCCGTCCAAATGGAACTTTGTGGGAACATGTTTTCCTTGTTTGTGTCTTGTTTGTTTGCCAGGGAGTAACCGCAGACTGCATCAGACTGTGCCATGCCATGCGGGTTGCATGAATATTCATGAAGCTAGTTGGATCCAGGAGATGTCGGGACTCCCATGAGGCTGCTGCGTGTTTCCTACACCCACCAGCCATGATGTTCTTATAAGGTGAGGTGTTCCCTGTGGGAATCATGATCGGTTGGGGCAACACATGGCAACATCTATTGAATTGGGATGTTCTTATATCTTTCCTTGCGGGAATCATGGAATGGGGCAAGACATCATCGAACCCATAGCCGTAGCCATTCAGAGATGAACATGCATGCTTTTAGCTGCGAACCCCACACATCATTTGGCGATAACGGATACGGATACGTAACCAAAAGGAGTGCTATCCATGACCCATGCCATGATTCTACCAGATTCTACCACCATCCCACGCTGGAACTTGAAGGCTGGGGCGGTGGTGGCACCCTGCTCTACAATGGTGCTTGGCTTTCAAGCACCTCGACCGGACCTGGTGGTAGTGCTACCTTATTGGCAGACGTCATGGGGGCACCACCATTCAGTGTGGAATCAACCCCTATAAGTGACTTAACGATTATAAATGGCACACGCCGGCACACGCCCCAAAAAAGGAAGCTCACCAGGTCTCCATGCTGCCTCATTCCAGTCAGGCCAGCAGTTGCCCGATGCTATGGGGGAAGGAGAAACCACATCCGCCTGAGACCTCCAAGGCTACGCCTCCTTCGTCAAGCAGAACTTCGACCGCGCGCCCTTGGATTGGCTGCCCAAGCTTATGGCACCGCCTGAAGGCCTCCAGGCGCGAGCGTTTGACCGGAATGCATTGTGAGTGCTACAGGCTGTGGATGATGCGAAATGTTCACAATATGGCCCCATGATGAAGAAAACGACGAAGAAGAAGAAGAACAAGGAGTGGAATATGGATTTGATTATACTTCAGTATCTTCAGTTCTTTTGCCTTCGCGTGCTAGAGTCCCTTAGCACCAGATGACCAAACTACGGAAATAAGAGATTGACCGATTGACCTTATCCTTCACCATGTTGTTGGGCCTGGCGTTTACTTGGTGACTCAGTGATGGCTGATAAGACCTGACCAGTGACATCTCTTGGACCACGAAGTGTCATAGGCAATCTTTGCATGACATGATGGCGAAAAGGCTTTGGGCAAATTTTGTCGATGTGAAGCCGTGTGAGGCAACCATGCTCAAACGGTCGCAAACTCAACGCACAAGATCCCGAGTGAAACCAGCAGGGCAGTCATGGGCGAACATGGCTGAAGTATGCTGACGCGTGGACTTATTTTCAAAAGTACTACTGTACCTTCCTTCCCTCTTGTTGCAGTTGCCTCACCACGGGGCATGTAAGTGGAGTCTCGCTCTTTGGAAGCCAACTTAGAGGTGCATGGGCTGGAGGGTGCGTGAGAAGTGAATGAGCTGAGTGTGGCGCAAAAAGACCCAATGCCAACTCATCCAGGCCTGGTGGCAACCCCAGCTGCGGCCGGTGCTTTTGCGGCACTTTGGCCAACACTCCACGCACCGGGACTTCTGGTGACGCAGCAGAAGCGCCAGTGCAGCGCTTGGAAGGCCCCTCCGGTGGATCCGGATGGATGGATCCGGAGGTCGGACGAGCAACAAGCGATGAGGTGCGTTTCAAGATGGAGGACCTCTATACCGATAGATCACGTGCAGATAAACATATTTAAACACATCGAGAAACCTAGTGCCCACCTTCGCAGATACTCGTACAAACGCAGACCGCACAACCGCATAGGGGTTTGTTTATGTTGTTTATTTCAATTGGGCAAGGTCTTCACCTCATGAACGAGGCCTCACTGCCATTCCACACGGTTCAAGGAAAACCCTGTCACTATCTCGTTTTTATTTGCACTTTTACGATCAATTTCAATTTCATTGCAGGTCATGATTGACGCTAGACTCGACGCCATTCTTTCATTAATTCGGCAGTGCTTCGGGATGGTGGGCTCTCCTGCCACTTGGAAGATTCCATCATATTCCCCACGCCCTGTAGGCTCTCCAAGACATGCAGTGTTTTAGCTGCAGAGGTGGCCCACCCAGCCCATGTCTTGCTACTTGGTGTTAACTTTCATCAGACCAATGGCCTGTGTCACCCAGGAGTCCATGCCTGTGGACTGAAGGAGCTCCGGAAGAAGGAATCAGGGCGCTGAAGAGCATCTTGCAGAAGAGGTGCGCACCACTAGGGGCAATTCAAGGAGAAGGAACTTCAGGAAGAGGATGTGGGGGTCGGAGGTTGGTAGAGGAGGTTGCTCGTTTACTCTTACTGTCAGGATGGTTTAGATGTCCAGTCCATCGTGGCCTAACCATCAAGTCAGAGACACAGAATTTACATTTTGCCCAAAGTTGGCCTCGGTCGTGATCAGAGTGGTTCCATGTCATTCTATTCAATTTGCTGACGCATGTCCTCACAGCTGTTTGAAGCGTGTGCATTTGCGTGATCGCTGACTCGACTACACAGGTCTTCATCAACGACGCGATCAAAACGAGGTTGGGAGGCTGGACTTCATGTGAGCCATGTGAGCAAGCTAAAACGCGGTATATGTTGAGCAGAAGGTGTGTCGCTGCCCGCAGAAGCTTGGGGAAGCGATGGGTCCCCCCAAAAAGCGACGTCCTACAGACATGCACTTGTTTGGTTGAAAGCTACCGGGCAGTGACGCTTCCCTTCCAAGCTGAAGTCGAAAGTTGTCCAAAACCATGGGAAGCATGTGATGGCATGAGATTGAACAAGGAGTTTTTATAGTAGCACGTGTGTGTGAGAGAGGGTGGAGGGGGATTCCAAGGTTTGTATTGCACGGATGAGGACAATTTCTAGGCCTAGGCAAATCAGTTGGATTTGTTTCCTGTAGACTTGCCGTTGCTTCCGCTTCTGCCGTCCATATTTTTGAGAGCTCGGATAGCTCGGGCCTAGTGGACCTAGCAACCCATGGGACAAAGCTTTGTGACCGCCATTGACCTCCCATCAGGAATCAGTCGGCCGCAAGGTCTGAAGTTTGCGTCCATTTGTGGAGTGAATGGCAAGGCAGTGGCGGCACCTCGCAATGCTGAGAAGATTTTGGTGGTGGACCCTGCTACTGGGCAGGCTTCCTCAATCGACCTCCCATCAGGAATCAATCCGGAGCAAGGTTGGAAATTTGAGTCCATTTGTGCAGTGAATGGCAGAGCAGTGGCGGCACCTCGCAATGCTGAGAAGGTTTTGGTGGTGGACCCTGCTACCGGGCAGGCTTCCTCAATCGACCTCCCATCAGGAATCCATCCGCGGCAAGGTTGGTCCATTTGTGCAGTGAATGGCAAGGCAGTGGCGGCACCATGGCGTG
>CAXAMN010000514.1:0-11398 GCA_963970005.1 Durusdinium trenchii | reverse complement strand
CTACTGGGCAGGCTTCCTCCATCGACCTCCCATCAGGAATCAATCCGGAGCAAGGTTGGAAATTGGAGTCCATTTGTGCAGTAAATGGCAGAGCAGTGGCGGCACCTCGCAATGCTGAGAAGGTTTTGGTCGCAGAACTTCCTCGGTCCTCCACCTTGGATGTTCAGCTGGAGGCCAGCTGTGTCCACCACGCCCCTGAGTTTCCTGAATTTGTGGCGGCTGTGCTTAGCAAATGGATCTATTCCGATGATTTGGAGCCGCCTTGCACCATCCCTAACACAAGCCTCGCAGTTCACCAAGTGATTCAGCCTGGAGATTTGGGTGCAGCTTTGAAGATGGCAACTGTCACTGCGACTTTGCCAACTGAAAGGGTGCTATTCGTGATATTCAAGGGCACTTCGTACATCTTGGACTTTCTCAACTGGAACCTTGAACTTGATCACTCGATCACCGGAGACAAGGACTTTTTCGCCCATAGTGGTGCGGCAGGCACACTGCGGAAAGCTCATTTTTGGAAGAGCAGTGCATTCGCAGAAAGGTTGAGATCTGCAAGAGCCAATGGCGTGCGGAAGGTGGTGTTTACTGGTCATTCGCTGGGTGGGATGTATGCCCAGATGTCGCTGTATTTGGCTTGGAAGAGTCTCAAAGGCCCTCCATCGGACGAAAGGGAGGTTCTGGAATCCTTCGACCTGAGATGCTGCGTCTTCGGCTCGCCGATGGTTTTTGGTGGTTCCTCGCAGCAGGCCAAAGAGTTTCGCACCTTTGTCGGGCAGTGTGCCTGCAACTACATCCATGCCGATGATCCATGTGCCCGCGCCTGGAGTGCCATCAACCTCCAACAATTTGTGCGGCAAGCCTCACTAGCGGCACGGAAGGGATTGACAAATGAGCTGGGAAGTGTCAAGGGGTCCGTGGTTTCTAGGGTCGTGGAGGGGATGGTAAGCAGGGTGATGAACCGACCTGACTTCTATGTCATCGAAGACTTCGCACGAAAATACGAGCACTTTGTACCGTTGAAGGTGTTGAGCAGAAAGTTGCAGTTTGCTCGCTGGAAGGAATTCAATCTGAATTCAGAATGTTTCAAGGACCACTACATGGAGAACTATGTCGACAAACTTTTTGATGCATTAGATGACAGTCGACCGGAATGCTACATTCATAGCATCATGCCTTGAGCTGGTTTCTGCCCTGCGGTGTGCAGACCTTCATTGTTCATTGTTTCTCTCCCAAGGCGGAATTGTCACAATTGTCTCAATTTTACTGGACACGGTGCAAACAATATGCAGGGAAAATGCAAAATGCTGAACCTGGCAGTCAAAGTCTTTTTCTGGGGTCAACCCGCTCATACATTACATAATCATGCATACTCCAAACCTCACGCGTTGCTGACTGGCATCATGGTGCATCATGCTGCATGCAACATGATCTGCCGTGTGAGCTGGCATAGGTTGAGATAAAGAGATTGACTGATATCGCTAATATGCCTTTTTCATGTGACACTGCATGACTATGTTTGTCCATGCAGGCAGGCCATGCAGGCCAGAGTTGCTCAGTCATAGCGAGAGTTAAGACCACGTTTTCCCCCGGAAATTTAGCGTCGGCATTAGTTTTGTGTTTGTGCTGGTCAGAGCAGCTCCCAGCCAGCGCGTTGTCCCTTGCTCCTTTTGATGCATTTTGACTGCTCAACGCCACTCAACACATCGTAGGTTGCAACACACTGCGTCTGTGTTAGGGCCAGATTGGAAATCATGCCACACGAGCCTTTGACTCTGGATGTTTTTATCCTTGTTCGTGTTACAGGAAGAGCAGCTGCACCTAATGCTTGACAAGTGGCTCAACGGACCCATCTTGGATCATAGCCAGCTTACTGCAGTCAAGTCGGGTTTAGTTGTTTTATATACTTTTTGGTAAGTAGGCCAATAGAGAGCGAGAGAGATACAGAGATCTAAAGGTCCAGCACCATCTTCAAGTGCCATGAATCCTTCCTGCCACCGCCTGCAATCCAACCAGGCTTGGTGCCAGCCCCAGCTGCTGCTGCGCTGTCAGCCTTTCGAAACCTCCTTGCGTCGGACATCCTCAGGGAGAGCATAAAACATGGGACCTGTGAAGTGACGTTTCTCGTGACTCGGCTTTATGATCATCAAGATTGGAATAATATGGAATAATTAGATTGGGTATGCTTGGCTTCAAGTTGATCCAGTCATGGAGCATTGTGATGCATTTTGGGACTTGATTTCTGTAGGATGACCCACCCGTGCTACAAAAAGGATCATGACCTCATTCAAATTGCCCATGGCATCCCATGACCATGCTATATCGGAACACTTATGAACATCCTCCCCCTCCATGGCAGGTTTCTGAGTGTCCTGACGTGTCTTGCTGGCCATAGATGGACAAAGCAGTGTCTTGACAAACTGAGTTTGACTGAAACCCCTAGGAGGGGTGAGGACGGTGAGTCAATTAAATCATAGCCATTGGGACGTTGGGACCTGTCAGTGTTCCCCTGGTTCCGCAGCACCTTGAGTTGCCATCAGCCCTGAATGAGCGTTGGCTCGAGACCCATCGACTACAGCAAGCCTTTCGAGCTGGGCCGAGCTTGCGGGATGAAGCAGCTTGGTGTTGGCCCAGGTGTGCCAGGTCAATTCACCGCCGCCGAGGATGAGTTCCGGAAGGGAAGCACCTCCCACCCCGCAAACTAGGCGGAAGCATTTCGTTTTTCCGTTTCGTGTGCCGGGCAAGCGTTCAGGCACCGGGTGGAAGGCTTTATTATAGAAGAGTTTGGCATGCGCCCGGATGAAGGTAGGCAAACAAATACAAATGGACAAGAAACGGTATAATTAGAAGGAGCATTCAGGAAACACAATGAACCCCACAAAACGCTTCCGCACAGTGAATGCATCCTGTCATCCAAGTTCTTGACAATGTGAAATCTGTTCGTCCCATTTCCCTTTCAAAAACTCTTGCCTAAACATCCTGAGGTCAGATGGTTGGGCTGCCAAGTGCCTCGCCGGCGCTGGCGTTGGCCTTTTGGCCGTGGCAGGCGTTCGTGCATACCTCAGGCGGAGGCCGGCCTTTAGACTCAGCTGCCTGAGACTACATGGGACTGACATGCCACCCAGGCGTGGCTAGGCCCTTGTGAGGCCTTCTTGGATTTGCCATACACTTCACTTACTTCCCAATAGTGGTGTGGCCAGGGTTCCAGTGATGAAGTGGAATCACGTGGAATCCACACATCTTTGGACCACAACTCCGAATGTCCAACTTTGAACTCTTTTTCTCTTCCCTGGGGTCTTGGAAGGGAGGGAGTCTCTTAGGTATAATGAACTTGTATCAATCAGCAACGCACCAAAAAAGAACACACCCCTTCACCCCCGCGCCAATCCTGCCGGATCCAACCTGGTCCTACGCGGCATCCTCTCACTACCCACGAGGCCCAAGGGCTACCGTCGCCCCACGTGGCGTGCACTGCCGGAGGGCGATCTCTTGCAGCAAGGCTTCAAGCTGAGCCGCGTCCCGGAGGACCGGCGCTGGCGCAAGACGGCGTTGTTTTTGTTTTTTTGCTGCGGGTGTTCTCAGAGTTGGAACTTTTATTACTTTTTATTGAATTTGTTTTGAACATGCTACTTGCGCGTGATTGGGGGCTTCGAAAAGCTTGCTGAGTGGAGAAACTGAGGCATCACGTTGAATTCGCAGGATTTGGATTTCATCGTCATTGGAAGTGGCATGGGCGGCCTGTGGCTCTCTGCTGCGCTCACAAAGTGTGGCTACAAAGTCTTGGTCCTGGAGCAGTTTCTGGGCGGTGATAAAGTTTATATATATATATATAGATAGATGAATATAGTGGCATTCCCTTTAGAAAGGCGGATTCCTAAATTCAGAATCCATGCCGGAAAGCACATGCTATCCTATAGACCATCCAGCATTCCAGGAAGCGTGACTGGCTTAGTGTGTGCGCATATTCCAGGAGTATGCTGTGTAATGTGTAAACACTTATAAGAATTATAAACTAAAGTTCAATCATTCACCAACATGTTGGCATCAAACTATATAACCCATTCCAAAACCATACATCTTTGCAACGTCACAATTGTCCAAAGAACGGGGTTTCTTAGCAATTCCGCAAAAATCGAAAGATCCCAACTGCTGCACCAGGGGGTGCCCGGTGCGGCAGTGGGGCAACACAACAGCGTGCGAGCCCAGGCACTACATCGCAGGGGGCTGCTGTCACGCCTTTAGCCAGAATGGTGTGGAGTTCACGCCAGGCCTGCGAGCCTCTCCCAGACATGGAAGAAGTCAACAAGTGCTGGTTGGAAGATGAATTGTTCAAGTTCAAATCTGGAACTCGATGGAACATAGCCACGTGGAATAGTTTGGAGGTGCAAGAGCTGGAACCAAGACCCACGAGACACACCGACGATTGGGATGGACCCAGCAACCAGGTGGAGAGAACCTATATAATTTATATAATTGACATCATGTTGGTGCCCAAATGACGAGGCCTCATATGTCCAGTTCTTGTCATCACACCCGTATTTGTACTGTATATATGTCTTCATTACCACCTTATTTACCACATATAAGCCGCCCTTTGAGCTTCTACTTGCCTACCGATTGGATAGGAAGTCCGGATTTTGACAGGTGCACGACCGGAATCTTGACGGCTGGCATTGGGACTGCGGCAGGTATTCACTATATCGGCGACATCGACATGGCCAAAGGATTGTTGGGAGCCGTTGGTGATCCCGAATTCCAGGCTGCTTTGGGCTTAAGGGGGTGGGCGAGATGCGGTTGCTGCAGCTGTTGGAGAATTGGGGAAGGGTTGGATTGTGCAAGAGGTTATGAGTGATCAAGATTATGAAAGAGGCACAGAGAGGCAAGACACCTCACCCATCCTCACCCCATGACAGGTTCAGAATCCGTTTTCAAGGGGTCGCAATATATTTTGATGTTGGTGCTTTAAGGCTGGGAACCCTCCAAACCAGGATTTGCTTGCCAAGGTGGTGTGTTAGGTTGCAAGAAACACCCATAACCTGCATCCCCACATCAACAAGCTGTCTCATTTTGCGAGGATTGGGACAAGCCGATCTAACCCCTTTCACTCAGGTTTTGCACACTTTGTTTCTCCTCGAGGGGTTGGTCCTGCCTTTCTATAAACGGGTCACGGGGTAACATATCACACGTTTTTGACAAGACAGAACACTGACCTGACTTACGGTACCCTACTATTTTCCTTATCTCACTTGACGCCTTAACTTGCGATCTGTTCCCAAATATCCCAACACGCCCTTGAGCATCGCCAGGCCGATTGGCACCAGCTGGGAGCTTCTGACGATGGCGGTCTCTACGACAAAGCTTTGTTTGGCGATCGGGAGCCCATCTTTTTGCGGCAGGCCTGGGACCTATGACCAGCACAGTCGCCCAGCTCCACAGATTAGAAACCTTGGCCCCGCAATCTTTTTGCGGACAATTCAGGAGAATTTCATCCCACCTTTGACCAACTTACCTAGAAGTGCAAGATGACTTTTCCACCTGGTTGTCCATGGCTTTCCTATTGAACATGGCGAAGTCTGATTTCCCCACGGGTTTTGCTGGTGCCCTCAGCCAGAGACGTGCTGCGACGCCAGGGTCGTGACGCGTGGTATGCTGAGATGTGCAAGCACATGCCTGGGAAGGTGGGCCCCGGGCCAGGTGTGCTCGCTGGGCCCAGATGTGAGCTGTGTCCTAAGAATCTCCCCGAAATGCGCCGGGCCTTGTGAATTGCCAGTTTTAGGCATCGATCGGAGAAGTGACTGGAATCGATCAGGTTGGAAGGAATCTTGAAAGGCACTGTTCATGGATGGCTTTGGTACCAGGGACATGTTTGTGAAGTGCGTGGACAGGGCAGGTGACCACCCGTGTTCCGTCCATTGCTGCCTTTTTCAGGGTTTCCTGTCAGATTTATCAGGATGCCCCAAGGTTCCACACACGTTTTCTCTCCAAATTGGGTTTGTTGTACCTGAGCTATTTCAGTTCGCATTAAACATTCGAGGTTTAGACCAGACAGGACATGGATGCGACGTCATACTACATCCTCAGCTCCTTTGACACACCATTTCCACACAACAAAAATGGGTTCACCAATTCTTCCCTTTCGCAACGGGAACGACTTCCGATCCAACGGTACGACTGCACTGCCCCACGACGTTAGGAGAAGCTGCTGAAAGGGTGGCTGGCTGCACTGGACGAGGCCGGCCACCGGCTTTGTGAGCGCGTGGACTCTCTGCAAAGCGCGATGGTACAGGTCAGCCAATGTCGTAACACACAACAAGTGATGGCAAACCTGTTACTTTGGGGTAGGTGGTTTGAACATGTGTATATTTAAGTTGTTTTTGTCCCAACAGTTGGAAGATGTTAGAAGTATGGTTCAATGATGTTCAATGGATGGCAGTGTTCAGAATCGTCCTTGTTAATCCCACTAGAGCACAGTGCACTCGGTGATGTAGCCCTGCCATATTCGTCGAGAAGAAGCAGCAGCAGACCGTTCTACTTGCAAATCAAGTGACCGCAATCTATCGAGTGCTCACTGGAAAGCTGCATGAGATCAGAGCACCCTGCTGGCAATGAATCACCTTCACAGATTCAACAACTAGATATTTTCGCTGGGAAATCATTCTAGTTTCTGCAACACTGTCACATCATGTCCTTCACAGGCGAGGAAGGCCTACATGCCCTTATTCTTTGCCAAAGCGTGGCAGCCCTGGACGCAGTGGTTCTGGCTTCGGCTCTGCTGCCGTGCTGGCTTGAAGTGGGCGGGCAAGACCGTGCACGAGGCCTGCACGCCTCGCAGGAGCGTGGGTCATCCACGGCCCTGGGGCCCTGGGGCCCTGGAGCTAGTGGTTCATCCTGTTGCGGTCTAGTGGGCCATGTTTTGTGCTTGTGGTTGGCAGCGTGTGGAAGAGTTGTAGGTGCGTCTTGAATTCATTGATGAGAGAATGAGGTATTGACACCAAATCGAACATGCGCTGTTTTCTGACCATCGAGAAAAGAGGAACTTTCAAAAGGCATTGGCCTTCATCAAGTTTGTTGCTGCGGAGGATGATGTTCATTGCTATGCCCCAGCTGTGGTGTTTTCGTCAGCTTTTTGCGGGTCACTGGAGGTCATCCAAGAACTGGGCGGAGATGAAGTGGACGAAGCGCTCTTGACGTTTCAATGCATGGACCATGGCGAGACACCCAGGAGAGCAATGTCTTGGATGTGTGGATTTCCTGGGGCAGTGGACCTGCCAACCATTGTTTCAAAACTGACAGCATTGGACAGCACTAAGATTCAGCACTAAATGTTTCTCACTGTTTCCCTTTGTGTGCCTGTTTGATCGTTTTGAGTCATTGCAACGTTTGCAAGAGGTTCCACAAAAGACTATCCAACATGCATACAATCCACCTTTTGCCACCAGACTGCCTTGAACCCTGCCTTGAGCACTGCCTCACTGCCTTGATTAGTGGTTTCAGGACTGCCTCCTTCCCGGTGCATGCCATGATTGTGTCTCACTATATGAATGGCGCCTGGTTCCCCAAGGGCGGTCCATTGTCTTTGGCCCGGACCTTGACCTCCACCATCTTCAAGGGTGGTGGTGCTGTGTTGGTGCGCGCGCCGGTGCAACAGATTCAGGCGGGCTGAAAAAAGCATGGCATGGTCACCGGAGTTCACTGGGAGATGTTGATTGGGATTCCTAACTTATGATGTTGAGATGAAATGGGATGAACATCCGAAGGAGGTTTTGATTACTGTGTATGTATATATATATACATATATTGGCGGGCAATTTGCCACAGAATGAAAACGCCAGCCACCTGCAGCAAACTGTCCAATGTTATGTCCAGAAAACCAACACACGCTCGTCAATAGCAATGCTAAAGGTCATTGGGAAGATGATGTTGAGTAACTATTTGATCTTTGACTTATATGTATATACTATATATAAATATATTCAAATAAACATACTATAGAACAATCATTGTATAACAGTTTTGCATGTGTAAATCAGTGTAATCGTTTAGATACACTCGGTAAGACAATCTTGGATGGAAGTCAATGATTGATCTCTAGAAGCCTGGAAGACTTTTGCTCAGCTTCCATGAGTGTTTGAGGGAGGGTGCTGGACCGTACCTCGTTGACTTCGGACATGTTCGATGACCTGCCGCGGTGCTTCGAAACCAACGACAGGTGACCAACGGCCGCGCCACTGGCGTCCAGATGAAGAAAAAAGATGTCGTGCTGAATTGTCGCAACTTGGTGGTGCTACAGTTCTGCCATGAGGGGTTCCAATTTCCAATCAGCAAAACTGGGTGGATGTAATGAACACAGCTGAGGGGCTTAAAAACAGTTGGACTTTCACACGTAAGTGTAGATCCAGCATGGGCAATTTCATTTCTCAGAGTGAGTGTGGTTGGATTGGAGGATCAGCCAGCCACGACCAGTCACCGTTTGTCTCAAAGTGGAGACACTTATGAACACTGTTTTTTGTCCCAAACGTTTTGACATTTGAGTCTGACGATTTGGTCATTGCTTTGCCCTCCAAGTTCGGCACGGAATCCAGCATAATACACCGGTGTTCCTGTTGGGTTTGGCCATTTTGCATCACTTTGCATGTTCTAGCTTGGGAAAATATTTCTCAAGCTTCAGGTGGTTGGTTGGGTGATTCAGTTCTTTTTTTGACAGCCAAGCTGAGCCAAGCTGTGAGGCAAGGGTGTGGTTTCAGCTGCCGGATTGGATGCGACCATTCATCGACTGCTAAGTCCTGAGGACGTCGACCAGTGCCTCCGACACGGCGGTGGACACCACGCGAATCCATGCGTTCATGTCGGGATGGGCCGTTGGTGGACAGAAGGAGACCTCATGAATTCTCAAAGTGTCACACGGTCCATTTGGGCCCATCTGGGTCCATGCTCGGCTTGTTGCCTTGCCATGATCACACTCGTCACCTCGTCGACTAGGTCACTATAGTTTGTCCCCGGGTGTGTGTGGGCTCACCTTCGCTGATGGGACTGCCCCAGCCTGGCAGGTACTTGAGTGAAGAGCGCGACTTCATGCACTCCTTGGGACAAGGGACCTCGTGCCTCTCAGCTTTTGCCTCTCAGACTGGTTCAGACTGCTTGGGGTACTGGCCACGTGCTGATGCAAAGTGGATGGAGAAACACACACAGTGTCAAGCGAGCGAACAAACTTTTAACGAACAAGAGACACTATTTCACCTGGATCATGTTGGATGTATGCATATGTATACAATGTGTATATATGAACATATAGACAAGCAAATAGAGAGAGAGAGAGAGAGAGACAGGGCGTCCATTTCCCAGGTCACCGTGAAAGGCAATGCCAAGGAGTTGGGGCTTTCAGATCACAACGTGCCTTGATGCAAGTCTCCCAACGACTGCAACCATGGGTCAACTCCTATGCGCCAAGAGCCTGTGGTTTGTAGCCGATTTGCCTGTTGAGCATGGTGATCATCCATTTTGCCTTGCCGGATTTTACCTAATTATCATTAGTAGTGTAGTGCTCGGAGTTGCACTGACCAATATTTTGAGTGGATCTAGCCAATCTAGCCCCTTTTGTGCTGGCACTTTGGAAGCGTCTCCCAACTGTTCAACTTGGAAGGTGTGGTTCTTCCCCAAACCTCCCAGCGTGGGCTACTCGCTGGACGAGATCACGGCCGAGAGTCGCGCCAATGCGGCGAAGATGAATAGCACCGAAGGCAACTTCTTTTGCTTCATTGGTGCGGGATCTCTCAAGGACGGACCGGTGAAGTGACTGACACTTGAGCGGTAGACAGAGACAGTGTGGGTGTGTGACATCACGGGTCACAGAGTTGAAGTTACTGTAATTATATACTTGTCCGACTCTTCCTCTTTCTCGCTGTGGTTTAGGGAAGATGCCTCCAGGATCTAGCATCTAGAGTACCAATTTCCCACCCCAAGTGTGGGCCGTTACCTCCGGCTGCTGACCTCTTACGTCTCCAATGTCCACTTGCCTGACGCAGCAAGGATCCCGAATGCATGGAACAGCACCCCGACACAATCGCTTTGGAGATGATCACCGACGCAGAGGCCGAGCCGTTCTTAGCCTTGAGCGATGTGGAGAGCCATCGGCGTACGGCAGAATACAAGGGACACAAGAAGCAGCTGGAGGACTGCGGTGATTGGGGTGCGGAGTTGCAGACCGATGAGAATGATATAAGTGGATGTGTGTAAGTTTCAAGAAGTGGAGCCGGCATTGGCTTCTTGTAAGCCGATCGCATCCATTTTTTTTAAACATAAATGAGCTATAATAACATAAGATAAGTTGGCTTACCCTATCGGCATATAGACATCATAAAAGTATGGTTAGCCTTCGTTAGCTTTAGATTCGATTAGGCATGATCAGACTAGGTTTGACATGGTTTGACCAGATGGGGTTTGACGTGCTTAAAATGCAATATGGTATTGTAGAAATTCTCGAGATATGACATAAGCCACTCCGCCATCTCATTTGCAACATCTAGAACCCAAAGGCTCTACTGGTCCTGCCATGAGACCCAACAGGAGCGCTTCCGTCAGATCCTGCTGGCAGTGTAGCCAGCCATGCATTGAGAGCCCAGTTCAACTCACGTTTGGCCACCAGTTGGCCAGGCAGACCCGACAATTTTTGGGTAGTGGACATTATTTCATGGACCATGGAAATTATATGAAATTCATTTCTATTCAAGAGATGATCCAGTCAAGGTGCTACCACTAGGATGGGCTTTCTTCAAAGAAATTCTCACAGGGCTGTCAAGTTTATTCACCAGTCACCTTCTCCAAAACTCACAGCTGCTCATGATCCTCTTTTTAAACATATTATCATATTTTCTCCTACCAAGTGGCAGCTGTCACTTGTTTGAGTATATTCCTTGGACGGGCCCTTCCCTACTATTTGAGGTATCCCAAGCTGGAGCATCATATCATCAACATCGACGTCTCCACACCTTTGTCCGTGGACTTCTATCTCAAGCGCACCGCCATCTACGGCCTCCCGCACACGCCACAGAGGCGGCGGGATCGGTGGGGCTGGTGGCTTGGGCCCACAAAATCGGGCCCCAAAAGTGGGCCCAAACTGGATATAGCGGATGTCATTTTGAGAGATGTTGATCACACTTTTCTTTGTTGTCTTTCAAAAGGTCTATGTCCACTGCTTTTGATTTGATCATTGATCGCCCCTGTAAGTATCGAAGGTCAGGGTGAAGCTCCTCCGAGTTGGAGTTGGCCTCACGAGATTTCCACCCTTTTTGTGTCCGTTTGGGAAGGGGCAGGGCCATGTGGGTCTGCCTTTTGGTCTTCCCGCCAGGATCACCAGCCCGCTGCCTCGGGTGGTGACGAAGATCCAGAATCTCTACCTCAGCGGTCA
>CAXAMN010000503.1:460415-499620 GCA_963970005.1 Durusdinium trenchii | reverse complement strand
TCCTTGCTCCTAGTAGTAAGGCCAGGAGCTACTAGTAGCTTCTTGCTCCTAGTAGCGATGCCAGGAGCCCCTGGTAGCGTCCTTGCTCCTAGTAGTAAGGCCAGGAGCTACTAGTAGCTTCTTGCTCCTAGTAGCGATGCCAGGAGCCCCTGGTAGCGTCCTTGCTCCTAGTAGTAAGGCCAGGAGCTACTAGTAGCTTCTTGCTCCTAGTAGCGATGCCAGGAGCCCCTGGTAGCGTCCTCTGCTCCTAGTAGCGATGCCAGGAGCCCCCAGTAGCGTCCTCTGCTCCTAGTAGCGATGCCAGGAGCCCCTGTTAGCGTCCTTGCTCCTAGTAGTAAGGCCAGGAGCTACTAGTAGCTTCTTGCTCCTAGTAGCTTTCTATTGCGCTTTCTGCTTTTCTTTTGATTTTTTTGCCTGCTTTCTTTTGTGTCCCTTTTGATTTTTCTTTCGACATCGATGGAGCGGACGATGGAGCGGATGGTGGTCGATCCTGCTTTGAGAAAAAGACAAATCGTTTGGGGTTGCATCATGTTGTCGTTTTGGTTTCTTTTTGGTTCTTCCAAGGAACCACGACCAAACTGAAGTTCAAGGTGCGTGGGCCTGGGAGGATGAAGGTTTTCCGTTCGAAGGAGACGCAGATGTGGGAGTTGCAAGAAGTGAGTTGGACGCAAAAAGAGCATCGGGGTTTTGCCATAGATAGAGCCATTGGCAGAACGTCTCTCGTTTCCACACATTCAAAAGAAACTCGCTACAACCAGTCTAAACAGATTGTAAACTACAAGAAAACAAGATCTTTTTTGCAATGGGGAAGATGCTTTGCGTCACCACTGTTTGTGCTCCTAAACACAGCCAGGTGGAGTCCAACCAAGATCTTAATGCTGGCCACAGGACTGGCCGCACACCCAGTATCGGTCGTGCATCTTCTTCTTTTTGGCACACAAATGCAAGGTCCGGTGTTTTGAAAGAAGCAACTTTGTTCTCTTGTTTCTTGTTACGGCCCACCTCATGGAGGGATTCGTTACTTTTTTATTCTTTTCTCTTCCAAAAAGGCACAGTCGACAGACACACACGCACACACATCCTCCCCACCCCAAAGCTTTCTTCTCTCCGAATGCCCGGCACGGCACCGTCTGTGGGGCGCCGTCCTACCGAGGTGTCCCGGCCTTCGACGGTGCGGAGTCCTTGGGCTTGTCAGGGCTGCGGCCGGCGATGGGCGATGGCATGGAGCAAGGCGAACGGCGGGAGACGGCGGGAGACGGAAGGCCTTTCGTCAAGAGGTGCATGTGGCGGTGTGTATATGCTGGATTTATGCCCTTTGCTACTAGTAGCTTCTTGTTCCTAGTAGTAAGGCACTTGTTCCTAGTAGCGATGCACTTGTTACTAGTAGCGTCATGAAAACAGGTGGTCCATGTGAAATGAGATATTTTGCACAGACCCAAAAAGACATGCTTCTCTCCAAGACCTCTTCTTCCTCTGGGGCGTGGCGTGTAGCCAGGTCTCACCGGGAACATGGAGTTGAAGGACGGTGTCAGCGGATCGCTGGAGGGCGAGGCAGGCGCCGGCCGTTCCGTCCTCGACACGAGCTCGAGAGGTCACTGAGTCTCCGCCGCTCGGTTTGGGTTTTTGGTTTCTTTTTGTTACTACTAGTAAGGCACTTGTTACTACTAGCGTGGCACTTGTTCCTAGTAGCTTCTTGCTCCTACTAGTAGTATGGTTGCCACCTTGTGCACACAGATACAAGAAAGCCGTTTGCTCCCGCCTTGCTCTCCGATGGTCTACTTGGCTGTTGTACTTGTTCAAGATTATTTGCCACGCCCCTCAGGAAGATTGAGTCTAAGTTGTGCGAGATCTGGCACCTTGCACGGAAGAGTTCCCCACAAATTTTGCAACATTGGCTGCGCGCTCCTTGTGGGCATGTGCGAGCAAGAGTTTTCAACAGCTACGAAAACGGTAGCGAAGGACATATCTGCTTCTATGTGGCAGTCCATTGCCAACACCAGGAATCACGCATCAAAGCAACAAGGAAAAAAAGGAGCAGATCCCCACACGTCAAATCACACGACCAACCCACACATTGCATGAAAGTCTACTTTGCACATCTCGGTACTCACCTCACTCGACGGCCGGATCGGAACGCCTGACGACGGGTCGTACGGCTTTCAATAGGGCGGAGCCTCAGTCGTGCCAGAAAGGCACTTCTTCCACGTACAGACGCGCCCCTCTCATGAGCACTCTGGGCGGTCCTAGACGTTCATTGGGGCCTCCAACCTCCTAGCCATGGGTTAAAACCATTTAAAACCTACAAGGGCGATGGCCTCCAACCTGGTTATCTCGGCGTCGGCCCCCTAAGCTGCGGTCCTTCACGGAGCGAGTTCCAACTGCAGATGCCTGGATCCCTCAGCATGGGCGCGCCTCCAACCCTGCGGCGCCTGGCGACGGTGCGGGGCCCGGACCGTCAAACTAGCGGCCCTTCGCTGGTTTTACTTGGCTAAGAACTGGTCACCAAGCAGAAGATATTCTTGGAGATCAGGATGACACGGATTCGATTTGAGATTTGGTATCAGGGGCTTGGCTTATCAGCTTTCATAGCAGAGTCAACATGCAAATGCCAAAGGTTCTGACGAATTCATCAAGGAGGCTTCAGCAACAGGATCCAGAGGCAGGGGTGATTCTCTTTCTCATCCATTTTCCTTTGGGTAAACATATGATGACATGAACAATGAACATGGACGCTACTAGGTGGAGGCCATCGCTAGTAGGTTAGAGGCCATCGCTGCTAGTAGCAAGGACGCTACTAGGTGGAGGTCCTTTGCACCGAGCGTCGTCCACGTTTTGTGAAGACATTCATGTGCCGCGAGCGTGTCTGTTGTGCCAGTGTCCTGACCTGGGTCCGGAGCTTCGACATCCTGCTTGCTTTAAGCAAGACTTCCTCACTTGTGAGGACAGCTTTTCTTTCTTTCGATTGGTGGGGATGTATCGAAGGGCCAAAGAGGATGATTTGCTTGGGCCAAAGCTTTGGGAGGATGTGACTTTGCTGGCTTTGCTTTTGTCAAAAAGCCGAAATGACATGGGGAAACTGAGATTTGCTTGAGCACTTGAGCATGTACATCAAGGGCGAATGGACATCCAAGAGCG
This sequence comes from Durusdinium trenchii, assembly GCA_963970005.1. Lineage (NCBI taxonomy): Eukaryota > Dinophyceae > Suessiales > Symbiodiniaceae > Durusdinium > Durusdinium trenchii. Next base: position 496,485 of record CAXAMN010000503.1, on the reverse strand, counting down.
ATGCTGGTCTTTACCCTCGCTTGTTTGGCGTAAAGGCTGTTCTAAAGGTGCCAAAGCGGCCTCTTGAAGAGCCAATATAAGCCAACTCATTTTGAGGACAAATGCAAAAAGTGCTTGCACTGCGTTGGCAGCTCAGTACCGATCGCCGCATCGGAATCTCCGACGCTACAAAGATAAAACATCCTTCTTGAAACTAGTAGCTTCTTGTTACTAGTAGCAACGGCCTCCAACCTAGTAGCGATGGTCTCCAACCTGACAGCGATGGCCTCCACCTAGTAAGTAGCTTCTAGCTACTAGTAGCTATGATATAGTTCGCATCTCGTTTGACATGTCAGTCCACTCCTTTCGCCCATGTTCAGCTTTTGAGGCTCAGCATCGTTTGCTGTTCACCGTCTTTTCAGACGTTCGCGCCAAAAAACACATCGTTTTTCTTTTTCCATTGGAGTTGTTTCTCCGTTCGAATCGCATTTTGTTAGGCTACTAGTAACAAGAAGCTACTAGGGGCTCCTGGCATCGCTACTAGGAACAGGGACGCTACCAGGGGCTCCTGGCCTTACTCCTAGGAACAAATAGCTACTAGGAGCTTTATTTTCCCAATTCCCTGCGCACCGCGCACCGCCCACCGCGCTGAGGTGAAGATGTCGGACACGCTCTCGTGCAGCGGCGAGTGCCAGGAATGCGTTTCGCCCAGGTGGGGAGCCAAGTGGTGTCAGTCGAGGGACTCGAAAGGACAATCTAGCATTTTTGAACTTGGTTGATGTATGTTCGATGTGGTGTAAGATTCTTAGTAAAACAATGGATGTTCGGGTAAAAGGCAATGATTGAATCAATGGATGTTCGGGGTAGAGTTTTTGGTAGAAAGAAAGGGATGCGCTCCTGGCATCGCTACTAGGAGCAAAGACGCTACTAGGGGCTCCTGGCATCGCTACTAGGAACAAGAAGCTATTAGAAACAAGAATTAGAATTAGAAAAACAGATTCAATGGCAGACACAGGCAGCAAGGACGCTATTAGGGTGGAGGCCATCGCTACGAACGTAGCAAACAGCTGCTATTAGCAAAGGGCATCGCTACGAACGGAGCAAGGACGCTACTAGGGGCTCCTGGCCTTACTACTAGGAACAATGTTCGCTACGACCGTAACAAAAGCGACGAACATGAGACTAAGAATGTCGGGATTCAACTGGCTTCTCCTTTCGCCGCTTCATCTCCAAGCCCTACGGCCGACCCACGGCCCAGGTGCACCCGAACGCTGGCGTCCTGTGCTGGCGACAAGAGTTGCAGTGGCCCAGAAGCGCAGACCTGTGAGGTGGGGGGTTTCATCCCGTGCTGCAGCGAGGCAACAGTTCTTGCCTTTTTTAAAATTCCTTTCATTCTCCTATTTCTTTAAGAATTCTTTTTCTTTCCTTCTCTTCCTTTCTTTTTTTCCTTGGAGTCTTTGGACCTTTCTGTTGGTCTTGGTCATTCTTTATTCCTTCCTTTTCCAGTTTCCTTGACAAGGATTTGGAATGCCAGAGCACCTCAAACAATGGAAAGAAGATACAGAAGTAAAGCACATGCTGCTTAAACTCTGAAAGGACTCATGGAACTCAATTGACTGCTGCAGACTCATGCACCCCGAAAGAACTCTCCCTTTGAGAAGTTTCCTTTTCAAAAGGTTTCAAAACATGGAAAACAAACAAGAAAAGCACGATACTAGGAGCAAGGACGCTACTAGGGGCTCCTGGACTCCTGGCCTTACTACTACGAGCAAGAAGCTACTAGGAACAAGGGGCATTGCTACTAGAATCAAGGACGCTGCTAGCGGCTCCTGGCGCTACTACTAGGAGCAAGGACGCTACTAGGGGCTCCTGGCCTTACTACTGGGAGCAAAGACGCTACTAGGGGTTCCTGGCCTTACTACTAGGAGCAAGGGCGCTACTAGGGGCGCCTGGCCTTACTACTAGGAGCAAAGACGCTACTAAAGGCTCCCGGCCTTACTGCTAGGAGCAATACTAGGGGCTCCTACTAGGAGCAAGGACGCTACTAGGGGCTCCTGGCCCTACTACTAGGAGCAAGGGCGCTACAAGGGGCTCCTGGCCTTACTACTAAGCGCTACTAGGGGCTCCTGGCCTTACTACTAGGAGCAAGGGCGCCACTAGGGGCTCCTGGCCTTTTTACTGAGAGCAAAGACGCTACTAGGGGCTCCTGGCCTTACTACTAGGAGCAAGGGCGCTACTAGGGGCTCCTGGAGCAAAGACGCTACTAGGGGCTCCTGGCCTTACTACTAGGAGCAAAGACGCTACTAGGGGCTCCTGGCCTTACTACTAGGAGCAAGGGCGCTACTAGGGGCTCCTGGCCTTACTACTAGGAGCAAGGGCGCTACTAGGGACTCCTGGCCTTACTATAGGAGCAAAGACGCTTCTAGGGGCTCTTGGCCTTACTACTAGGAGCAAACACGCTACTAGGGGCTCCTGGCCTTACTACTAGGAGCAAGGGCGCTACTAGGGCTCCTGGCCTTACTACTAGGAGCAAGGGCGCTACTAGGGGCTCCTGGCCTTACTACTAGGAGCAAGGGCTCTACTAGGGCCTCCTGGCCTTATAGGGGCTCCTGGCCTTACTACTGGGAGCAAGGGCGCTACTAGGGGCCTCTCTAAGAGCAAGCGCTACTAGGGGCTCCTGGCCTTACTACTAGGAGCAAAATGCTACTAGGGGCTCCTGGCCTTACTGCTAAAGACGCTACTAGGGGCTCCTGGCCTTACTACTAGGAGCAAGGACGCTACTAGGGGCTCCTGGCCTTACTACTAGGAGCAATTACTACTAGGAGCAAGGGCGCTACTAGGGGCTCCTGGCCTTACTACTAGGAGCAAAGACGCTACTAGGGGCTCCTGGCCTTACTGCTAGGAGCAATATTAGGGGGTTCATTCTTTTCGCCCAAAGAGAAGGGCGAGCGCACGGAGCAGTTGACCGACCGATGGGCGCGCAGATCGGCTGTGGCAGCTGCCTCCGCTGCCTAGAGAGCCCGGATGGGCGCTGCGGCCGCCGCCCGCTTAGAGGTTTGCCCAAAACGTAAGGAGAAGTTGGAGGCCATTCCTAGTAGGTTGGGGGTCACCGCTAGAGAAGATAGAGATGTTTTTTGTTCCTTTTGTCTGAGCAAAAACAATATTCTGCAGAGATGCAAAACATATTCTGCAGATGCTTTGTTATGCTTTGTTCACAACTCGCATCAGGTGGTGTATACCCTTGTTATGTACCCTTCGGCACCGACGGTGGCTCCACAGGTATGAGCGTCACTGTTGGTCTCGCCTTTTGAACTGTCAACTTTAGTGTGCAACTAAGCAATGCAAATAAAGGGGCCTCTAGAAACAATGCTGGACTTCCTTTTCTCTTTTCTCTTTTCCGACCTTTGCTCCGCCGAGTTTGTTCCTGCTGCACCAACTGCCTCCCTTTGGCCGCCAAGTGCATGCATGATGGCGCAGCAGTCAGGGCTCCTGATGGGGAAGGTCAAGGTGATAAGTTGTGAGTGAGCGTTGCTTGCTGTTGTGAGAGACAGCCAATTTGCTTTTGAAGCTGTGTTCGAGGGAGATTTACCAACAGAGCTTAAATTTTGGCAGTACCCAAATGCAAGCACTTCAGACACGTGCACAGGATTCCTCACTAGTTGCCATGCATTCCAAGCGAAGACCTTCTCCAGCATTTTCCAGCGCCCCAAAAGCAACCAGGGGCAGGCTAGGCAGGCTAGGCAGATATATTCAGGGTTTGCTTTCTTGACATGGATGGCCTGGGTGGTCGGGCGGTCGCGCACTGCTAGATCCGGGTCCGGTTGATCCTGGATCCACTAGGAGACTCGCTACGTCTTCGTGGGGATTCTGCACCACCGCCGGTACGGAGCACAGACGTTGGGCAGCCCGAGTCGGGAGACACGGACCAGCGCCGGACCCGGTCCTGGCCTCCTAGCGTCCGATCGCTCCTAGCTTGTAACGATGCCCTTTGTGACTAGTAGCGAACATTGTTACTAGTAGCAAGGTGCCTTCTGTCACGGAATCAGTTGAACAGGAGTTCCTCTGTGAGTCAATTTGGGGCCCTTCTATAATGATTGATTCGGCATCGGGCTGAATGAGGCTGTGATGGTCTTAGAATCATCCACTGGAATCTTATGTTCATTATACACCCACCAAACTCTATTGGTCTTAATGTTTTCTGCTCTGTCCACGAGCCGTGGCTTGGATGAGCCAAAGAAGGCCTACCAATCTTCGCTCTCAGCATCGGTCGTTCTCCTTGAACCTGACAGCCTTGTGTTTCACCAGTATTCTCGCCGTCACTCCAGCTGTTGCTTCCAAAACAGCACGCTCAGCTTGATGGAGGCATAGAGCACGCTTAGTCTAAGGAGCGCCGTCACCGGCTCTGCCCAAGTGAAACTGGTGGAAGACATCGAGTATTTGCTGAGCCCTCCACCGGTCACGTGGCACGGGGGCCGAACGAACACGTGACGTGCGAACGAGAAGACGTGAACTGAGCCTCCAACACCGGCAACAAAACGCTGCAACACGGTGTGGCACCGTTCGTTGATTGGATTGTGAGTGCCTTTACATGTCTTTACATGGGCTCTTTCGTTGGAAGTGTGGAAAGATGTCTCGGCATCATTCCCAGGTCTGCCGAGCTGTACGATCAATTCCAAGATCTCAGAAATGTGGAGCTCACGAACGCGAAGGCCGGAAGAAGCGGGAACCAAAAGCGATGGTCTTCGGCAGTTTTTAGGGCTTTGGACATACATTAAGAGAGAGAAAGAGAGAGAAAGAGAGAGAAAACAAAAGAAACACACGCATTTTAACACATAATAACGTCTCGAATCTGAATGACGAGTAAGTACAGGTATCCTATCTTTGGGTGACATGCTCAACTTGGGTTACCTCGGACTTGCTGTTTATTGTGAGTTATTAACACCGCTTGAATGCTCACCTGCTTTACATGCGACTTTCATGGGCTTGAACGAAGTTGGCTTTTGGTGCATGCTTATTCGTTTGGCGTTGCAATCCTAGCTTTCTTGTGCTGGAAATCCCCATACCCATATGCTTCATTCCAACTTAGTAGCAAACTATATTAGACCTATCTTCCTTTTTTTGCTTCTTAGCGATGGCCTCCAACCTAAGAGCGATGGCCTCCAACCTATAGCGATGGCCTCCAACCTAAAAGCAAGGGCTCCAACCTAATAGCCATGGCCTCCACCCTAGTAGCGATGGCCTCCAACCTAATACCGATTCTTTGCCACCAGTGAAGAACATGCTCAGGACTATCCTGGTACTGAGAAGTTTATGTATGAGATGGAGATCCGAGAGGAAGCTGTGGCCCACATGCAGGTGGCATCACTTCGTTTGATTGAATATCATGCGAAAGCGTTTGGTCGCTACCTTGGTCGTTGTTTTCCACTTGCATACCTGTGTTCCAGATGACACTTGCTTCTGAACTCGCATACGGTTTCATGGAAACGTGGCTTGACACTAAAATGGTCAGATACTAACATCCCTTTTCTACCCGTTCCTAGTAGCGAACATTGTTTCTAATAGCAAACATTGTTACTACTAGTAAGGCACTTGTTACTAATAGCTTCTTGTTACTGCTAGTAAGGCCCTTTGCTACTAGTAGCTTCTTGTTACTACTAGTAAGGCACTTGTTACTAGAAGCGATGCACTTGTTCCTACTAGCGAGCATTGTTTCTACCCGTTTTTGATCGTTCCGAACCGCCGTGTTTTCACCGTGTTTCAGACCAACACCCTCAAACAGGACCGCGCGTGAAGACTGTCAGGTGAGGACCTTCTCGGATCGAATGACCTTGATCCATCTCAGAAATGTTCATCACTTGCACTACATGATGATGCGCTTCCACGAGGGTCCCAAAGTCTCCCACGGTGCGGGCGCCAGCCGCGCCGAGCGCGCGATCGGATCCGCGATGAACGAGCGTCCGGCGTTCTGCGACCCCGGGCGCGGAGCGTTGCCGGTCCCGGCGCCTTTGGGGCGCTCGTCCGATCGGCGTGGATGGATGGATTGGTGGGTTTTGACAGGTTGGGGTGATGGTCTTTTTCTAAGTCTAGGAGAGCAGGACGGCCAGGAGCCTGCGATTGAATAAACTAAAAGTCTAAGAGGATTTGCACTGCAGACAGCGTCTGGATGTGTTTTCACAACTTCCTTGGCAGAAGGAAGGGTTCCGACCGCCGAAGAGAAGACTTGACCATAGAGTGCTACTATGGTTTTCGGCTTCAACACACTGCTTTGAGAAGAAGCTTTTGGTTGACAGCTCCCTAGAAGTTCGAAGATCTTCACACCAGATGGTCCTCAGATGGACAGCTGTTGCTTCGAATCCACAGTGCACACCACACAAGACTGGTGCCGAGACTGGTGCCTCGTCAATTGCTCCGCTCGGTCAGTTTTGGTGTCCTCCAAAGCTGCGCCCAAGACGCTCTTTGACTTTGACCAAGTCATGAGCGAGGCGCGGAAGCAGCTGTGTGAGTGCACCATCGCCATCACTCACCTCGAGGGATCCGCCGCATTGAGCCCTGCCCTGCCCATGGGAAGAAGCACGCACGTTTTTCAATGCCCGGTTCTTGAAGTCTGCATGCAGTCTTCGGTTAGAAGATGACAACAGTCGAACAATAGTTTCTATTTTTTCCTCTTTTTCTTGATTTTTTTTTGTCCCTTTATTGTTCAGGTTGGAGACCAGGTGAAGGTCCACGCGCACGAGCGACAAGACCTTTGGCACCTTGGCCGGGAACGGTCGCTCTCGGTGGCGCCCTCTTCGGTCCTTCAATCGCTACTAGGTTGCAGGCCATCGCTAGTAGTAACAAAGTGCATCGCTACTAGCAAGGGCATTACTACTAGTAACAAGAAGCTATTAGGTTGGAGGCCATTGTTATCAGGTTCGGTCGCTCATCACAGCGACTTCCAGGTTCCGGGCGTTTCTGCGGCACTTCTCGAGTAGAAATGCCCTTTGTTCCGTTCGTAGCGTCCTTGTTCCTAGTCGTCATCAGAATCCTGAGGTGTGCCATCTTCGGAGGCAAGGACGGCTATCTGCGGGTCACCGTGAGGTCTGCAGGGGAGGCCTCGAGCGTTGGCATGGCAGGAAGCTCAGATTCATGGCGGGAAGGGACACCACGCCTTTGTCCTATAATACAGTATATCTTTAGGTGTCACATCAAGGGTGGTTAGAATTGATTGAGATATTCTGAAATCTAGGAATTTCCCCTCAAAAAGAGCCATAAAGAACTCATACTTTATCCGAGGTGCAGGTGGTGCTGCTGGTGCTCTTTGCCGGGGTGCTGTGCCCAGATGCGTGTTGCAAGATCAGAAGGTGATTCACACGGCCCAACTAACATTTCCCCTAGACAATGGTTTCATGATGCCATAGCAAAAGTGCAGATGTTTAAGCCACTCAAAAGATATTTCATACTCTAGACCATAGTTTCAAAGAAGCCACACTTTGATGTTGCATCTGTCAGAACCACACTGTGGTAGCCCGGTCTTAGCCCCTCCGACAGCTCTGACGGCCCAGGGTCTTTGTTTCTTCTTTGGTGAGTGCCTCAAGATTCCAGACGTGCAAGATCGACAGACGTTCTTCGGATGAATCGCAAGGGGTGTTTGGCATAGTGCTTTGTCAGCATTCTCGCAAGTAGACCTAAGGATCCTAGTAGCGATCGCCTCGAACCGAATTGCGATAAGATCTTTGTTACCCAGGCAACAAGGAGAAGCTTCCGAACTGGGTTCGCTTGGTGTGGGACTCGGAGGGCGGGAGCTTGATGTCAGCTTGGTGACTTCAGCAAGTAAAGAGAACCCAAAAGAAAGAGAGTCAAGAGGAAACGTTGTCTCCCAAGAACCACTTCGCAATTTGATACTACACACTTTTCCCTGACTGAGCACCTTTGTTGTGAATTCTCAACCTCAATGGCCCTTGGTTTGGAGTTCTTGGCATATTTTACTTTACTACTCTCATGACCACCAATCTGGATGGGCCATCGGTTCACCAAGGCTCAGACTACCGCACGTGAAGAATGCCAGGGCCCTGAAGAACGAATTTCTGGAGCACAAGGTAGACATTTTTATCATCCTTTTTCAACACGTGTTTTTTAATTCATGTAAACTGACTTGGGTGTCTTGGTCAGAAGACACAGTAGATTAGAGGCTTCGCAGTGCAGTCACACTTTCTGCTTGAGCCGGGCTCCGTACCGATGAGCGACAGATCCGATTGAAGAGTTCGTCTTTTCTTGTTCTGGTTGAAGGTGATCTCGGACTTCTCCAAGACCTACATCTTAGGGGTTCGACTTAATTCTCCACTTGGTTATCTAATGTGCGCCATCGCACAGGCGACTTTTCCAAGTGTGTGGGCTGGAAAGCACCAAGACCGAATGGTTCGATGGAAGGCAGTTCGGAAGCGATGGATCGATGGAAGCTAGCTGTGAGGGAAGCTCCGTGAATGGATTGTGATGGAGGTCATTTGCGCAAGCGTCACAGGGACCTTGGCTGCTCCGCCGTCCACTCTCCGTCTCACTCTCCGAAGTCCGGCCGAGCACGGCGCGGTCGGACCCAGCGACGCGCAGCGATGGGCGAACGCCATGGGCGAACGCACCGCCACCTGCGTTGCCGCCATGCGGCCAACTACTTCCTAATAGCGTCCTTGCTCCGTTCGTAGCGATGCCCTTTGCTACTAGTCGCTTCTTGTTACTGGTGGCGTTCTTGCTCCTAGTAGTAAGGCCAGGAGCCCCTAGTAGCGTTGCCGCCATGCGGCCAAAACTTGGGCAACTAAGTCTGTGTTTCCGACCTTCCTGAAGAACAAACATCTCCGTAAGACCTTTCTTCAGGAAGATTGCACACAGACTGTTATATTAGCAGAAAGATGCTGAAAGAGGACTTGTGCTCGACCAAGAAGCTTGGATGAACTGCTTGTGCCTTGGGCCTTGGTTCAAGTTTTGACCAGAAGTCGGACAATAACTTCAGGCAACAACTCCAAGAGCATGGAGGAGTCGCATTTCAGCTCTGACCAACATCTGGAGAAGTGGTTCCTGGACGTGGAACTGAAAGTCTTCAGCAGAGATTTGAGGACATTCAAGGAAATTTGAGCTCAAGGTTGAGCTGCGAGCCTTGTTTTTGGCCTCGTTTCTTCTCGTTTCTTCAACACCGCGATGTGACCTCACTGTTTTCAGCAAACAGCGGAGATGAACACTGAAGAGCATCGCTCTTAGGTTGTAGGCCATCGCTAGTCGGTTGGAGGAAATATAGATAAAAGCATATGAAAGAATGCTTGGCATATTTTTGCATATCTCTAGAAGTCACTCGCGGCAACGGGAGAGGGCACTCCAACGCTCCACGCAGCTGAGGCCCTGAATCACCTACCGACCCTTTGCAGGGCCCAGGCTATTCTGGATCCGACGCACGAGACTCAGTCGAGGACCAACACCATCCCTTCCGGTCAGAGTGGGACGCTGTCGTGCTTGGGCCGAAGGTCGTTCGGAACGACCGACGTCATGTCGTCCGGTGCGGGCAGAACCGCTCTTCGCGAGCCCAGCTCGATCCAATTCAGAGCCGCTCGGGCTCACGCGCCTGCGGCCAAACAGGTCATCGATCGAACTGTGGAGGATCAGTACCTGCACCGTGGTGGCCGGGGGCCACCGTTTTGGCGAGCGAACTGGGTAGGGAAACGGTTTTGCTGTTGGCAGTGTCTGTTGCTTGGGGGGGAGTGGTGAGAAGATGAAATTGCAGGCGCCATGCCCACGAACTTTTGCGCATGTTCATGTTCATCATTAAGTTGCCAGCAATTCGTTGAGGCCTGGGTGATGAAGGGCTGTAGCTGCGGTTCACTTTCCGAGCTGGCTGCGGATCTCGTGGTAACATCAGATTGGCGGCGTTCAGTGGACCATGGACCACCACCGAATTATCCGATTCAGTTTGTTTTGGCCAGGAGCACCAGCTCAATTGCGTAGTTAGGAATTGTGCAAGACAAGCCGTTGGAAAATGGATGTCTCTGAGACGGGTGGATCTTCATCGATCTACAGAGCCCTGTGGTCCGTTTGGTGAACAAGATGAAAAAAGACCGTGTTCTTAGTAGTGAAGAATCGTCGGAGTGGGAATCCAATTGAGTTGGCCAGAGAGAGAGAGAGAGAGAGAGCGAGCGCAGCATTTTTTATTGTGCTGCTGTTGCTAGCCTCTGCATGACTTGAGTGCAAATCTGTCTTAGGGGCAAGGACGCTACTAGGGGCTCCTGGCATCGCTACTAGGAGCAAGGGCCTTACTACTAGTAACAAGAAGCTATTAGAATTAGAATTAAATGTAATTAGAATTACGTTTAATTTGAATTAAAATTATATAGAAGCAAAGGGTTCTACTAGGAAAACCCATCCGCACCACTGCGACAGTGGGCAAGATGCAGGTGCAATGCTTTTGGATCGTAAGTCAACAGGAAAAGTGAAGACAGGAGGTAGAAGCAAACACTTTGCACTGCAGTTGCAAATACCTTGACATCATCTGGCCAAGCGTTTGCAAAAACGAACGAACCGCATGACAGATGTGTCCCAAGAGCCAAACAGAAGCACGGACCAACCCATGACTCCATGACCGGCTGATTATTTAGCACGGCCACATCCGAGTCTGAGTCTGAGCAAGGAGAGACGGAAAGAGTGGTTTCAACATTCCAACTCAATGCGAAATCTGAATAGGTGATTCCGTTTTCAGCTTCGTGTTACTTGGCACTCGTGGACGACAATCCGCAAGTGGATAAGATAATTGCTAATTCTTGTTTCAAGGAGGTCAGAATTCACGATGCCCCGAAGGAGGTGTCATGAGCAGACATTTCTCTTTTTGCATGAGACGTTGGAAGCACTTAACTTATTCATGGTGTGCTTTAAATCCATCATCGGTCCACCAAGGAGCTGGATTGAGGACGAAGCTCGCTGCGAGTGGCTTCGAGGAGATGGGCCGATGGGCCACTAGTTAACTGGAATCATCAGTCCTTTTGAACGCAGTGTGGTGCCTAACACTATTGATTGAGTCAAGGACAGTAAGGCAGTAAGGACAGTTGCAGTCTTGGGTGAGCTCGGGCGAGCCCAATGGGAGCTTGCCATGGCTTGCTTTTTGAGTGTGTTTTGCAGAATCTGGACACACAAAACATGTTTTACTCAGACGGACACAGCAGCTGTGGCAGTTCTTTGTTTCTGTCTTGAGATGTCATGATATGATCAAGATGATGCGCTTCTGTCAAACAGCGTTTATTCCAGTGTACCCAAGGAATACTCTTCAAAACTAGCAGACAACTTTATTCAGCCAGGCTTTAGTTGCTGACTGAAGGAAGGAATCAAAAGATTGCTGGTGAATCAGGGTTGCCTGATACAAACAAGTAGAAACCACACGTGGATTGCCAGCGTGTTGCAGTCCACTGATGGCTCCAAGGCCTCCACTCCTCCACCCTTCCGGCCATCCCTTAAAAGGATTCTGCGATCTGGAGCACACCAGAGTCACCAGAGTGCTGAAGTCTGGAGGCCTTGGAGGGTCGTGTAGTTGTTGCGCATGATTTGATACGGATTCAATTAGCACAGTAGTTTGGTTTAGGCCCCAATGTGCTCAACAGGTTCAATGCCAGACAGATGGATTGCCTTCCCGGTGTGGCGGAATGTGTTGCTGCTTGTAAAAATCTCTTGAATGGCCCATGCTTCAACAATTTTGTTGTCTACTTGGACACCCTTTGAATCTTGCTCCCCTGTAGAGGCACGTTCACACTAACAGCTGTCATCGGTTCTAGAACCAAGTTGCTTTGAACATTATAAATAGTTATGCGGACAATTTGTATATTAAACATATTACAGTTCTTGAACCACATTGTCACTTGCTCAATCATGATCCAAGTTGCTTTGGTGTAGGTTTGGTGGGACATCCTTTGTGGCAAATGATCTTCCAGGCTGCTGCAAAGGCGTCAAGTCTGAGGCGAAGGCCAAAGTCATCACGGCCTCTCACCCCAAAAGCAACCTTGTGTTTGGTTTGACAAAGATTTCAATGTGGGCAAGTCACCTTTCAACCCAATTCAAACCAAAAGTATCACATCGTCTTCCATCAAGGAGCCCCAACAAGGTGGGGACTTGAGCTTTGGGATACTGCATGAATCTGAATTAGATGATGCCGGACTGGCCACCTTCGCTTTGTTCTTCTGGCGAAAAGAGCGACCCCCCCAAGTGGAACGAATTTTATCATGCCATCAGAAGGCAGGGACACACTGCTGCTGAGGCGACATTCAGAAGCAGCAAGGGCGGAGGCCCAAGATGAATGTAAGGCTTTCGCCATTGTGATCGGAATCACCAAGTATAAGTATGAAGAAGAGGAAGGAGCAGGAGGACTTGGAACATTTGAGGACCTTCCTGGAGCAGAGGTAGATGCAACACGCTTGTCAGCGACTTTCACAAGCATAGGAATCAGAACGAAGGTTCTGCCAAGTACTTGGAATGCCAACGAAATAAAGGAGGGCATCAAAGAAGCCATCAAAGACTTAAAAGTGGAGTGCACTCTTTTGTTGGCATATTCCGGCCATGCGCTTAGTTCGAATGACGGGCAGACTTGGGTGGTACCTTCACAAGCAAGACATTATGCAGATTGCATCCCGCTCATGGCTTTCGTCCAGCAGTGTGTTGAGGAAAAGGCATTAAAGTACGTGCACGTTTGCTGCTTCTACTTCTCATGCCGAGTTGCCGACGAAGAGCTTCCCCAGGAGCCCGTGCTTGCACGTGACGAAACCAACAAATACATCAATGTGTACATGTGTCCAGCTGGGCACGGCCTGACAGACTGGTGTCACGGTGCGCAGTCACTGTGCTACCTTCTTCAGATTGGCACGTTTGAACTTCCTGATTTGCTGAAGAAGTTTGAAGAAGACAGCCGATTCTTGTCCTTAGGTTCAGTTCAGGTCGAAGTGGACCAACAACCCGGAGAGCGCATCCAACTTTTCACGCCGCCTCCGCCGCAAACTTTACCTTCCTACGAGGCGATCATGAGCAAAAGACAGCTGGACCACATACAATCTGCCCCGCTTTTTCGGTATCTTCTGAACTCCTTGTCTGACCGTGCTCTGGAGAATGTCATAGGTCTGGCTGACCAAAGGCACATGAGGGGTCTGCTAGGTCAAATTGCACTAAAGGTTGCATGTTTGCGAGAGTCTCAGCGATTTGAATGTATCGTGTCAGAGGTTCCATTCCTTCAGGCAGAAACTCTCCAAGACGTTGACACGCTGCTGGATGATATGCAGGCAGAGAATGGAACCGATAGCGCCATCAAAGGGAACAACTTGCCATTGAACCTGCTGAAAGCGCTCAAAGATGAGATGCAAGACTTACCCCGGCAACGTCAGCAAGCTTGTTTTCCCAACTTAGTAGAGATACTGGAAGCGCTGAATGATTATTATTGTGAGCTGAAGCTGCCCAAGGAGTCCTCGCAAGTGCATGTTGAGGCAATGAAAGTTTCCAACGTAGCTATCAGTGCGAATCCAGAGCGAAATCTCTTGGAGTGCATCGGCAGGCTCAGCTACGATACCCCTTTGCAAGAATTCTTCCAGGATCCGCAGTTCATGTCGTTTCTCGTGTATGGGAGCCTTTGGATTGTGGTAGTGAAGCCAGTGCCCTTCCTGGAGGATGAAAGGTCAAGGATTCGCAAGGGTGTCTGCAAAGTGGTTGAAGTTCTGCGAAGTCAAGTTTCTATTTTTGCAGGTGCAACAGAGCCGAAACACATTCCTCACAGTGCAATGCCAGCTTCAGTCTTAAATCTGGTGCTTCTTGCAAGGCAAGCGGTTCCAAAAGACAAAATGCCACGATGGGTGCCATTACAGGCAGGAGAGCTCATCAAACTTGCAAAAAATGGAAGAGATGAGGAGAGTCACATGCGACTGATGGAAGGTGGCATAGAGAAAAGAGGGCTCTCTTGGCTGAAAGGCACTGCCAACCTACGTTTGATCGCCGAAAGGAACGCCGACGAGCTCAAATGGCATTCGCCAGGTCTTTGTGAGGAGCTGGAAAGGACCTTGCGAGAAGGCATGCCAAACGATTGGTCTGAAGATGAGTGGGAGATAGTTAGAGCTGTCCGATTTCTTTTGCACTGGTTGGACTGCCAAGGGAGGAGTGAAGAGATGATTGACCTTTTGAGAAAGACGAGTTGGTCCTCCAGCAAAGCCAGTTTGCGCCGTGCCTTGAAAGAGATCCTGCTGTTTTATTGCAAGCCTCGTCCCTTGCTCCGAGGCGGCGCTTGGCTAAAAGAGCTCCCAGAGGATCTGTGCTCAACACTGGTTGATGATTTAGAGGAACTTGAGTCACTGGGAGCTGGTGACCCGCCTGACTCTGACATCGAGAGTTTTGCTGCCCTGGTGTTCAGGGCACAACTGCAAGATTGGCTGCGTGCTTGCCGGGAGTGCAGAGACAGCTTGAGAACACGTCTACTCAATCGTAAATGCCTCAGAAGCTTGGAAGCAGATGCAGGTTGGGTGCTGGCAGTCCTCGCTTTAGCCTCTGTCTGTGCCCGCTGCCCTGCCTTGCATGATGCATGCTTTGAAGAAGTCTTCTGGCAGAGATGCTGCCTTCATGCTACCACCAGAAATTGCACTGTCAAACTAATGAAAGGGTTGCATCTTGCTTGTAACGATGACCCAGCCCACCTTCTGAGAAAGATGCAGGCAAGACTTCCGGCAGGTTCAGCACTGGCAGACTACTGCCAGGTCAGTGGAGCACATGCTGCAGAGAATGCAGCTGAATCTGACTTGTATGTATTTGTGGTCTCTTGTGGAGTGAAAGAAATTGTTCGATTGGAAAGCAGTAATGAGGTATTGTGCCGCTTGAATCCAGTTGTTGAGAGACAGAAGAGACGCGTCTTTGGGAGGCGACTGCAGAAAGAGCTCGGGGAGCCCCTCCGCAGACTCATCCTAGACCCCGTGCTAGCGCAGACAAACTGTACACACTTGTTGGTGTCGCCAGATGATATGCTGTTCCCCTTGCACTTTGGTTCGTTGCCATGGCCATTGGATGACACAGCTGTGGCCTGTCACCTGTCAGTTACATATTTGTTTGGGGCAATTGACTTGCTACAAACTGGTCCAACCTCGAGATCTCCAAACTCGCCAGTGATCGTTGCTGCCGCAGATGTTCCTGATTTTGTAGAGCTTCCAGGAGTTGAAACGGAGGCTGAGAAGGTTTCCATGTGGTTGAACCAACAGTTTGGAGCTGTCAAGCTGTACAAGGGAAAAGATGCGTCCATACAAGCTTTGCAACAAGTGAATGTGCCCAGTATTCTCCATATTTCTTCAGCATCTTATAGTGGCGGACTGGTGCTTTGTGACTCTGCCAGTCGCTGCTCAGGCCACATCACCTCTTCTGAAGAGCTTTTGGCATTGAATTTGGATGGAACTGAGCTCGTTGTACTTTCAACTTGCGAGGTCACTCGAGCCACAGCGGAGGCATTTTACTTGGCAGGTGCGAGATCTGTTGCCTTTTGCTTGACGAAAATAAGTGACAACTCGGCGAGCGTCTTCGTCGAGCATTTTTACCGGAGTCTCTTCGACTCACAAAAGCCTCTCAGCAGAGGAATATCTTTACAGCAAGCTGAGATTCAAGTGAAGCAGGCTGAGAGCTTGCTGCAAGTCGCAGGACATTGGGTGCTCTATGGTGCATTTGATGAGATGCAGGTGTCCTCATCGTCCGTAGAATCCCTTCAAGTGCAAGATCGAACCCATACGTGAGGGCTTGCAAGCCGATGAAGGCAGCTTGGCGCGATAGCAGTCTTAAGCCTGTCTTAAGTCTTAAGCCTCAGAACGTGATTCGAAGGTGCACCCTTTGAGACAATACTTGTTTGCTTCTTTTGTGCAATCTCTTAGACTTTCCAAGGATACCAAAAAGCAGTCCTTGTCAAGGTTGTTTAGTTGGTGTCCAAGGTCCAGCGCAGCTGCACAGCTGCACAGCTGCTCAGGTGTGGCTCTCAGGACAGAATCAGGACCTTGACAAGCTCAGGACCGAAATCGGTTGACGGGTGTCCAGTGTCTCCCTCAGTTGTTTTGAACATTCTGGACACTGCGTTTTCTGGACATTCGGCACAAGCGCCCACCTATTTTTGTTGGAAGCTGGGACGGACCCACATGGTTCTTCCTTCCAGGTAGCTACCTTGTGGACAAAACATGTGGCATCTGCTGGTTTGTTCTTTGCGTGAAGATTGTTTTGCTGGGCGAGAGGGGTTTCAAAGCGGATATAGTACCTGCAAAGCTTTGGTTTTGCATTCCTCAATGTGGAGATTTGTACATTTGACCACCCGTACAAGTGCACGTGAACCATACCTGCAAAAGACAGGTTTTCCATCAAACAATATTCACCATAACCTGCATGGACTGAACACCTGCATAGAATGAGTGAAACCGCCAGAATACGCAGCGCCTCTTTGGGAGAACGGACTTCGAGGTTTCCTGCGCCCCTTCACCACCGTGTCACCTGGCGCAGGTTTTGGATGCGTCGACGCGACATGTCCCCTTCCGACCTGGCTTGGCCAGCGGGCCAGCGCAGCGCCCAGATGTGGATTTGTCGCAATGCCGTAAGGCTTCGCACTTGCAGTGAGGATCGTTAGAGGTCAGGAAGTCCAGTTGGAGGTCAGTTCACTTGGGCAAATAGATGAATGTGCCTTGCAGGGTGGCTCAGAGTCCCCTCTGAAACAAACCATTAAGAACGTGTTTCATGCCCTTAGTCGCATTGTAGGAGAGCACATAGGCACATTTAGCTGGCAAATTGCACAAATTGGATGCTTGGCGTGTACCTCGAAAACCAGCTAGGCTATATATATATATATAAGTCCCTTTGCATCGTCAATTTGTGATTCCATCTTCATTTCGTGCAGTGAGCACCCGAACTCTGTACGCTGATGGTGCCCTCGCCTGTCAGTGGGTGCCTCGGTGGCAAGCGTTCTGCGGTGACACGGCGTGTTTAGAGGCACGTGTCCGAGTGGTCACCGCAGATCGGGGTTCTTACGATCGGTGTTAAGGTTTAGGGTTTGATCGATTTTGCTCACCGGTTGGATGACCCAACGCGAAAAGTTGCCGTGATGCCTGCTTTTACGCGACCAAGGAGTAGCCTCAAGCGCACTTCGCTTCAAGCTGGCTTCGATGTGGTGGCTAGTTTGGCAAAAAGAGTCCTTATCACGTTCCAGCCCGGCCCGAGCGCTACTTGGATAGTGAAGGCCAGTACTTTTGCGACTTGGTTGGGCAGATGCTGGCAAAGCCTACTTTGGACCATGCTATGGACGATTTTCGTGGAGTAGTATTCAATAGTGGGCAGAGACGACTACAGCAATGCAGGTTTCATTGTTTAAAGGTAGGAACCACACCAAGATGTACAGAAACCAAGATCACATTGCATTTTGCATACCTGTTTCAACTGGATCTGACGACCAGCTTCTGAGTTAAGCGTTGTGGCAATATACAAAGTTTGTAGGAGGCCATTGGTATTTGGTTGGAGGCCATTGCTTCTAGGTTGGAGGCGAAGGCTATTAGTAGCTCAAAAGAACATTGTTTACTTGTTGTCATTTAGTTTTCCTGTAGTCCTTGAAACCTCGAAGTGCCCAGGCTGTCA
Source organism: Durusdinium trenchii (assembly GCA_963970005.1). Taxonomy (NCBI): domain Eukaryota; class Dinophyceae; order Suessiales; family Symbiodiniaceae; genus Durusdinium; species Durusdinium trenchii. The sequence goes on along the minus strand of CAXAMN010000503.1, from coordinate 478,899 downwards.
GCGAAGGGCTAAGCCAGCTCGGCTCAGAGCGTCAGCTGGCTGGCCCCAAGATCTTCCTGGTGGTGGGCGAATGTGGTGATGGGAAGAGTACGCTCATCAATGCCCTACGGGATCCATTGCGCAGTGGTGAGCCCAAGGCGGGCCTTTGCTCGCGCGGAGTCACGAAGAGCATCGAGGCCTTTGTTTCTTGCATCGACCGGAAAGCAACGCTTGAGACCAAATGAGTCGATCGTTTTTATGTCTTCAGAAACACGGAAAATGATTTGGAGATTCGTTTCATGGAGGCAATTTGCAAGATCCAAGGTATGGCCTCCAACCTACTAGCGATGGCCTCCAACCTACTAGCGATGGCCTCCAACGATGGCCTCCAACCTACTAGTGGTGGCCTCCAACCTAGAAGCCAATTTGCAAGATCCAAGGTTGGTTTGCCAATTGATGGCATGCAGGTGGACTATCTCGATACGCCAGGCGTAGGAGACATGGATGTCACTCCAATGAAGGTGCTGACGTTGATTGAGCAGGAGCCCCTTGGCAAAAGCGGGAGCAAGAACCAACCGGCCCTACCACAAATACACCAAGGCTTTCCAATGCTTAATTGCCTTGGCATTGTGTTGGTCATAGAGTCATAGAGTCGCTTGCTTCTCTTCTTTTTCCTTTCTTTTATTCTTTATTTTTCTGTTCATTTGGATCTTTTTTACTTCATTTGGTGGCCAACCCGGACCTAGGCTGATGTCGGATGAGATCAACGGAGCCGATGCCATTGACGGCGTCATTGTCACCACACCGGTGCCGGACGGCCGTGTGAAGCTGGGCGCACAGGTGGTTCAGTTGTTGGTGGAGCATGGCTTCATCGGCGCGGCTCAGATGCATTGGCTGCCACATCGTTCTTTGAATGGAAACCTGTAAAAGACGAATTGAATGCTGAAGGGTTTCAATGATTTTGAACATTTTCTTGGATTCTTTTTTCTTCGTTGAGGGTGCTAGGTTTTGAACAGGCTTACGTACTTGCTCTTAACACAGCGATTCTCTTGGATGACGAGATCTCTGTTTTGCCTCTTGTCCACGCATCCCACACATGTTCGGAGCAAATCCAGGAAGATAAATGGGAGAACATCATTCTCGTCGGCACGAAGCGCGACCGTGCGACGCCAGACGAGCTCGATCTTTTTGGCACAGATCGCTTGGACGAGGATGGACAGCCCGTCGGGATCGCCGCACAGTTCTTTGCCATGGCGCCCAACAGAAAAGGCCCAGTTCTTTGTGCTCAAGCTTTTGAAAACAGGATGTGAGCGAAGCTGAGAACTAAGACTTGAGTGTAACATATATCCAGCTTCCTTGGCGAAACAAGGGAAGCTTGGGAGAGATACTTCCTCAGGCACGTTCGTGACCACTGCGAAAGACGACTACAGTGAGCTTCAAAGGGCCATTGCAGCGCTCCCTGACATTAAAGTGAGATATTCCACGCCAGATACTGCTGAAATGGCAGCAGTGCTCAGCGAAAAACTGGGCGTCAGCAAGGAGGTCTTCCAGAAAGAGCTAGAGGAATCTAGAACCTTGGCGTAAGCGCTTGAATTGTGTGCTGTGAGCAGAACCAACGCCGCGCCTGTTTCCATTTTTGACGAGGAGGCAGGCGTGGAGACATGGGGACATGGAGACCACCGCTTGTAAAGGGAAACTCTACTCCATGTGTGAACTCCGCGTGCCAAACCAAGGAAAAGAACTCGAAAGGCGGTTGAACGCTGAGCAAGAAGAGAAGGAGAAGTTGAGAGCGCAGTGCGAGATGGTGCAAGAGCAATTGGAGCGTTTGGAAGGTCACTCGCACTTGTTTGCTTCTGACAGTGCTTTTCTCCTGTATAGCAGCACCTTCAATTGGGTGCTATAGAGATGTTGGCACTTGAACACTTATCCTTTCGTACGCTTCCGTACTGCAAGCAATGATGCACATGACATTTCCCCCTCATTCCCCGACAAACCCTTTGAGCTCTTGGCAACACAGCAAATTGATTGGGCAGAGAGATTTGCAACACATGGCCTCCACCCTAGTAGCGATGGCCTCCAACTACTAGCGATGGCCTCCAACCTAATAGCGATGGTCTCCACCCTAGTAGCGATGGCCTCCAACCTAGAAGGGATGGCCTCCAACAGTTAGGCGTCCCCTCTCAATTCAATGGACATCGACCTTCCAAGTCGCGATTCAATGCCATCTTTGACCCAGCAAAAGGTGAAGAACACGGCCGAAGCCTGAAGCAGCAGCAGTTGCAAGAACGGCTGCGTTTGCTTGAGGCACAAAACCTCCAGTTGCCAAGTAACTTGACGTGGGATAATGGACGGCCGGGGGAACGATTTCGTCTTGAGCAATGTGAACTTTATGGCTTTGAGCTGGATGTTTCTGGCAAGCCATTGATATCCGTTGGGCAAACCGTCGTATTCCAACGTGTTTTGTCTTGCAAAGCAGTTGTGTTGGTTAGCGTCAGTGCCTAGAGCTAAGGCGAGAGGGACAAGTTAGAAAAGGAGAAAGAGCATTTGCGCGGAGAAATGGAAAGACATCGAGAAGAACGAGAAAGTGACAACAACACCCGCAGGTTCCAAATGGAACAGCTGCGCGCGAAGGAGGCTGAAGTGAAGGCGCAAGTTGTCGGTGCAAGGGTAAGGGTTCTTTTTGGGGAAAGCGCGCTGAGTATCAATCTCAACAGTTAGATTTACATCAGACCTAAGTGGGTTCGTCAAAGGACCCATTTTGCAGATCAGATAGGGGCAAGGACGCTACTAGGGGCTCCTGGCCTTACTACTAGGAGCGTTCGGACTCTTTGTATCTGGCGCGTCGCAACTGTCAATGCTCCGTTCCACTAGGCCTTGATGGACCAAGCGGCCTCTCGCGCACGAAACTACAATCTGCCCAGTGGCGTCACTTCGCTGGAGACGCTCCAGCAGAAATGCCTCCATCCTCGCACTCGGCGATGGGCTAATGGCCACGGCCGTGGTGTGACATGCATCGACTGCAAGAAGCGCCTGTGAGATCATGGGCGCCTAGATGGGGTAGCCATGTCATGGCAAATTCAGGGGCTTGGGTGTGAATCGCCATGACCTTCCGCAGAAGGGGGAAAATGGGGGCGTGATGTGTTTCTTCGCGCCATACACAACGCCGCTGTAGATCTCCGTTTCTTCAGATCTCGGACGACGAGATCTAGATGATGACTTTATTGTTAAATTTATTTCGATTTTAATTCTTGTTTCTAGTAGCGAACCTTGTTACTACTAGTAAGGCACTTGTTCCTAGTAGCGATGCACTTGTTACTGCTTAAGTAGACAGCAGCTCATATTATTACATCGAAGCCGCCGTGTCACCGTTTTTTCTGACGCTGTTGACCACGCTGCGCCGGCCAAGGCAACGGAGCCTGAAGAGTGGCCGAACAGATGCTGTGTCAAGGCGCAATGTGGTTTTCTCCCTTTTCGGATTCAGTTGGTTTATTTTTATTCGATGTGAGTAGCCTCGTGCCAAGTATCAGCCATGGTGCTTTTGCTATCGGAAGCAACATGAAGTAAAGAAGGAGCTGTGAAAGCTATGGACAGGTGGAACCCTCGCCGCTCAGCTAATTCTTCAGCTAGCTGCACCCTCATAATTGTTATTTGCTAGCGCGTCAACCTCTTTCTTCTATTGGCATGTTCGTGCAGGAAACCAAAGTGCAGAATTGAATATGAGGCTCCAAACTTGCCAGGTCTCATTGGAGCTAAGCACTATCACCAAGGCTTTTTGTTCGCTGTTCGCACTGCTGCAAGTGCTGCAGAAGCGTCTGTGGAGATGAGAAAATGCAGGCAGGCTTCATCGAATTCGACATCTTTTATTCCTGGTCTTTGTTTCCCCCGTTTGATGGTTTTCTTGTCCGTTTGGTCTCCCTTCCACAAACAGTGCTGCGGAAGGATGTGCAATTGGACGAAGATGCTAGGAATCGGTCTCAAACCTTCGCAACATGCGAATTCATGCGAAGCGAATGGCATTAGTTCATGGAACACGAAAGTTGACACACAAAAGCCATATACTATGATTATGCAAACGTGTTTTGTCAATGGTGGCCTTATGGCCCGTTCTTGGCACCGTGACCAGGCGAGACCTTGCAGGATCCCAGGACTGGAGAAATCAGCTGACGTGCGCGTTCGACGAGTGGTTGACCAGTCCGTTCAGACGGAATGGGCAAAAGCTGTATCTATACAAACATGCACTTGTTCCTAGTAGCGAACCTTGTTACTCCTTGTAAGGCACTTGTTACCAGTAGCGATGCACTTGTTACTAGTAGCTTCTTGTTTCCTATACAAACATGTCGGACGAATCCTTTGTGTGCTGCAGATTCTTTTCCAAGTGCTCTTGAGCAATGAGCAGCCTGAGCCGTGATTTTTCCAACTGTTTCTAATTTGATATTCCCTCACCATGCCGAGATTCATGCCATAGCAGCGCAGGCAGGATTCCCATGGACTGCCAAGTGCTGCTGAGTTCCGCGTTGCTGCAGCCCCAAGCAGTTGCTAAGCTGAAAGACTTGGCTGACCGATGGTCGTGTTGCTGGATGGTTCGTCCATGGTTTCTATTTTTTGGACACGTCCGCCTTTGGCGTTTTGGCACAGATCTTAAGCTTTGTTTAGCGAATCTATCGGACGTTTCGACATTCATGAAGCTGCTGCTCTTCGCGGCCTTCGCGTGTGTGGCCTTCGCCTCCCGGCGTGTGGCAGCTGAGCGCACCCGGCCGGAGGAGTATGCCTCGGTAAACAATTCAGGCACATGACGTGGGACTGAAGAGATTTAACTAGTAGCGATGGCCTCCACCTAGCGATGCCCTTGTTACTAGTAGCTTCTTGTTACTAGTAAGGCCAGGAGCCCCTAGTAGCGTCCTTGCTCCTAGTAGTACCCAGTAGCTACCATCACTCTTTGTGGACCAAAGTCGAAGTCAGAAGGGCTCTGTAAGAAGAGGTCAGAATTCTTTCTTCCTTTGATTCCTGCGCTGGTCTTGGACTTCCCTTTCATGTAGGATGCGGAAACCCCTTCACGACCGCAACGCTCGACCGGTCCGAAACGAAACGAAGTTCGCGTTCTCGTCGGTTCGCATCGAGCGAGGCAGTTGCCGCGCCTGTGGATTAGTGGATGTGGATCGCAGCATCGCGATCTCGTGGTCCATCTTCCCACCGATCCCGGTTACCTGGATGGCATCGCATGCCATGGGTGGAGGCCACCGCTAGGAGGTTAGGAGGCCACCCCTCTAGAAAGGTTTCTCTGGTTTGGCAGCGTGCTCTTAGGTACCTGGATACAGTGTGAGCTACTACTGTGCGCCCAAGAAGAAGGTGCCCTGGGAGAAGTCCGAGGAGGTGGATGCCGTTTTGGAAGATTGTGGCTTCAGTGAGGAAATCAGTGAGAGCGATAAGGAAAAATGCCAACAACAAGCAAAGGCTCCTTGGCTCGACTCCGCTCTCTCACTTTCAGACGAGACAGGTCTGGTCCACTGCGGTCCACACCAAAGAAGAAAACGCAAGTAAAGAACAAAGTAAAAAGACACAAAGACAAAAGAGAAGAAAGAGAACTTGGAAGAGAAACACTTGTTTTCTTTGTCCCAAAGCTTGCAAAGTCCCAAGCACAGCATCCTCTTCCGCCCTGCTTGCCTCATTTTTTTAGGCTCCCGCCCTGCGGGCGACCTACCTGGGCATCCCTGCTGCGTACATGCGTCAGATGGCCATGTGTGGCCGATGCACCGTTTGTTCTGCCTTCAGCAAGGTCCAAGCGCTGTGGGCCAAGATCAAAGCAGCTGTACGGAAGGTCGGCAGCGGTGTTACCAGTAACAGTTTTTGTTGATCTTTATGTATGGTCAGGCACATGATGTATAGGAGCATGGGGTCGTCAAGAGAGCATTTGTTTACTTGGCGCAGGTCATTGGGTGGTTGAAGGATGTGAAGCGCAGCGTCTTTGGCTACGAGTATGCGCCCGACTTTGTTCGACAGCAGATGCAAGAACGCTTCGACAGCTTCTTCCCTCCGGATCATGTCGGAAGTTCCTTGGCGGAAATCTGCGAGTCGCAAGCGGAGGAAGGATGGGAGACCGAAGCAGAGGGCTATCATGAGAAGTTGGTGGAAAAGGCACTGCGAGATCACTTCTCCGACAAGTCACCTGAAGAGGTGGAGCAACACCTGTCCCTGCTGGAGCGTCATGTGGAAGATGTAGAGCAACATGAAGAGGACTTGCTGCAACAAGCAAAGAAAGACGCTACTAGGGGCTCCTGGCCTTACTACTAGGATTAGAAAATGCTTTCATTGGAAAGAACCTGTTTTCAAAATTTTAAAAAAGTCAAAAAAAGGTCAAACAAAAGTCAATCCCAAAAGTCAATCCCAAAAGTCAAAGTCAAAAAAAGTCAAATCCAGAAAAACCAGAAAGTCAAAAAAAGTCAAATTGCCCAGATCCGACCTTTTTCGACATTCTTTCGACTTTTTTTGACTTTTTTTTAAACGTTTTTTTTGACTTTTTGTTGACTTGTTTTTGACTTTTTCGAGCTGTGGTCTACGCTTTACTTTTTTTTTAACTTGTTTTCATCTTTTTTTTGACTTCTTTTTTGACTTCTCTTGACTCCAGTAATCCGCCAAGGCGAGGAGCCACAGTTTTGACTTTTTTTCGACTTTTTTTGGACTTTTTCTTGACTTTTTCGAGCTGTGGTCTATGGTTGACCTTTTTTGACATGTTTTCGACCTTTTTTTGACTTTTCAATTTGACATTTTTTTTGACTTTGACTTTTCCAGTTGCTTTTTTTGACTTTTTTTCGACTTTTTTTAAATCAAGGATTCTGGCATTTCCATGAAAGCATTTTATAATACTAGGAGCAAGGACGCTACTAGGTTCAAAGGGCATCGCTACTAGGAGCAACGATGCTACTAGGGGCTACGTTATTTTGAGCCCTGAAGAGGACTTGCTGCAAAAAGCAAAGAAAGACTTCATTTCACAAACTCAGAGGATGCAGCAGATGGCTGAGCTCCGGCTACCGGACATGCTTCAGAACAAGGATTGTAGGGATGCTCTTCAAACCGCAGGCAGTACACTCCTGATTTCCTTGTCGGTCTCCTTCCCAAACATCGCAGCTGCCATCTTGAACGCCGCGCTGCTGAACTTGGCTGGAGCTCTTTATGCCTTGATTCCCTCCGTCAGCCTTTCGGCTTTGCCCAAGGGATTTCAACACTTGGGGTCCATGGAGCTTTGTATGCAGGCCATGGACAAGCAGCGGCAACCGTATTTGGATGGTTGTACACATGAGCAGCCCTTCATGGCTTGCACTGCCCGAACCTATCAGCGACTCATGGAGAAGGCCTTGAGTGAGAAATGGTGGCCCTTGATGCACAATGCAGAAGGAACCTTTGGTTCGATCGACTTCGGGTACAACTATGATGAGCTCATGAACTCCCTTCGCTGCACTTCCAAAGGAAGCTGTTTCTGAGATGGAGTGTTACGGAGGCTTTTCTTGTGATATTCTTTTCTTTTTTGGCTTTACGGCAAAACCCCGATGCTTTGCGCCCATTGTCAGGTTTGGAAAAGGCCTTTGATAAGCTGGGCGAGGATGACTTGAAAGGCATTTTGGAGAACAGCAGTGCCAGCGAAGCTGAACGGTTCAATGAGCTTCAATGTGCCATGATTGCCAACCGAGTAGATGCGGAGGACAGAAGGAAGAAAGAAAGCGGAAAGCGTCTCAAAAGAAAGAAAGGCATAATGAAGAACAAGTCTAGAGGTCTGAGGCAGGAGTTCTAGAGAAACAGCAAAGAGACAAGTCAAAAGGTAACAGGAGAGAATACAGTATTAGTCGAAAGGATAGGCTTGAATAGCCGAAAGGTCTAAAGAGACAGGCGTCTAAAGGCCAGAAAAAGCCAGGCCCTCCATACATCACTGCCGGTCGGGCCCGGTCGGCCGAGACAGAGGACACGGGCAAGGACCAGTTGCCAGTCTTCTCAGACAAGATTTGGGCGGCTGCACTGAAGTCCCATGGGAAAACGATCAATTTTGATCCCATGTACACCAGACCGTGCGTCGATGTCTTGCCCTATGTGGTGGCCTATTGCGCGGCAGATCTCAAGTGTTTGGACCCAGAGTCCGTGGGCGGCAAGGGCTTCTTTGACCTGGACGATGTGAACGTGGCACAGTTACAAGCGGAAGAGAAGGTGAAACCCCTGATGCAAAGACCCAAGGAGATGCTTGGGAAGATCGAAGAGATGTGGCAGGATGGGATTCGGAGAGGTTTTGGTCATGCTTTTGCGCAGGTGGCGCTACTGCTTCTGTGGGACGTCCTTACTAGTAGTAACAGGTGCCTTACTAGTAGTAACAATGTTCGCTACTAGGAACAAGTGCATCGCTTCTAGTAACAAGTGCACTAGTAGTACCAATAAGAATTTAATTAGAATTGTAATTACTAAGGCACTTGTTACTACTAGCTTATTGTTACTACTAAGGCACTTGTTACGAACCCTTCTTCTTTTTGTGTGGGCTTCAACGGCCAGTTCCGCCTAATGCAGTTCTCGACGTGATGAATCGCACGTTCGAGTTTGGGGCCACACTGTCAGCTACAACAGGGTCGGTTTGTATTTTGGGGGTGTGGGTTTGAAGTCCACTCGCCGTTGTTCCGTTTTGTTTGTGACTGGTACCGCTTCCGGTACTGTGCATCCCCAGAACCTCAGGCCGGCCTTCCAACATTTCGAACGCGCTCGGACCCGAACGACACGGTTTCAGGAGCTGGTTGAAGGAGAGTTTGATGACATGAAACCGCAAGAGGATGCACTTCAGTGGAGCATGCTTTGGCGCATGGCCAATGTGAGTCATCAGGCTGGTCTCATTTCCACGTGGCCGGAGATTCTGGATGCCTCGCGTGGCAAACGAGAGATCAACTGGACCAGCACCCGGCTGCACTGGGAGAAGGCGCTCTTCGTGTCATTGCTGAGGCTTCAGATCCGAGATTGGCGTTCAGAGGGTCCAGAGCATTTCCATGACCGGCATCCCTTGTCGCAGGTCGTTCTCGGTTTGCAGGACATTTATGAGACGAAATTCTGCTCGCCTGGAGCTTTGGGTGGCTTGAAGGATGAACATTTGAAGCGGCTGGGTGTGACCGATATCACGTCACTGGCGATTCATCAGATGGACAAGGATTCCACTGTGGAAGCTATGTGGAAAAATTGGATGGTCTTACAAGTGAAAGTGAATTGGAGGACCACACAGAGCTCACGGATCAAGAGATTCAAAGATGCACTGACAGCCGGCGCTTGCAGCTGTATGTGTTATGAAGCCTGCGGAACGTTGCACCCTTCAGCTGTTGCACAGTGTCAGGCCCTGGGAAAGAGCGAGAAGTCCAGCAGAAAGGTTCCTCCGAAGATTAAAGTCAGTCAGGTTGTCATGGATTTGGTCACCCGACCCGACATGAAGCGCTTTGAGAATGTGGAGTTGCAGGTGCTCAAGAAGTCCACACCAGGTGGCTGTGAGCATCGACTGTCGATGTGGGGGCGCTATTTGTGGCCTCCGTTGGAAGGCGCGTCCAGTAGCTACTTAGGCTACTGCTTACCAGTTTGCTACTAGCTACTTGCTAGCTACTTGCTAGCTACTACGGCCTCCAACGGTCTAATAGCATGTGGCCTCCAACCGCCAACCCGTGCGATGTCCAGGCTTCATCGCCCGATGTGATGTCCCGGAGTATTTCCAACAGAGCGAAGAGCTGGACTTCAAGATCACCCTCTGGTCAGATCCCCACCGAGCGGAGGAGGTCTACGGTTGGCCCGACTTTGTGTCGACACATCGGCCGGTGACCGAATGGCTGGGCGATGACTTTGAGCAGTGGTTGAACTGAGGAAAAAGCTGTTCAGGAGGCTCCTGGCATCGCTACTAGAAACAAGAGGACGCTACGAACGGGGCTCCTGGCCTTACTACTAGGAACAATGTTCGCTACTAGGAGCAAAGGGCATCGCTACTAGGAGCAAGGACGCTACTAGACCAGCAGAGTCAGTGACATGAGAGCCATGAGACTCTCATGAGACACAGCATGCAAAGGCATGCAAAGGCCACATGCAATTAGGTTGGAGGCCACCGCTAGGGTTAGGCCGTAGTAGCTAGCAAGTAGCTAACAAGTAGCTAGCAGCTAGTAGCTAGCAGGGTAAGTAGTAGCTACCGGTGTCACATGAGTGACGCTTGTGCCCAAGGTGGTCCGGAGCTCTGACCGCTGCGAGACTCTCTCGCTTCGCTCTGACCACTGTGCCGCCGAAAAAGGAGGAGCGATCCGAAACCGGAGAAGATGAGAAGCGCAGACGGCATTGCGCAACAATCCTTGTTGCGTTGTTTTCCACTTTGGTCCTTGTCATTTTAGCTGAAGCTAGTTTCTTTAGAGGAGAGTTGCACTGGGCTTCTGCGACTTTTGATGTGGTACGTTTGATTCAGTGACTTGGTTCACCAAGAAAAGACAGTGTAGTGGAGAACAAATGAAGTACAGAGCCGCTTGGCATGTGTTGCATTTGGTCCGTTCTGCTCGAAGTGGCAGCTTCCGCGGACCTTACCATCCAGATAGAACACCCTAAAGGAGTACCCTAAAAGGTCACTTGCAGATACTTGCAGGTCTAAGATGTATCTAGCTCTCACCCACAGCAAACATAAAACCTTCTAGTCAGCATCCACAGCGAATTCATCCCGCCAAGCTGCCGCATGCCAAATCCAAACCCATCCCGACGAAGGAAGACACTTCTTTCTTTGGGGTGGACAAAAACACGTGCGACATCCACCAAACAATGAGTAGCTACCTGGCCTGCTACATACCTACGGCCTACCCCAATCGCTCGCGATGGCCTCCAACCTAGTAGCTTCTGGCTACTAGTAGCTTCTTGTTACTACTAGTAAGGCACTTGTTACTAGAAGCGATGCACTTGTTACTAGTAGCGATGCACTTGTTACACAAAAAGCACCACGGGTTCGCTCTTCGAGCTCCGCGACTTCGAACCACGTGGCCTATGGATCGCGCCTGTTGCCGGCGGCGCATGGTGGCGTCCAAGCCTGGAGACCAACAGAAACGGCTCCAAAAGCCGTTGCCTCCAACCTACGATAAAAGTAGTAACAAGAAGCTAGTAGTAACAAGCGCATCGCTACTAGGAACAAGTGCCACGCTAGTAGTAACAAGTGCCTTACTAGTAGTAACAAGAAGCTACTAGTAGCGTCCTTGCTCCGTTCGTAGTGGTGCCAGGAGGTTATAGTAGCTTGTTGTTCCTAGTAGCAAGGCCAGCCCCTAGTAGCGTCCTTGCTGGTGGCATTTTGGATCTCGTTTTTCCGGGTGAAAATTGGGCCGGCCCTGCTCCCACCTGGGATAGAATTCTTTCACAGCATCAACGGGACAATCGGAGGTCTGGGTGACCTCTGCGGGTCTCTCGCGCAGTGCGGCCGGCTGCCGCCTGAGGCGGACCTCCGAGCCGGCGCCGCGGTCCTCTGAGGCTGGGAGCGACTGGGTCGAGAGGTCAGCCTCTCTTCTCAGCTCTCCCGACTAGCGATGGCCTGTAAAACCTCGAGAGGGAGCTGACAAGAGGGATGAAACATGAGGATTCGTTCGTAGAGTCGGCGCAAAGGTAGCCGACAGAGCGTCTTCAGTCGAAGTTCACTTGGAGACTGATGCCTGAGGCCTGGGACTTTCGGTGGCCAGCGAAGCGGCCCCATCGCCCAGATTTGACCGAGGTTTCTTCCTAAAATCACAGGTTTCAGGGGCCTCAGGAGATAGGCTTGGAGGCCATCGCTAGTAGGTTCATTTCGAGACCAAGAAAGGCCACGCTCCAAATCTGGAAGCCTCACTGAGGCCACGAGGAGTGCTTGTGAGATGCTCAGCGTGGCTAAGGGGGTCGATTTGAGGAGGTGCTTGTGAGACGCAAGCTTTTATGTTGCTTCTGTCCAAAGACACTTTTTGACATGGCTTTGCTATACCTTGCTATGCTTTTGATGCAAATAGTGCTGGCAAGGCACTTGGCACAGCCAGCACCGAGTGAACAGTTCAGAAGGGCTGCTGATGCAGCGCCATTTCCTTTTGCAAGGGATGGTCCCTTATCACTCCCTTTTGCAACCCTCTTTGAGAATGGACTCTCTAGGTTCCTTTTGCTATTAGGAGCAAAGGGCATCGCTACTAGGAGCAAGGACGCTACTAGGGGCTCCTGGCCTTGCTACTAGGAACAAGAAGCTATTAATAACAAGCATGCAATTAGGTTGGAGGCCATCGCTTGGCCTAAGGGATCTCGGGCTTGCAGATCGTTCCATCCGTTTGGCCGCATCAGTTCTGAGGCTGAGCGAGAGAGTTTGGATTCCGCCTCATCCGGAGAAGAGTCGGGGAGTCCCAGGCTGAAGGTTCTGTGAGAGCTTTGGCTGCCTTGCTACTAGGAGCAAGGACGCTACTAGTAGCTTCTTGTTACTACTAGTAAGGCACTTGTTACTACTAGCGTGGCACTTGTTCCTAGTAGCGATGCGCTTGTTACTACTAGCCATGATGGAACGCCCCTTGTTGCATCGTTTGAACCTTGAGAATCCACATGCTGCACTCGCCAGGCTCTTTGAGGGCTTCCGACGAAGTGAGGTGGTCCGATTGTTGAAGCAGGTGGGCACAAAACAGAGTCTATTAGTAACAAGTGCCTCGCTACTAGTAACAAGTGCCTCGCTAGTAGTAACAAGTGCATCGCTACTAGGAACAGGTGCCTTACTAGTAGTAACAAGAAGCTACTAGTAACAAGTGCATCGCTTCTAGTCTATAGAGGCTCAAACCTAAGAGCGATGGCCTTCAACCTAGCAGGCCAGAGTGAGGGTGATCAGCACCCTCAGACCTTCAAATCGAGTCAAGGCAGTCAGAGAGGCCTTTTCGCTTGGACTTTGTCTTCAGGCCTTGTCTGACCTCGGCTTCAAGGCTGCTCGTGAGGCCTTGGAACTGGAGTTGCTTGGTGAAAGAGGTCAGGATGAGCCAGGATGGAGATGAGGTGTTAGGTGTTTGATTGATTCTTTGAGTTGTTTGAACAGCTTCTGGAATCTTGGGCTGCCGTACTCCCTTATAGCCATGAGGTCAGGACCGTCGCAAGAAGAGGCCGTGGCTGGATTGAGGCTGGGCAAGCGGCACAGTCAGACACATGTTTTGGCCCTTGACAGCTTGGTTGTTCACCACTATCTCTCAAAGGCCAGTTGCTGCATTTTGCCCAGGCAAGAGATTCTTGCCGGTCACTGGGATGAGGCAACTGAACTTTTGGGCTTGTGAACAACTGGAGCGAAACCTTCCACTCAACATCCCGAAAGTTGGTGTGTTTCCCGTCAATTTTGAGACCCTCAGATCCTGCTCCTCGACAGCAACTGTTTCTATCCGCGTGCATGTTGGACAGTACTGGCAGTCCGAAACGACTTGGAGGCGCTTCACATGGCGCGCTACGTGGATCCGGATGCAGGGGCTTGGGCCCTGGGTGGATCGGTAACAAGGACGCTACTAGGAACAAAGGGCATCGCTACTGGGAACTAAGGGCGCTACTAGTAGCATTCGAAGCCAACTAGGAACAATGGCCATGTTGGCTTCGGCTCTCCCTAGAAGCGACGCCCTAGGACTTGTGGGGCGCTGCGGCATAACTCTTAGGTCATCTGCGGTGAGTCTACACCAATATTTTCGTCAAACGATTTCTACAGCGTTCCACTGGGATTGGTGTGCAACAAACGTATGTCAATCAAACCCACACTCTTTTAGAACTAGCGTTCCAATGGTTTTTGAGCTCTTTGGGTCTACTTTCTTGGTGATAAGTCTTGTTTGGGTATCAGCATTCCATTGGGGTTGGCTCCCGGGGGTGACTGGGAGAGGACTTTTTGGACATAGCGTTGCCGTGATTTGGCATTGAAACAGTGTCAAGGGATGACTAAGGCTACTAAGTACTACTAAGGGATGAATTTGTCAGGTTTCTGTACGAGCGATGGCCTCCACCCTAGTAGCGATTGCAGAGCCTGTTCCATTGCCGCGAATCGCAACGCTCGCGCAAAACGCACGAGTACGCAGGTACCTCTACGACGGCTGCTCTTGGAGCAAAAATGCTTGGAGCTGCACGAGAAGGGTCACTTGGAGGTGCCAGCAGAACATGAAAGAAACACTTGTGGCCTTTACACTGTCTTGTTTTGTAACGTTTTGTGACTCGGAGAAATGAATTCCCCAGTCTTGTAAGGGAAACATGTGCTTCCGAGCGACCATTGAGCGCTTCCGGCGAATTCTTTTGAGTCCGTTGGTCTTTCTAAGTAAGTGGCCTGTGGTGGTACAAGTGACCAGAAGCCAGGCAGCCCTAGAAGTTTTCCAAGAGATTGCAGATTCAGTTGGGGAGCTCAGCTAATGTGAGTGGTCCAGTCACCGAAGACTTGCCCGATGTGCTTTTGGCCCATTTGCCATCGCGACCAGAGGCGCTTTCTGAAATACGGGGGCATGATAAAGCCCCAAACAGCTGTCCCAAGCAGCTGCCCAAACGTGACGACGCTGCGTCCGAGTCTTTTCCGCAGGACAGCGCCATGGAAGGTCTCCAGGTGATGATCCAGGCCAAAGCAGATGCCCGAGACCGACACGCGCTGCTGGAGAAAGTGGTCCGGCGCCGAGGGCGTGACATTTCGCGTGCCGCTGGGCGCGCGGTCGGTGTCCGAGAAGGGCGGGGGTTCGGTCCCGTGCCTTTGGCTCCTTTTTTTTTGAATGGCATTCTCTCCTAGTAGCGTCCTTGCTCCTAGTAGTAAGGCCAGGAGCCCCTAGTCCTAGTTAGCGTCCTTGCTCCTAGTAGCGATGCCCTTTGCTCCTAGTAGCTTCTTGCATTCTCTCCTGAAAGAGAAGAGCTCTTCCGGGGCAGGTGTGGTCGTTCTTTGTGTTTGCAATTCGCCGGACGCTTTGTGGTTCCAACTTGGCTGAGAGTCGGGACTTGTGCATCTCAACCAATCATGGGCCTGTGTGTTGACATCACTTCTGGCATATGAGCAGCTGCTCACTTTGGTGCCGGTGCCCGCTTGGCCAAGCTTTTACGACACACAGATTTGACCGGACTAGAAGAAACCGCCTAATAGGAATGGCCTCCAAGCTGAGCGATGGCGTCCAACCTAACAGCATTGGCCTCCAACCTAAGAGGGATGGCCTCCAACCCAAGACGGATGGCGTCCAACCTAAGAACCTAGAGCTATGGCGTCCAAGCAAACAGCAATGGCCTCCTACCTAAGAGCAATGGCCTGCAACCTAAGATGGGTAAACACTTGTCAATTCACTGTTCTCTCAGGAAGCATTACTGCCGGAGCTCCCACCGCGGCGTCTTCCTGAGCTCCTCTGGCAAGCTGTCAGGCGAAAGCGTCCGGGTCGTCTCGGCATGATCTGATTCGGTTCCTGCACAATTCGGAACTAAGCCAGACAGCCCTGGCTGGTCCTTCAAAACGGCTTTTGTTCTAGCAAACAAAAGGGACAGACTTGGCGCCAGATTTGCAAGCAATTGGCTCCTTCAGGTATCAGCACCTCCATTGCCTCTATGCAGATTTGGACCCTACTCTCATGTCTTGGCCTGAGCATGCAGACCTGGCTCCGAGGTTTGGAAGGAAGCCTTTCAAGAGCCATTGAGCAATCTACAACCTGAAAATCTATTTCCTTCGTAGCTTCTTGTTACTAGTAGTATTGCCAGGAGCTAGGTTCGTAGCTTCTTGCTCCGTTCGTAGCGATGCCCTTTTGTTACGTTCGTAGCTTCTTCTATTCATGACCATTTCTGCAAACAGGATCCATTGAGGATCCTTTCGTTCTCCCTTCCAGGTCAACGGTCCCTGGCCTGATCAAGAATTACTCCTATTCGCCGTGCTCACCTTGGATCGCGCTCTCGCTGCGTGGAGGGCGGCGCAGTAGATCGAAGATTCACTCCAAGCGCGCCCACTGGGCGGGGCAGTGCCGGAGACGTATCGAGATGTGACGTTTTTTGGGAGAACCACCAGGCTTTTGCTGTTTCTCAAGGCTTTGTCTCAAAGGCCACCGGGTGTCTTTTGGAGCCTTTTGAGGTCTGGCTTGCACTACTCTGAAAGCACCCTGACTAGATTTTTCTTTTTCATGTTTGTATCATATACTACACACAATTTCAACTTTTTAACTTATACCTTTCAGCAGGTCGCTCTTGACTCAGACCTCTAGTTCTTTTCCTTGGATGCTACAGCATTATGCTACGTCTCCTCAGGCCACCGCTGCCCACACACTGCGTGGGGAGGCTGGACATCCGTCTGCTACATTTGTAGATCAAGACGCTTCCAACCTCCAACCTACTATCGATGGCCAACATGTGGATTAGGACCAGTCACTCGGAACCTTTCCGGCTTGCAAGTCCACCGGTGAAATCGATTCGATTCACCAAAAAGCATCTCGTCTCAGAGTGCCACAAAGGCCCACTGTTGGGGTTCTGCCACAAAGCGCTCCTTATTCCTCGCGATTCCTCGCGATTCCTCGATGTCAGGCTGGATCACCATCGCGATGAGGTGTGGTTTGCATCCATTACCCACGATGGTCGACTTTTGGCTTCATCTTCCAAGGACCGTAGCCGTCGGCCGATCCGAGGCGCAGCCGTGGCCACGGAAGGTCCCCTTTTTAGGATGAAGACCAGGACTCTACTTGATGGACATGCAGGTCTCTGGGGTCTGGTCTAGATTCTCTGCTAGTCGACCTCTCAAGTGGACAATGCGATAGGAGGACCCCCGTTGGAGTGACCGTGCTATTTTCGCAGCGCACTGGGGCGCTTCATGCGGCCTGTCCATCGTGCAAGGACGAGAGCATTGTGATTTGGGAACGTGGAGACGGCCCAACTTTCAACGTTGGATCTCAGTTTCTTTTTTTTTTCCGCTGGAGATGTTCTTCTGGAAGCCCTGTGCCACAATATCCTGTACAATATACGGCAGTCTTGGTCCAATGGTTGTCATTGTTTATGTCTTTTTACATGTCTTTTTGCCATTGGTCCACTGCTTTGCAGCGTCTTGGCCATGAAAAAACATCCTCTCTCACCCAGGTCCTTGTGGGTCTACGCTCGGCTCTCCATCTGATCTGCTCCGCAGCATTAGCGGCTCAAAGCACCCCCCTCCTGGGCCCTGCAGGCCTGAACAACGCTCGGAGCCTCAGCGCTTGACGGAGGAGATTTCGTGGTGAAAAAACGGAGCCCCTAGTAGCGTCCGAATGCTCCTAGTAGGATGGGGAACTTGGGTCGATGGTCGCTAATTCGCATTTCACCGCCCTGCCCGATTCGCCGATGAATCTTCATGACATGTAAGCCAGTGCCAGTGGAAGCTGTGATTTGGATCCTTCTTCTGGATTTGGGCATTTTCAGAAGCGCGTTCTTTTAGGATCTGGCTTTTTGCTCGACACACAGCCATTCACTTGGAGGTCATCACTAGTAGGGTGGGAGGCCATCGCTACTTGGGCGGAGAATCTGTGTTTCTTCGTGCAGAGGTCATGTTCGTCTCCCGCAAGATGTCCAGCCCATTGGGCGTCCTCTCCAGACAGCTGGGCCTGGCGGCAGTACCAGTGCCGCCCTCCTCCTGGGTCGGGAGTGCCAGTGCCATGCGCGTTCCGTGCGGCACGTGCACCAGGGTCGAATTGGTTGGAGAGATCATGAGTTGATGTAATTAGAGATCCAACAGCCCACGTGTTTTGCCAGAACTCATCAGAGTTTGCTTCCAACAGCCCAGGGCTCGAAGTATCGCGTGGCCATTGTGGGTGGTGGCACCCTGGTCTGCAGGGCCAAGCGGCCGGGGGAGAAGGGCTTCTTTCCCACACGCGGCCCTTGACACCGCGGGGAAAGCTCGATCGGAAACGATCAAAGCAATTTGCTATAGTAGTAGTAAGCCCAGGAATTACTAGTAGCGTCCTTGCTCCGCGACGCCCTTGGATCCTAGTCGCTATTTGCTACTAGTAGTATGGTACCTTGTTACTAGATGGTACTAGTAACGATCAATCAAGGATGATCAAGGGATTTTCGACATGACACATATTCACTCCATAATGCAAGCACCGGTCAACAGTAGTGCAAACAAGGCACAAACAACCAATTCCAACCTGCTGGTCTGAACAGAGTGGAGGTGAGCGCAAGCAGACATTATATTTGCTCGAAACAGTACCTATTTGATTGACATCCTGACTTGGAGCTGTTCCTTTTTGCCCTTTTCAAACTCACTTGAGGTTCAGCTGGGGTGTCTGTGGCTTGTTTGCACATAGAATCGTCTCGCGTGAGCAATTGTGGGCGGCATAAGGCCCAACAAACCGGAAAATCCTATAAGCACCACGAAACATGCCCTTTACTCCTAGTAGCGAACCTTGTTCCTAGTAGTACAGCCAGGAGCCCCTAGTAGCGTCCTTGCTCCTAGTAGCGATGCCCTTTGCTCCTAGTAGCGAACATTGTTCCTAGTAGTACGGCCAGGAGCCCCTAGTAGCGTCCTTGCTCCTAGTAGCGATGCCCTTTGCTCCTAGTAGCGAACATTGTTCCT
>CAXAMN010000503.1:431259-457669 GCA_963970005.1 Durusdinium trenchii | reverse complement strand
GCTACTAGGAACAAGTGCATCGCTTCTAGTAACAAGTGCCTTACTAGTAGTAACAAGAAGCTCTATTTACTAATTCTTGTTTCTAATAGCTTCTTGTTACTACTAGTAAGGCCCTTGCTCCCACTTGAAGAAGTTGCCATTCTCCAGGAAAGGCCATCTTCACCAATCCTGCTACCGCGGTGAATTGTGGTGGGGCACCTCAAAAGATCGCCTATCTGGCCGAAGCCAAGTGGAGAAAACGAGGACAACTGTTCTTGCTCTGATTGATTGTTTCCAAATGATATGTTTTGACTTGTTTATTGTTGTTCAAATAAATCAGACCCTTGCTTTTCTTAAACATTCAGTCTTTCCTGTCTTCTCAGATTCGCAAGGGTTCGCCTGTCTCTAAAGTCTCTTCTCTTCGCTCTCCTCCTCCTCCTTCTCGTCCTGGTCATTTTCCTCCACTATCCTTCTTGTCCACTGCAAGGTTCTTTGCTTTTGCCCTGTTGAACAGTTCACTAGGGTCCCCAAGTCCCTACTCAACCTGGGTCTTGGTGTTGGAGGCCATCGCTACTAGGGTGGAGGCCTTCCTGGGGCAGCCTTTGCGCTCATCAAACCAGGAGTTCGCCAGAATATTGACATCGAATTCATCACAGCGACTCCAGGCGGGGAATTGGTTCAAGACTGCCCTTCGGTGACCTTCCTGCACATGGAGATAAAGGATTCTTACACCTTCCGTGTTCTTTAGACTTTCCCTTTTTTAAATCATGGTTTTTTAAACAGACTCGCACACGTCTTCTCGACAGGTTTTTTGGTCCTTTTCCTTCGACTTTCAGACCTTTAACGGCTCCTTCTTTCTCCTTGTTTTGCGATTCTTTGTTTAGACCTTTTGCGCGCGAAACAATCAATTTAGACCTTGCTGGTTCCTCAATGAACTCCGATTGTGATTTCGAGTTCCTTCGACCTTCGCTTCATGGGAAAGTTCTTTTCTTGAGGCATCTTCGCGTGTCCAGAGTACAAGATCGCCTTGGAAAAGCAAATGGCACAGAAAGGTGGGAACGGCTGTTCGGATATCATCATTCAGAGGGAGTAAACATTTGGTACATTGTGCGAGAGCTGCGGATCATTGCGCCATGTAAGAGCTGCGCAAGAGTTTGTCCAAGGGTAGCCATCATTTTCAGCTAGGCTATATGTGACATGTGGAGAAGGCTTTGAATCCAGGTTTGGTATGTCACATGAAGTAAGAATGAGAGATCATTCATTGCAGGAAGTCTGCAGGTAAGAGTAAGGCTGAGTAAGGAGTGTTTGGCATCCCAAGCTGCTTATAGGCGGCTTTGGGAGGCTTTTGTAAGTTGGTTTTGGAAGATACGCTTTGACGGTCTGACCCCTAGGCATCACGCCGTCAGTGAAGACGAACCTGGTGGAAGTGGATGGTGATAGAAAGATCGCGGTCTTTGAACAAGAAGGCCATTCTGTCGGAAAGACAAAGGAAGGAAGCACAGAAAGATCAAACAGATTCAAAAAGTGTCAAGAAAAGAGGAGGGAAAGAACGATAGCGATCATTTCCTTTTTTTAAGAAAGAAGACACAAAAAAGAAAGCATGGCCATCGCTACTAGGTTGGAGGCCATCGCCGCAAATGGACCGCGATGTGACCCTTTGGGGTGTGTTGGGCCATTCTGACGGCCCCTCTCGGACCCAACGATGGGGATTCACCAGCGACCAGCCACACAACGTCTGAGCTTGGGGTCTACGTGCTACAATTCGACTACGAGTAGCTTCTTGTTACTAGTAGTAAGAATGCTCCTAGTAGCGATGCCCGGAGCCCCTAGTAGCGTCCTTGCTCCTAGTAGCGATGCCCTTGCTACTACCATGTGATGTACCATGTGATGTACCATGTGATGTACCATGTGGTGTACTGATGTGTACTGTGTGTACCACTGCTGAGGCCACCCTTAGCTTTTCACACTCTAGTGGGGAAGAGCTGGCGCGATTCGTGGAAATCTTTGAAGGGGTGAACATGTGCGAAGCCCTCTTTTCTTTCTTTCTCTCTCTCTCTGCTGAAATCGATCCGAATCACTCCAAAAAAGGAACCTTCCGAGCCCGACTTCGGAAGCTTTTGTCGTCGACCAGACCCAGACGGGCCGGCTTTTTTCGTCGAAGTCGAGGAAGGCGGCGTACGACGAAAACGCGTCGCTCGCATCGCAGGTGGCGAAGTGATCACCAAAGAGTTCGACTTTTTGCACGTGACGCCGCCCATGAGCGCCCCAGACTTCGTGAAGTCTCTTGGAGAAAACACCAGTGGAGGCCATCGCTATTAGGTTACTGGACAGAAACAAGACTCTCAGGTCCTCTCAAAGGTCTTATATAAGTCCTCTCAGGTCTGAATGTGAAAGGAGTGAGTGATAACAGGTAATGGCTATGTATGTGGGAAGCTTGTGTGTTTGCTGCCTCAGCCATTTTGGACCTTGCCAAAAGGGCTCTATGGCTTTGAACTACCATGTCGGACAGCTGGTGGTGGTGCGGGACGATGAGGAACAAAATTGGCATTGTGCACGCATCTACCAGACATCTCCGGTCTTGGTGAAGCTTCGACCACGAAGTTCTCCATCAAAATACAAATTCATGAAGCCCTTGGAAGCTTTGACGGAACATGAGGCCAAGAATGTCTTAGCTTTGGAACAGCAACTGAGGAACGGTATGGACCTTGGTCCAGATCCTCCTCCAATGGGCCTAACTGCTGAGGAGCAAACGGCCTATCCATCCATTGCAGCAAAGGCAAATTCTTCCTTCTTGACAGTGATCTTGCTGATTGGGACACTGTCCCCGGTGATCTTGAACAATCTTTGGCTCATGACGGCAAATGTTGTGAATGAAGGAGATGGGCACCAGCACTTCTGGTGGTACACTCTAGTCTTCGACAACTACTTCATGATTGTGAAGGGCCTCATGTTCTCGGCCTTCTTCTACGCCTTTTTGCCAGAGCCAGCGAAAGGTGGGACTGCAGCAGTACTTAAGTCAATGGCTGAATCGGAGTGTGTTTATTCAACTGCTCAAGAATCAATCCACGTGTTTTGGGGATGTTGCCTGAAACACCGAATTGTTGGCAACGTCGCTGTTGATGAATCTTGTTTTCATTTCTGCAATGGTGTATGCTGCAAGCAGCTTTAGGGTATGTTTATTCGGGTTGATGCTTGTAACTAAGCTTGTGGCTTGTTTCCGCATGATGGGAGGTCACCGCAAGTGGTTGTATTGGCTTCTTGCCATAATGTGGCCACTCTTCTCCTTTCTCATCCACATGTCTCTTTTCCGAACTTCAGAGTGGGCGATGTGGGAGATGGGAGAGACTTTGAAAAGACGTGAAGGTTCTTGTTCCGTTTCGTTTCGACATGTTCAGAAAGTACAACGTTCGGCACTGAGGCTGTGGTTGGCGGTGAACACGGTGGGCTCAGATGATGCATGGGGCTTGATGAAACTCAACTTTCCCGTGGGTGCTTCTGCGGCCGTATTTGCGTGGATGCCTTTGTGCCTGTACGCGCCTTGGCCAGGTTTTCATGCAATTTTTTTGATGGAAGGTATATTTACTTTGTTGTTTTTTGGTTGGTTATTTTTGTTTTGTATTTTTTTGGTGGCTTTTGGTGTTTGATCGGCAAAAGGCGGTGTTTTGAGCAGCCAAGGGGCAATACAGTCGAGAGGAGCGCTTTTTCGCCACCAAGAGATTTGTGGTGATCATCGTCATTTTGGTGGCAGACCTCATTTTCATCAGTTCCTCACACTTGGTCTTGCTTCTCTTCAAGGCTTTCGGAGATGGAGAGTTTGGGGCACCAGACCCACTGGTGAGAGCCATCGTGGAGTTGGCATTCCTGTTGGGATTCATGCAAGGCCGGGTCGCTCTCTTTAACCTCCGCCAAACTTAATTTATTTGCAGCATTTTGCAGCCATTGCAGCTAATGCGCCATCAACCAAGCGGTTTGGAGTTTGGTCGTCGCAAGGGATGGAGAAAAGGAGACAAGCGAAGCAGGAAAAGGAAGGGAAAGGAAGGGAACTAGGGTGGAATGTTTGCGCAGCGGAAAAGGGTTGACTCGCGCGGCTGGTGCGGTGTCCATTTCATGTGCCAGCGTGTTGGATGTGGAGAATCCCTCAACGTGCACATGCTCGGGCGCGCCAGGATAAGCACCACCCTCACCATGCTTCAGTGTCTCAAGGCCATTGTTGTTCTTCTTCTGTACCATTCGCCACGCACACATCCAGCGTGGGGGTCAGCAGGTTTCTTTAGCACGCTTTAGAACAGGTGCTCGAGTCTTAGCTCAATTGACTCAGCACGAAAGGGAAACACCGTTTTTGTGAGAACCAAACGTTGGCATGCCTTACATGCTCGCACCCGGCCAGTCTACCTGCCCTTGCTCGGGAAAGTGTGGCAGATTGGATTGTTGCTCTTCGACACATTGGCTCCGATGAAGGACTTGCAAAGGCAGCGCATGCTCTACTTTGCCACAGTGATTTTAGACATGCACCGCTACATGTACGTTCGGGAGATGATGTAGCTTGGCCGCCTTGGCCGCCTGGGCCGCCTTTGCGCTGTTGATGTTCGGTCCACGGAGTAGAGCTCCAATTTTTGTCCAAGCAGTGAAAGCGCCAGACAGCTAAGGTATATGACAGCTAAGGTATATGATGTAGCTTGACTTTTCAACATCTTTTGCTCCTCGATTTGATGGTTCCTTTTCTTCGGGCCTCCGTTCGAAATCTTCTGAGAACGAGGTATGCGACCGACTCCGTGACGGTGGTCATTTGCATGGTCTTCAAGGATTTTCCTTGGCCTCCCTACTAGCGATGGCCTCCATCCTATTAGCGATGGCCTCCAAGTCTACTAGCTCTTGGTCGTAAGGCACTTGTTACTAGTAGCGATGCACTTGTTCCTACTAGCTTCTTGTTACTAGTAGTAAGGCACTTGTTACTAGTAGCGATGCACTTGTTACTACTAGCTTCTTGTTACTAGTAGTAAGGCACTTGTTCCTACTAGCGAACATTGTCGTCCAGGATTTCGTGTATGATGTCTATAACTTTGGCATGTGCTCATCTCCAGCTCTGCTGTCGGCGTGGCTCATGGGCGTTCCGACCTGGAAGCTTTTCCTGGGAGCGAGTGAGGCACCTCAGGAAAGAGAAAAACTCTTGGAGGTCATGTCGCTCTTGTGACTGCTCTTTTCGCGATGCCTTTTAAAGAAGGATCTAACATGATCTAACGGAAGGTAGCATTGAAAGGTCTTCTTTTCCTGTAATTAGGGCCCCAACAGTCTTTTTCTTTCCTACCTTTTTGTTCTTTCGTTCTTTAGTGGTTTTTGTTTTCCTTCTGTTTTTCTCTTAGAAACGGATGCATGTTCTCCGCTGTCCCGGACCTCTCAGTCAGGTTCGGGTGGCTTCTTCTCGAATCTACGAGACCTGCATCTTCGTGGTGAAGCTCTTGTCGGATTTCTTGGAGCTCCCTCGGTGCCTCACGCGTGTTTTCACGTGGACCATCGACTGTGGCTACCCCAAGCACACTTCTTCAAAGAGCTTCTGCTTCGCGGAGACTGAGGCGGTGCACGAAAAAAACAAGTCAGAATGACACGTCAGAAATGGTTAGGAAACCCCTTACTTCGAACAAGAACGCTTTTGAAGGTGTTTCCTTTCTTTCTTTGGATCGAAAAAAGCAACGACCGACTTGGGGGCCGCTCGATTGCCCGTCCAGGTGAAGTTGGTGAACGTTCCCAGTGACTTTGGGGCGGAGTTCAAAGAGTGGGCCTACAAAACGGCAAAAGATCGACAACAGAATCGCTTCATCCTTCAGAGTGAGGATGCGCATTCGTCCTTTGATACCGTCATCGCACGGGATGCCGTGGAGAAGAGCAACGGGGAGTGGCGCAAGGTCCAAATTGGGCAGTGGAAAAAGTGCAAAAACGAACATATCGACCGAAGATGGACTTCTTGTAGTTCCATATCTTTAGACCTACCCAATTGCTTCCTTTCCTGCTTTTCTTCTTTAGAAACCTTTAGACTCTGGACCTTCCTTTTATCGCGTTTTCCTGCCGTTTGGTTCCACGTGTGAGGATGGCTCAATTGGCTCAGACTGACAACATCATGAATACAGCAAAGTAGCTTCTTGTTACTAGTAGCGTCGTTGCTCCTAGTAGTACAGCCAGGAGCCCCTAGTAATTAGCGTCCTTGCTCCTAGTAGTACAGCCAGGAGCCCCTAGTAATTAGCGTCCTTGCTCCTAGTTGTACGGCCAGGAGCCCTAGTAGCTACTTGCTCCTAGTAGTAGGCCATCGCTACTAGGATCGCTAGTAGGTTGGAGGCCATCGCGAATCGCTACTGGGTTGGAGGCCATCGCTACTAGGTTGCAGGCCATCGCTACTAGGTTGGAGGCCATCGCTACTGGGTTGCAGGCCATCGCTACTAGGTTGGAGGCCATCGCTAGTAGGTTGGAGGCCATCGCTAGTAGGTTGGAGGCCATCGCTACTGGGTTGGAGGCCATCGCTACTAGGTTGCAGGCCATCGCTGCTAGGTTGGAGGCCATCGCTACTGGGTGGGAGGCCATCGCTAGTAGGTTGGAGGCCATCGTCAGTAGGTTGGAGGCCATTTCATAAGGTTGACCGTGCTGGTTTGTTTGCCCTTGGGATTTGCTCTTGGGTTTGCTTCGAAGAATTTTCGGTGCGACTGTGAGGGAAATCATTCCAAGCGTGTGGCTGGTCGCACATTTCGCTAGATATGTCTAACATCATTACTTGTCGTGGCGCTGGGAATCATAAGTTTGCAGCCTTTGATGAGGGTGATGGTCGCTGTGCCACAAGGATTTAGGCTTGGCTAAGGCTGCATGATGTGTTCGCAGTCATGATGCTCTTGTGCGACACCCTTGCTTGATACTCTTCCAGCGCACGCTTACACGACCAAGTTCCCTACATGATCTACATGGCCCAACATGTCTCACGTGTGCTATCGCAAATGTGCCCCCAAATGTTTGTCTCAAATGTTTGCTTTTTGTGGCAGCAGGAAGTGGAGAACAAAAAGACAAGAAGCCATGTGTCAACGCCGTGGTTTCCACAGGCTTCGATGAGACGATGCCGTGAGGCAACCCTTGCACTACCCATACCCTTGCCTACAACTCGTCAAGACACAGAGTGGGAAGAAGTGTTCGGAACATCAACTTTGCTAAAGCTCTGGTGCAGGGCACATACACACATGAGCAACGTTCTAGATTCTTCTAGCAAAGGGTCTGCAAAAACATGTCGAGCAGATGGTACCACAAGATGAGGGAGGCTTCTGGAGGCTCCACGCAAACTGTAGGCGCTGGATTTGCGGATGAGGGCGCTCTCCGTGGTTGTCCGCGAAGCCTTAAAGGGCATCGGTTCTGGGTTTGCCAGATGATCTGGACTTATCGCGATGGCCTACCTACTAGCGATGGCCTCCCGTAAGCCCTGGGTGGTTGACCGACGCCAGGGGAGAATGGGATATCCGAGTTTTCAGGGGTGAGTGCCTCTGGCCCGATTGCGGTGGCCATTTACAAAGAACCATGTTGCGCAGCTTAATCCTGCGGGCTTTCTGAGAAAGAATGGTGTTGGCAGTATCTTGCAGTCGCCTTTCTGTTTCCTAGATGCAAGATTGTGATGGAGGAGGCTGGTTGCGGCCACTGTGGAAGTTGTTCACTATCGCCTCCATATCCCTGTGCACGAGCATTTGGTTCGAGCCGTTCTCCAAAAGGGATGCGTCAAGTCTGCAAGATGAGCGCTTCCTTCGCAATTGCTGACGCGAAAAAGGCCATAGGATGGAGGCCATCGCTACATCCGGCCATCCGGCCATCCCGAAAAAGGCCATCCGGTCACATCTCACCGATGACCAGCCACCCGGCCGACAAAAAAGATCTATCCCCTGCTAGTAGGTTGGAGGCCATCGCGCTACTAGGCTTGAGGCCATCGCTATTGGGTTGGAGGCCATCACTAGTAGGTTGGAGGCCATTCCTACTAGGTTCCTTTTGCTCTTAGGTTTCAGGCCATCGTGTGAGTTGTCTAGAAGAGTGTCGCACATGAGTGCCAAGCAAGAGTGTGGCACTGGAGAGAGTGACGCGCAAGTGCCGCAAGAGTGTTGAAACAAGAGTGTCCTTGAAAAGCTGCGAGTTTCACGCCGTCTGAGATCAACATGCTTGGCAATTTTGTTTCTGGGTTTCCTCTTGTTTGGCCTCGCTTCTGCCCTGTAGGTCTCAGACTTAAGTGCCCGCTGCCACTCACAAAGCTTTTCAAGTGCCTCTAGGTTTGTCCAATGTTTATTTTCCAGGTTGAACATGTTTTTCATGTTTGCCAGGTTTGGGAAGGCTTCCGCGACCCTGGCCTCTTCAGTTTCTACCAGTTCATGACTGTGCAGCTCAGTGGTATCATATTTTGCCGCTATCGTGCGCGGATTATCATCAAGATCGCGAGCAGTATCATGCTCCTTACCACTGGCACATTGATCAGACTGACGCCCTCCAAGGATGTCTTGAACCGAGTCCATGACCACTCACAGCCAAGGGAACTCATGCAGTGGATCGTGCCAGCTGCCATGTGAGGTGTTGAAAAAAGGGTGGTGGGGTACATGCGAGCTGACTTCATAGGGTCTGTTCAAGGGGTTTCGCCGCGTAGGTTCCTGAAGACAAGACAACTTGGCTTGGTCGTTTCCTTCGTTTTGTTCCCTGCGAGGCTTTTCTTAGATGTGTTGGAGCTGGCCCTGGTTGCATGCTTACAAGATAGCGATGCTGCGACGATGGGCTACAAGAGGAAGCGGTTTACCCGGCTCTTCAACGAGCCTTTCTTCCTTTGGATGGTGATGAGCTGTCACGTTTGCTGCAACAGCGATCTGTACATCACATTTGCCAACCTGCAGTTCAGTGCCTAGAGTTGTGTTTAGTGCCTATCGCCCTGAAAGCAGGCTCCGGCAACTTGTGGTGCGAAAGCCAGAGGACACTTAGGTTTGGTGCCGTGACGGAAAAAGATGACATTTGGAAGAGCTTGAAAGGATCCGAAGGGAATGCGTAGACTTGCTTTCGCTGGCTTTTGTCACTGTTCCGGCTGTTCTTCTGGCTATGCTAGATAGAGGCCATGCACACAGCCTTTGCATGCTTTTTTGCCCTTTGCTAGGGTTTAGTGGACAAGGCTAGGCGGAGTGTCACATGGTTTCACACGACAACAAGATTCTTTTCGATTGCTCAACAGCCCAACCTTGTCTATTCATCCTGCAACGGCCAGCCGCAGAGATACGCTTCCAACCAGAAAAGGCGCGTGTTTGCGTCTTTGCCAGCCTGTCCAAATGCGGGTGGCAATCCTTGCACTTGTGGCAATGCTGTTGATATGGGTTAAACTCCGTTTCAGACACTACACGCATTGCAGCAACCGCGTTTCAGGAACTTCTCACGCGCAGGCGTGTGTCAAACTACGCTTAACAGGCGTGCAAAGTTGAACAAAAATCCGTCGCGAGTTGGCAGTTCTTGTCGTTCATGGTCGTTCGTCAGCTCGTTCGTCAGCTTGTTTTAAGATCGGGCTGGAGGAGTCGGTGTAGATGCGCAGGTGGATGTGTGCCGGTGAAAAGTGGTGAAAAGCATCTCACGCTGCATGAGGTGGAGATTTTCAGGAGATTCAAAGAAAAGAACAGAGTATTTTCAAACAAAACGTGTAGAGAAAAGTGTAGAAACATGTGGAGGTTAGAAAAGATATTTTCTAGAGCAAAGTGCAGTAAGGCATCGAAAAGTTGAGTTTTTTGTCGAGACATGGGTAGAGAGGACCAGCGAGTACAGACGAGTAGATTTACGCAAAGGTGTAGGACATCTTGCTTCCTTGCACCTCTCTGCCTTGCGGGAGATTGCCTGGTATATTGAGCTTGTGACACCAACAGCCTTTTTCCGGTAAAGATTTTCAGGTGGATCGGAGTGAGAGTCTCTCCACTTGTTTTTACTAGGAGCAAGGATGCTACTAGGGGCTCCTGGGCCTCCTTCTGCGTATTCGCCGTGGCGTATCCCTTCCTGTCGATCCTTCCTGCTGGGTTTGTCACGGGATCGTTTGAACCCGTAACGCCGAACTGAGTAAAGGTACTGGCCACGCGTAGGCGTTGATCACTTGGACAGTGAATCACTTGCTCATGGGACATGATGAACATGGAAGCTTCTAATGTTTTCTACAGCTTCGAAGTGTGACTGGTTGGCTCAGGAAAATAATCTCAAAGAGCCTCCCTATTAGGTTGGAGGCCATCGCGCCATCGCTCTTGGGTTGGAGGCCATCATCTCAATCAGCTTCCTTCTTCCTCAGCCATTTAGGACCTCAGACGGATTGGGACTCCTCAAGAAATCCACGAGCTCTATGGCTTTGAACTACCATGTCGGACAGCTGGTGGTGGTGCGGGACGATGAGGAACAAAATTGGCATTGTGCACGCATCTACCAGACATCTCCGGTCTTGGTGAAGCTTCGACCACGAAGTTCTCCATCAAAATACAAATTCATGAAGCCCTTGGAAGCTTTGACGGAACATGAGGCCAAGAATGTCTTAGCTTTGGAACAGCAACTGAGGAACCGTATGGACCTTGGTCCGGATCCTCCTCCAATGGGCCTAACTGCTGAAGAGCAAACGGCCTATCCATCCATTGCAGCAAAGGCAAATTCTTCCTTCTTGACAGTGATCTTGCTGATTGGGACACTGTCCCCGGTGATCTTGAACAATCTTTGGCTCATGACGGCAAATGTTGTGAATGAAGGAGATGGGCACCAGCACTTCTGGTGGTACACACTAGTCTTCGACAACTACTTCATGATTGTGAAGGGCCTCATGTTCTCGGCCTTTTTCTACGCCTTTTTGCCAGAGCCAGCGAAAGGTGGGACTGCAGCAGTACTTAAGTCAATGGCTGAATCGGAGTGTGTTTATTCAACTGCTCAAGAACCAATCCACGTGTTTTGGGGATGTTACCTGAAACACTGAATTGTTGGCAACGTCGCTGTTGGTTTTGATGAATCTTTCATTTCTGCAATGGTGTGTGCTGCAAGCAGCTTCAGGGTATGTTTATTCGGGTTGATGCTTGTAACTAAGCTTGTGGCTTGTTTCCGCATGATGGGAGGTCACCGCAAGTGGTTGTATTGGCTTCTTGCCATAATGTGGCCACTCTTCTCCTTTCTCATCCACATGTCTCTTTTCCGAACTTCAGAGTGGGCGATGTGGGAGATGGGAGAGACTTTGATCAGAAACGAAGGTTCCGCTTCGACATGTTCAGAAAGTACAACGTTCGGCACTGAGGCTGTGGTTGGCGGTGAACACGGTGGGCTCAGATGATGCATGGGGCTTGATGAAACTCAACTTTCCCGTGGGTGCTTCTGCGGCCGTATTTGCGTGGATGCCTTTGTGCCTGTACGCGCCTTGGCCAGGTTTTCATGCAATTTTTTGATGGAAGGTATATTTACTTTGTTGTTTTTTGTTTGTTTATTTCTGTTTTGATCTTTTTTGGTGGCTTTTGGTTTTTGATCGGCAAAAGGCGGTTTTTTGAGCAGCCAAGGGGCAATACAGTCGAGAGGAGCGCTTTTTCGCAACCAAGAGATTTGTGGTGATCATCGTCATTTTGGTGGCAGACCTCATTTTCATCAGTTCCTCACACTTGGTCTTGCTTCTCTTCAAGGCTTTCGGAGATGGAGAGTTTGGGGCACCAGACCCACTGGTGAGAGCCATCGTGGAGTTGGCATTCCTGTTGGGATTCATGCAAGGCCGGGTCGCTCCAGAAACGACACTCTACGTGCAATGAGTTCACATGAAACCATGCCCAGAGATGCCCAGAATAGTTAATTAAATTCATTGGATAAAACCAAATCACATGAACCAAGCAATGCAGCCACGCAGCCGCCACGCCACCAGTCTACATGCCCTTGCTCGGGAAAGTGTGGCAGATTGGATTGTTGCTCTTCGACACATTGGCTCCGATGAAGGACTTGCAAAGGCAGCGCATGCTCTACTTTGCCACAGTGATTTTAGACATGCACCGCTACATGTACGTTCGGGAGATGATGTAGCTTGGCCGCCTTGGCCGCCTGGGCCGCCTTTGCGCTGTTGATGTTCCGTCCACAGAGTAGGGCTCCAATTTTTGTCCAAGCAGTGAAAGCGCCAGACAGCTAAGGTATATGACGGAATCTGTACCGGTGGTGATTTGCATGGTCTTCAAGGACTTTGTTTCTAATAGCTTCTTGTTACTACTAGTAAGGCACTTGTTACTAGTAGCGATGCACTTGTTCCTACTAGCTTCTTGTCTTCAAGGACTTCGTTTACGACGTCTATCACTTTGGTATGTCGTCCTCTCCGGCATTGCAGTCCGCCGAGCTCATGGGCATTCCGACGTGGAAGCTCTTCCTCGGCGTGAGCGAGGCGGTCCCGTGCGGCGGGGGTCTCCGGTAGACCGGAGGCTATCGGAGAGTGTCCAGTGGCATCCATGGTGACATGGATGGACATCACGGAAAGGGTAAAACCTCGAAGTGGTGACCTCAGCATGGCTTGGCAGGAGCAGGAGTTGTTTCATCATGTTTCATCCATCTCGGCGCCAGACAGATGCTGTAAAGACTTTCTGGGCCGTAGGATGTGTTGCATGTCCAGAAGCCTCTTTGTGCTTCGTCTGTGTCAGGTTCGTGTAGCTTCCTCGCGAGCTTATGAGATCTGCATCTTCATCGTGAAGATGTTGGGGGATTTCTTGGAATTGCCCTACTTCCTCACCTCGGTCTTCACCTGGACCATCGACTGTGGCTATCCCAAGCAGACCCACTCTACCAGCTTTTGCTTCGCAGAGACCAAGGCGGGTGTATGTTTGCGGACAAGCAGTTGCAGCACAACAGCTAACGACACGCCACTCAGATTCCTGCTACTTTTCCGTGGACTTTTGCCAGTTCAGGTGACGTTGGTGAACGTCCCCAGTGACTTTGGGGCTGAGTTCAAAGAGTGGGCCTACAAAACGGCAAAAGACCGACAACAGAATCGCTTCATCCTTCAGAGTGAGGATGCGCATTCGTCCTTTGATACCGTCATCGCACGGGATGCCGTGGAGAAGAGCAACGGCGAGTGGCGCCAGGTGTGCAGTCGTCCAGAAGTTCAAACATTCACAGAGAAGATGCACTTGTTTTCCTCCCTCTCTCTCTCTCTCTATTACTATTTTATGTTCATTTCTTGCTTTTTCACTTCGGGGTGGGAAGGATCGGGCCGAGCCCAAGGTTGAACGAACATTTGTTGTTCATCGGATCGGTATTCAGCTCGCCTGAAGGACCTCCAAACAATGCTTTCCCAAGAAAGCTTTGAGAGCAACAAAGATCGAGAAGCAGTCAGAAAAACAACAAGACCTTCTTGAGTGTAGATTTGTTCGACCAAAACGAGACAAACAACGATGCACTATGATGCAATAAGGAGGAGTCAGAGTGCTTTGGAAAGACTTGAACTTTGACCAATCTTTCCGGCGCCTCTTTTCTTTTCTTTTTTGGATATCTGTAGGAACAATGCTACTTAGGGGCTCCTGGCCGTACTACTAGGAGCAGGAAGCTACTAGGAACAATGTTCGCTACTAGGGGCTCGACCGACCTAACTCGGTATATCGCGTTTTTCCCAGATAGCGAAGCTATGGGGTTCTTACTTTTCAAACAACAATGAGTTGCCCGTGCGCGCTTTCGAGACACGTTGCTGGTGCTGGTGCCGGGTGCTGGTGCCGGTGCTGGTGCTGTGAGCTGGCTGTGCACGTGGTGGAGGCAGGGTGCCGGTGCCGGTGCTGTGCTGGTGCTGGTGGTCCAGCTTGCATATGTGAGGGGGTCTATTATCGGATCTTTTTCACCAGATAGCGAGCCTGTGGCTGGGGCTCTTACTTCAAATAACAATGAGCTGCCTGCGCGCGCTTTCGAGACAGGTTGTTGGTGCTGGTGCTGTGAGCTGGCTGTGCACGTGGTGGGTGCTGGGTGCTGGCTGTGTGCGTGGTGGAGACAGGGTGCCGGCGCTGGTGCTGGTGCTGCTGGCTGTGCGCGTGAGTGACAACAACCGCCGCTTCTGACAGTGAAGGGTGACAAACCACCGCTTGTAGCAGTGAAGGGTGACCAGCAGCCGCTTCTGACAGTGAAGTGCCAGCAGTCATGGGCCGCGTGAACTTATGCGCGCAACATCATACGGTGTTGTCGCTTGAGCGTTCTTTGTCTATTAGCGCTGTGGGGTATTTACACTCTTCAGGTTCTGTTTTGGCCGAAAGCGGTGTCAAGGGCTGTGCGGTTTGCGCGCATACTTTTGTACGTATGATGTTCTCTGCGCAACGTCAGGCTCTCAACCGGCCATTGTTTCAGCATGTTTCAGCATGCTACACACACAATGGTCGTGCTGGATACTGCTTGGCCTTGGGCGAGTGAAGCCTACGGGCTTTGCCGTTTGTGCGCATACTTTTGCGCGCGTAAACTTATACGCGCAAGATCATACAGCCTTATTTTTCTACAGATCGTTGCTTCAAGC
This sequence comes from Durusdinium trenchii, assembly GCA_963970005.1. Taxonomy (NCBI): domain Eukaryota; class Dinophyceae; order Suessiales; family Symbiodiniaceae; genus Durusdinium; species Durusdinium trenchii. The sequence goes on along the minus strand of CAXAMN010000503.1, from coordinate 443,199 downwards.
ATGCTACAAAGTCAATAGTGGCGCTGGATACTGCTTGGCCTTGGGCCAATGACACTTACTTTTCTGTTTGTGCGCATGCGTTTGTGCGTAAACTTATACGCTCAAGATCGTATACGTTGTTATTCCCCCAGATAGCTATAGGGCCAGCTGGCAAAGCGCACTGGTGCTGGTGTCAGCTGGTTGTGCGCGCTGTGGAGGTGCCGTAAGCTGGCTGCGCAGGCTGCGCACATTCTTGTTCCAGCCACTCGCATTTCAACAGGTCGTGGGATTCTGCCTAGTTATTTGGGTCTATGCTGGTGTAGTTTCTGGACATTTATCAGACTACTGCAAAGCAGGCGCCAACGGTAGGCGGGCGATTTTAACCCTTTTTACTCAGAGGGCTCGGGCTCTTCTGACAAAACAAACAGTGCATAGATCTTTCCAAGTTTTCTTTCCTTTCAAAAACCGTCCCTTTCTAGCACCTATTCCCTGGAAGATCTTAAGCGTATTTTCTATGGGCGTCCAAATTTGCCAGGTCTGGGAAGGCTTCCGCGACCCAGGGCGTTTCAGCTTCTACCAGTTCATGACGGTTCAGCTGGGTGGGATCATGTTCTGCCGCTATCGTGCGCGGATTATCATCAAGATCGCGAGCAGCGTCATGCTCCTTGCGGCCGGTACCTTGATCCGACTGACGCCCTCCAAGGATGTCTTGAACCGAGTCCACGACCATTCACAGCCAAGGGAACTCATGCAGTGGATTGTGCCAGCTGCCATGTGAGGTTTTGAAAAAGAGCGGTGTGGTGGACAAAAAACATAAAGTATTTCTGTAGTTTCCAAATCCAGTTCACAGGGCTTGTGTGCTACTAGGGTGGAGGCCATCGCTAGTAGGTTTGTGAACACATGTTTCGCCATAAGGGTTACGCCACGCGCTTGGACTGGCCGCTGTGTGTTTCCTTCCCTGCCAGGTTGTTTTTTGACGTGTTGGAACTTGTTTTGGTCCAATGCTTACAAGATGGTGATGCGGCAACCATGGGTTACAAGATGAAGCGCTTTGCACGGCTTTTCAACGATCCCATTTTTCTAGGAATGGTGATGAGTTGCCACGTTTGCTGCAATAGCGATCTGTACATCACATTTGCGAACCTGAAATTCAGGCCGTAGGAATTTTTAGATTTTCAGGGTGACGAACCAACCAAAGGCTGGTTTTGTTTGCTTCGTGGTGTCTTGCACCCGCAGGGTGCTTTGAAGCATGCTGCATCCCTGACAAGTGGCCACCTCTTTTGGGTGGCTTGTGTTCCTTGTTGCAGAGCCCCATGGACGACAATGTTGTCTTAGAGGGGAAGAAATCACAATCCCTGCCACATGTCTACACCATGGGCAGCGTTTCCTACTCTTGACCATTTCTTCGGAGGGTCTTCTAGACAAGGCTGGGCACAGCATGGATGACACACTTTGTTTCAGATGATTTTGATTTGCCCAACCTGGTCTACTCATCCTCTGGGGCAATGAAGGCTATTTTGTATACCATATACAGCATGACAAAATCAGCCAGGCAGCTGCATACCGATCGATTGATACAGAACTTGAGTCTTAGTTTGCCACAGAAACTGAGCTGAGGAGCAGTCCATTGGCAAACGCCATTGGCTTCATTGATGTGAATAAGGAGCTGCGGGAGTAGTGGGAGCGGTAGTTTTGCACCCGGAAAGGAGCTTTGCACGGAATTCTAGTGACTTCTAGTGTCGGTGTAGCTCTTCCAAGCGGCAAGGACAGGTTGGCGGCTAGTCTGAACTCCCCCACCGCGGTCTTTGCACTGGCAGATGAACTCAGCACGCAGAAGAGTTAGGTCTAAAAAGTGGTAATTGTTAACTTAACTTTAATTCTAATAGCTTCTTGTTACTACTAGTAAGGCACTTGTTACTACTAGCGTGGCACTTGTTACTAGAAGCGATGCCCTTTGCTCCTAGGAGACCTGTCAACACACGAAGTTTCCCAACGTCTTCGCCCTGGGCGATTGCTCCTCGCTGCCCACCTCGAAGACCCTCGGCACTCCCGCGAGCGCGGTTGGTTCCCGGCATCCCGGGGGACCGGACCCAGCTACCCCGACTACCCCTAAAGGGCCCTAAAGGGCCCTAAACCCCTCTGTAAAAACACCAGTTCTTTCTGGTTCCTTTTTTGTCGGCCAGACGAGTAAAAGAACAAGAGCGACTTGATTGCTTGTTTACTGTTCATCCAGGCCAACCTACTAGCGTCCTTGCTCCTTGTAGCGATGCCAGGAGCCCCGTTCGTAGCGATGCCCGTGCTCCTAGTAGCTTCTTGTTCCTATGTTCATCCGGGTTTCAGCTCTAAGGACCTACTCTGCAGTCTCTTCCCAAGCACCGGTGGTGGTCAGCAACGCACCTCGGTCTGTCAGTCTGGCACTGGCGACGACGGAGGGGGCGACCGTTTTCTCGTTTCAGATAGGATTTGTTTGCTTGAGGTACTACTCTTGGACATGCAACTGCAGTTACAAGTGCCACGCTACTAGGAACAAGTGCATCGCTAGTAGTAACAAGTGCCTTACTAGTAGTAACAAGAAGCTACTAAGAAAAACGAGCGTCGGATTTGCAGTTGCGTCTTTGGACGTTTTGCTGCAGTTGATTTTGAGGTAAAAGCTCTTATGGAGCAGAAGCCAGCTACTCGAATCTACGATGGATATACGGCCTGTCCTGTCTTGCTGGGGGCTCCTTGCCAGCAAGGCCTAGAGATATGAAGAGGCCTGCTACGCGGCAGGATCTGCTGAATTTCTACATTTTCTTCCACTTTTGGACCACTTCGGATGACATCATGACCAATCAACTTCAGTTGCCTCTTTTGGATCAACGCATCCTCTTTCTCTTCCACACTGACACTGTCAGGCTTTCACACGTTTCTTGCTGCCCTGCGTTCTCTTTTTGCCTTGAGGACAGCAAGCTCATGTTGGCGGAGTTCAACGGTTACACCATGGAGGCGGTTCAACCGGTTTGGACGGATGAACGAGTGCAGCGAGCGCAGCGCGCGGGCGCAGTTGGTGTCGGAAGTCATGTGGTTCGGACACCGGACACGGGACACCGAACTACCATGGATGTCCGTCACATCCGTTTACAAGGAAGAAGGCACAAGAAAACTAGCAAGATCAGCCCATGTTTTTCTTTCCTTTTGCCAGGCCATCCCGACCTTCAAGCCGTTGAATCAAACGAAACCCAATACCTTCTTCTTTTGGTTGAGACTTGGAGTTGCACTGTGCGTAGAGAGAGCACCAGGAGTGTGTGTTATCCTTGTGCACCGTGCAGGAAGTGTCACTGTCACATTCCGGCGAACTCGGAAAGGGTGAGAGAGAAGTTGATAAGTTGGGCCCAGTGCCATCGGTGAACTCGCGCATCCGAACCCACTCTCTTGTGGATTCTCCAATGGATCAGTCTTCACCTGCAGTTCCTTCAAGAGCGGCAGTGTCTGAGGAAACGCTATGTCTTTGAGCATGTCTATTGGCATGCCATGCCCAATGGCCGATGGCAACTCGCATCATCTTGCTGTTTTATCTCGATTTATCTTAACATGGATTAGCACTTGGTTAAATCACAGCAAGGACGCTACTAGGAGCAAAGGGCATCGCTACTAGGAGTAAGGACGCTACTAGGGGCTCCTGGCCTTACTACTAGGAGCAAAGAAGCTACTAGGAGCGAAGAATCCAAAGATCCGGTGCTCAGGTATGGCAAGTACATGTTCTGGGAGCCTTGGGAGCAGCACAAGAAGGCCAAGAATTCCATTATCATTAACATGTATTGGATTCTCACATGTTATTAATTGTAAGAACTGCAAGAACTGATGTCATGTTGCGCAACGAACTTGTCGTGGTCGAAGATGGGACGAAAAGATGGGACACTGTCTTCACGTGTGCAGGCAGAGCAGGTTGAGACGAAGGCACGAGAGCAGGGAAGTATTTGGTCAAGGGCTGGAAGCACTCTCAAGGTTTGAAGCAAGTCTGACAGAGATTGGATAACACTTGGAGAAGAATCAACGCACACAGAGATTTCATCAGACTTCTATATAAACGTGGCTCTTTGACTTCGGAGCAGATCAGAGCAAGTCGCGGAGCAGGTTCCGGAGCAGGTAAACAAATTCTAAAACACTTCCGGAACTGGTTCTGGAGGAAACTCCGGAGCAAGTTCTGGAGTAGGTTCTGGGTCAGGTTCCGGAGCTTTCACAGGAGCTCCGGTGGACATTCTGGAGCATGTTCCGGAGCATTTTGCAGAGATATGCTGACATGCCGTTGTTCTCGCACTGTGGTGTATTGCTGACGCGTCATCATGCTGACACGTCGTCATGCCGATGTCAGGCTGTTGTGCAGTACTTGCTGTCCTGCGATGCCGTGATTCTGAAATTCGTAGGTGTTGCCATGCCGATTCGCTGACAGTTACATTGTGTCATGTTGGTGTGTTGTGTGTCGCACCGTCACTCGGACGTGTGGACACACGGACATGATTCATGTTGTCACCCTGATGTGCTGGCGGAGTGTCGCGCCGACATGTTGTTAAGCTGTCACGTGTCATGCTGGCGCCCTGCCAGGGTCACACTAACATGCCGGTACGTTGTCACGCTGAGATGCTGAAGTCGGGTCATGCTGTCGTGCTGACTTGCAAGCAAGCCCCAAGTGGGTTTCGGAGGAGGTTCCCTGTTTTGCTTGCGCATGTTGGGCACATGTGCTGCGCCGATGTACTGCGGTGTTGGTATGCTCATGCGGCACATTGACAAGGTTCACACTTTGGAACAAAGCGTGCCCAGCAAAGACACAACGCATGTAGAACTGGCGATGTTGCCATTACCCAATGCCAATAAACAGACTCATTCCCATCTGTTGCTTTTTATGTGTCATTATGTTGGTGTGACGTTGCCGTTGTTGCAGCATGGACACATGGCTGAATCGGTCAAGCTTGGCATGATGAATTGTGGCTCGAAGCGATCGAGGGCCTACTAGCCGCAGGAAGTCAATCCAAGACAGAATGGGCAATCAAACCAGCCGGAGGCTTTCTCCAGCTAGTGCTCGAGTGGAAGACGGCCGAGTGGCCACCAACGCTTTGGGCAATGTTGTGGAATTTGGGGAAGTCACCAAGGCTTTTGGCGATGTGTTGTTTCTTGAAGCTGCCGCTCATGTCCCACCACAAGCAGCAGGAATGGCAGCAGGAGTGGCAACAGGAGCAGCAGGAGTGGCAGTGGCAGCAGGACTTGGATATTAGTACGGGAAAAAACTCGCAACCGATTCTGATCCAGCCTGCGATCCGTTGCATTTGCGACCCAAATTGAAGATGATGTGCAGATCAATTGATTCCCTCAACGACCTTTATGATCGTGGGATGTTGACGCGCTGCATCGTGGACAGCGTTGAATGCTTGAGGAGGCCTAACCTCGGCGCATTGCAAGCACATGATCCCCCTCAGCCGTGCATAGTGGATCTGCCCAAGATGCCAATCTTGTATCAGACCAAGACTGTGGGCTCGAAGGTTTACATTGCAAAGGAGGAAATTCCCGCTTTCTTGCAGGATAATGGACTTGGAATCATGAATGCGGAAGAAGTGGCATCCCATTTGGAGAGCAAGTTGGAGGCATATTTTCCAATCTCGGAATGTAAATGCCTTGGCAAGTACAACATCCATGGGAAAGTAGTGGCGGGATCTCTTGGCTCTCCAAATGATATGGCAGGGCTCAAGCCTGGTGAGGCCAGGTACAAGATCAAAATCAATGAAGACTTTTCCAAGTACACAGAAGATCCTGCGGCATATGAGCAGAAGGTGAAAGAAGGCATCCTTCAAGCCTTGGGCCTAGATCCTGCCAAGATTCCGGGTGCCAAGAAACATATCAAGATTGAAGATGCAAAAGAAGGTTGCATTGACATGCGCATCGTGATTTCTCTGGTACTCATCGTTGTTCCTCCTCTCATGGTCTTTCTCGGTTTCAGAGCCCACCAGTGGGTGAGAAAGCAGCCCCGCGTGCAATCTCTACATGTTTTGGTCCAAGATAGTCCTTCCGGTCTCCAGATTCCTCAGCAACAAGACGGAAGTGTTTTCAGCTCACAGAGTCCCGTGTCACCTTCGAACAGCACGAGGCGAGTTCTGAGCCATTTTGAATTCCAAAGCCACGGGGATGATGATTGGGTGTTCGTGGGGCACCTGCACGAGAGTTCGAGATGCTATCTACCAGAGACCTTGTTCCGAACTCCAGGCGGCGGGGTCAAGACTGCTCGCCAACTTCAAGAAGATGACCATGTTGAAGGACTTGACCGAACGTTACAAGTTGTGTGCAAGGAGGCTACCAGCTTGCAATAAAGGTCGGGGCTGAGAACGGTTTTCAAATTCTTGATTCTTATTTTTGACAGTGGACCACCGATTAGCACTTTCATACCTGGCTTTTAGGGTTAGGGTCAGAAACAAGGCCTAAGTTTGTCATAGACATGCTAGACCAAGGTTTTGGGATCCAAGAAGCGCCGTCTTCGAACATTACGCACTGCCCAAGCTGAAATCACCCTGACATCCTCTCATCGTGTGATCGTGTTTGAGAATGAAGTTAAGTCCGAGCGCATTGCAAGAGACTTGAAAGAAGGGGATATCTTGCAAGTTGGAACACGGCGCCAGAAGCTGGCCAAAGTGATTGCTGATGAACGCGACACAGAGGCAGGATCGACTTGGTGCAGGTTGTTGTGCCACCGGTCTTGTGAAATCAAGTCTGGTGCTTGTGCGTACAGACGTGGTGTAGTTATGGTTCTGAAACTCTGAAGATGTATTGAGGTGTGCGACCAGGATGAAACTCCCTCTGTTTCTGTCATAAGGGTCTTCTTCAAACCCAGTTCTGTAAAATGCATGAACGGTTCTCAGCGCCAAGAACTAGTTCTGCCAGCTGGATGAAGGGTAGATTTTACTCCACTTGTGGCAAGTCAATTCTGAGTTGGTGTTTAATGGTAACTATTTCGGATGTTTGTTGCCTGCGCCGACCCTGCAGGTCATCGAGTTGGGTTTCCACCCTGATGAGCCGGTGGAGACATTCCAAGCTCCGCAATTTGGAGTCGCGACCTTGGGTGCTCGCCGCCCTCATGCAGAAGGAGGCGTCGGAATGGTTGGAGCCTATGGTCCTTTGGGACCTTACCATGTCGACGGATCGCCTCAGCATGCCGAGAATGACACATCATCAGCATCAGCTCGCCCGCGAAGCGCCTGATGCTTAGAATGAAGGAGTTTGCTAAACAAGTGGGTGTGCCAGAGCGGTCTACCATGTTGAAGATGTGGTTACACTGGTTGCATGCCGTTGCTAATCAATTTCTTTTTGATGTTTGTTGGGCCGTCAGGCACTGACATACTTGCCGATTAGTTTGATCAAGTGTGGCCGCTCATGTCCACCTGCAGCTGGACTGCGCGGGGATTTGATCATGTCAGTGGTCAATGTGCAGAACGTCGTGTTCCTCTGACGTCTCTCATTGCACTAGCTGAATGATCAGCATGCCCTAGCTGCAGCTTTGCCCAGCTCATTTTGATAGGCCATAGGCGTGACTGGTCCACCCAGGCTAGGAGTTTGAAATGGAGAACGAAAGGGTCCTGTTTCATATCCCACTAATACTAACGCCTTGCATCAAACGTTGTATCCTTGATATCTTCTTTTAGCCATTGCCGGACGCTGGATCAACCGTTGATGCGCAGCTGATGCTGTTCTTGCATGTGCTCGCATTAGGTTTATATTTGCTATACATAGATTGAAACTGTCACGTAGTGATCGCATGTGATCTCTCCAAATTGCGGACCGTATCAAACAATGCATCATTGCATTAATGAAGTTCATTGGGTAGGGTTTGCTTGTTGAGCACCTACTTTGAGAACAACAGTTGGTCTACATCTTTACAAGGACAGCACTAGATGCAGCGGCTAGTTGACGCTAATTCAGTCCATCAGATCCTGCGCTGGCGACAGTGCGTGAACTTGTGCTCGCCGGCGTTTTTGGGTTCGTCAAAGGGAACATGTCATTGTGAATCCTTCAGGGATTTGATTCCTTAATTGTCGAAGATCTTCAACCAATGTAATTTTGGTAGTTTAAGGGGGCGGGTTGGGGATTTGATCCCTTATCAGTGTCATTTTTCCAGGATTTTGCTTTAAAAGGACAATTACTTATCCAGAACTTTGTTCATTTCAGGTTCCTCGTTCGGGGGCTGTTAGTCCACAGGGGGATGTGTTCGCGCAGGCTGCGCCAACTCCCTCAGAGCACGCGGCCCTCAAAGCGCAGCTGAACGTGCCCAGTGAAGGTGCGAGACTGCACGAGACGTGCAACAAGGTCGAGTGCGAACTCGCCAGGTCGCAGTCATGCGAAGGCGTTCTGGTTCCTAGCGAGAGTCATGGCCAGAGCTTGGTCTTAAGGTTTAAAGACAAAATGACCAAAACAGGAGAAGACACAAGAAGGGATTTGAAAGCCTTCCAGTTTCCAGTTGGAAGGGGCTTTCTTAGAGGTCAATAAAAAGACAGGACGAAACGAAGGTCGACTTGGGCCCCTTTCTTTCATAGGGGGCCCAAGTATTCCTCATGTTGATTCTCTTCTCATGAGCTTCCTCTTGAGATGTTCTGCATGTCTTCCGACTTGACTTAGAGGTGCCTCCCAAGCCTCCAGTGGATCATCAGCTGAGAGCACCTCGGCAGAACTCCTTCGGGTTGGAGGTGCTTGGAAAGCCATGGATTGACGACATCTTTGGGTCAGATCTCGGGTGAGACCTGAGAATTGTCTTGGAGTGTGAGACACAGAGCTCTTTCAATCGCGTTTTGCTTGGCAGGATCTCTCGCAACGACTCGCCGCAATGGGAGCCTTTCAACAATTACATGCACGCCCCAGCCCAGCCATGATTTCCACGCGAATCTGCACATATCTTTCTTCCAAAAAATCCTGGGACCAAAGACCAAAGTTCCCAAAGTGCTGACTTTTCGTTCTTTTTCCTTTTTTTCCCTTCATCCTTTCGTTACTCCACCGGTCGGCGCGAAGGCTTAAAGCCCGAACTCCTGGGCACCACAGACTCGTTTGGCAAAGGTCCCTGGTCGGCTCGGGTTGGCTGTAGGTTTCGCCAAGTTTCAAGTTTCATCCAGTTGCTTGTGGAAAGGCCAAAACAGTTTTGCCATCAGCATCTTGTCTCATCCATGACAGATGATACAAAATCATTCAAGATGCATTTGTTCGTCGATTTGCTGCCAGGTGTTGCCACACCACAGATCCCTGGAGATGTGAGCCTGGTAGGTGGGGTGGGAACTGGAACCTGTGGCCATTGCTACTAGGAGCAAGGACGCTACTAGGGGCGCTCCTGGCCTTACTACTAGGAACAAGAAGCTACTGGAAGCAAAGGGCATCGCTACGAACGGAGCGATCGGACGCTCTTTATATAGGTTGGAGCCCATCGCTACTAGGGTGGAGCCTGGTGATGCCGATGTTCGAGTTGCCACCGCATCTCGGAACCCGCAGGCAATTTGGATGCCGCGGTGGTGGCGCAACTGGCTCCGCGCTATAAGGGCTGGTTGTACTTGAACCCAGCAGAGTCTTAGTCTCAAGTTACTTGCAAGAGCTAGCTAGCAACTGGTGCACTGGTGATGATGTTTCTCTCTTCGCAATGAAACCATCATGACCGATCCTGGTCAGAACGTCACGAGTGAAGGTCCTTGAGATTTGTGAAGCCATTCGAAAGGGCGGTAAAGCCAAGTCGAAACAGTCAGAGATTTGATCCGTGCTTCGTGTCTTAGCGAGGCACATGTGTCCTGAACCGAACAACCGGGTAGGACCATCCTTCAAATTCCTCAGGAGAACAAGCATTTCCACCGCAAGGAGATCGAAGCAGCAGGGTGCCAGGCCAAGCAGCCGAAGTGGCCAACGAACAACGCCAACGACGTCCAATCGAGCTTTTGTCGGCTTGCCGATCTGCGACGGTTTGTCGAAGAACCTCTCGCAGACCAGGTGGAGGTGACGCCGATTCCCATGCCCAAAGAAGGCCCTGCCACAGCCCAGCATGCAGAAGCGGTGGCTTGGTGCAAGGGAACAGGAAGATGGAACGTTGAAGGTCACAACCTTTGTGTCTAGTCAGTTGTCTATTGATGCAAAATCCTCAAAGGTCAACTCAACTCAATGATCATTAAGTCGTGCTGCAGCTGTTTTGCCTCAAGTCTTTTGCACATCCTCACCCAAGAAGCTGTCGCAGAGCGCTGTCCTCATGGCATCTTTAGCACTGAAGGGCACCGCAAATCAGACTGGCTTCGAGATGGCTAAGACAAGTCCTCTGCTGGATTCTTGGATTTCAGCTTATGACGGTGTCCACCCTCTACTGGATGTAGGCTGTGCCTATGGTCGAAATGTCTCTGCTGCCGTGGAACGCTTGGGCGCGCGTTGGGCACACGCCGACCAGGAGGGATTGCGAGTGGTGGCCTGTGATTGTGCTCAGGAGCACTTGGATGCTGTGGAAGAGCTGCGGTTGCCAGGGGTGAAGACGGTCTTTGGGAAGTTACCAGATGGCTTTCAGCATTTGCAGGAGATGGCCGCGGAATGTGGAGGTCTGAAAGACCAACTTCTTGAGTTTGTTTCAAGCATTCAACATTGTCTAAAGACTAATATCTCAGAAGCAGGGTAGATCGAAAGGCTGGATGTCTGAAGAAAAGACGAAGAAAGGCCAACAAAGGACACGAGCTCCTGCCGGACCGAACTCTAATAGCTTCTTGTTACTAATAGCGATAATTACTATAATTATTGTTTCTACTAGCAAACTTTGTTACTACTAGTAAGGCACTTGTTACTAGAAGCGAACATTGTCCGGACCGAACTCCCGCAGGTTTCTCCGGAATTCTGATCTCGGAGGTCCTGCACTTTCTGCCCGGGCAAGGCATTGAGGAAGCCATCGCAAAGCTCAAAGGTCTCTTGGCGCCTAACGGCACCTTGTGCATCACCATGTTCTCCCCGGAGTCCAACATCAGCGGCGCGGAGTGCCCCTTTGGACAACGTATGCGCGAGGTCTATGCGGAACGTCAAGCTGCAGGCATGCGGAACGTCAGCTGCTGAAGTGTTTGAGTCTTGGGGCCTCAAAGTCAGATAAAGTCACTTAAGGTAGCGTTCGGACGCTATGCTCGGGTTATGGCCATCGCTATTGGAGGCCATCGCTACTAGTAGTGTAGCAAGAGTCACCAATTCCAGATGCGTTTGGCAACCTTTCTTCAAGTGCCTTACTAGTAGGAACAAGTGCCTTACTAGTAGTAACAGGTGCCCTACTAAGTTACTAGTAGTAACAAGAAGCTAGTAGAAACCTTTCTTCACTTTGCAGGTGACAAATGGCCGGGGGAAGGTTTCGACATGGTGAGCATCTTGCGAGAGCAGAAGGCCGCAGTGACTTTGGACGAGGAGGCCATGAAATGCTTCCCCAGTTACTTCCATGTGGCTTACGCACACCAGCTGGCTTCTGCACTTGAGGACTATGGCTTTAAGGTGTGGGCAAAACGACACGCCGATTGGCAGAGGTGGTGGGTTTTCGATTCATTTGAACACATTAAGGGATTCAATTGATGGGCTTGGGTTATGTCTGAGACATGCCTCAAACAGAACGCTAAAACACAAAGCGATGCACAAACACATTCGTAAGGCCTGCCGGGCTTTTTTTCGCAGCGGGTTTCTTGGACACATGGATGCAAATGGCCCAAACACCGGTGGAAAACATGATGCCATCGTCCGGGCTTGCTGGAAAGCGTTCGGAAAAGAACGGACTGCAGTCTTCACTAGTGTGACATTGTGGAAGACTAAACGTGTTTGGAGGCCACTGCTTTTAGATTGGAGGTAGCTATTGGGTTGGAGGCCATTGCTGTTAGGTTGGAGGCCATCCCTACTAGGGTGGAGGTTGGAGGCCATCCCTCTTCGGTTGGAGGCCATCGCTATTGAGTTGGAGACCATGGCTCTTAGGTTGGA
>CAXAMN010000503.1:408442-431249 GCA_963970005.1 Durusdinium trenchii | reverse complement strand
GCCATCGCTCTTAGGTTGGAGGCCATCGCTATTGAGTTGGAGACCATGGCTCTTAGGTTGGAGGCCATCGCTATTCGTAATTTGTTTTACTATGTTTTATTCATTCATTCTTTTTCAGATGGAAGACCGGACGTGATTGGCTCAAGATGGTCCAGGTGCTCTTGGCTCAAGAGGATCGGCATCCAGGTCACGCACCCCATTTCTGGCACGAGGGCAAGGAATCCACCCAGGTGGTGGCGAAAATGGACATGGCTCGACTGGGTGGCGCTTAGTCCTCACGTCTCAGCGCCGTGTTGGACCCCTTCGCCTTTTGACTGTTGCTTGCTTGGCAGGGCGACAACAGCTTAAAAAGAGCGAAAGAAGACACTCAGGATGTACAGAAACTGCACAAGAGACATCCACAGGGATAGCCGGGATAGCTCATTATTGTACAGAGACATCCACAAGATCGAACTTTGTTGGAATTGGTGCCTGTGATTTTGCCTCGTGCGAAAAGGTGCCGGGATTCAGATCTCAGGTCTTGTTTTTTTTGAGGGTGAGTCGGTGCGGGAGAGATGCCTTTGCAGGGCTAAAGGAAGCAGTATTTGCAAAGAACTACTGTTCAACCGTACTGTTGGAACACCTCCACCCATAAAGAATGAGATATTTTTGACTGGACATTTGGCGAAGACGAAGAGACGGATTCAGCGTCCCAGGTCTTAGCTGCCATCGAGAAGCTCCCACGCCCATTGTCGCTGGGCAAATTTGGTGCGCAGAGTGGCTTTTTTGCCGAAGATTCCAACTTGCATGGGTTTCTGGATGTTATTATTTTTCTCCAAAATACATAATAACAGGGTTGTTTTTTTCGAAGCGGTGCAGATTCGGAAGAGATTCCTCTCTGCTTTTGTCGAATTTCCGGAAGACCAGGATGCTGCAATGCACCTCTGGAAACCGAGCGGGCGCTGCACTCCTTCTCGCACAGGTTCCTACCGATTCTGGGAGCGCTTTGTCCGTCGTGATGATCGTGCTCTGAACGCATCACACGAGTCTTCAGTAAACGAAGAGGCTTCAGAAGGGCTGTCAAAGCGGCCAATCCTGTTTGGGACAGATTGTCACAGGGTTTGGGGTGTGCACCTTTGAGGGTTGCATCTATCCATAGTCTCAACTGCGCGCTACAGACAGGGGTAAGATGCCAAGAGCTTCACCTTTCCTCTCCAAAGGCCTTAGCGGCCTTAGATCTTGGAGGCCATCGTAGGTTGGAGGCCGCTTCTAGGTCTTGGCTTAACGCTTCACTCGCTTCACTTCCCCCTTCGTTTTCTCGCAAGCTGAGCGTTTTCATCAGTCGAAAAGCGCTTTCGAAGCGTTTGATTTGTCGGTCCTCCACTCTGTCCAGGCAAAAGCCTTGGGCCACAACAGGCGAGATGGACTCTTTGGACGAACGAAAGGAGAAAACAGGTGCATCGCTACTAGGAACAGGTGCCACGCTAGTAGTAACAAGTGCCTTACTTACTAGTAGTAACAAGAAGCTACTAGTAACAGGTGCATCGCTACTAGGAGCAAGAGGACGCCACTAGGACGCTATTAGGTTGGAGGCCATCGCTTCTAGGTTCATTTCATCCTACTTCCGAACTTCCTGTAGTAACAAAAAGCTATTTGACCTTCCCGGACCGTCTTCCGGACTTGGCGCCATCTTCCTTACTAGGCCAGGGCCTCAAGCGAAACCGACGCCAGGGCCTCGGCAAGTTTGTTGGCCGAAGACTTGGACCTGAAGTTCTTCACCCGCTGCTCCGAGTGGCCTGGCAGACAGGGACATGGGGAGTGGGACATGGGGTGTTTGGGGAGTGTTTGTGCAGCAAATTTACAAAAACACATGTGTTCGTTGGGGAGTGTTTGCTTCCTGGAACGAATGCAAGGACTTGCGGAGCAGGGTGATGTCCTTTCAAGTCAGTTCAGTGAAAAAAATATAGCTGTCTTTCCGAAAGCCTTGGTCTCTTCAGACATGCTGTTTTTGTCTGCCAGAGCGAAGGTGTGGGCCTGTGCGAGATTGGGTCTTGCAACAGCTGCCGGCTGACAATGATGAGGCAAGCGCCTATAATATCATAATGTTGATTAATATATTATACATATAGAGATATTGATATGTGATGATCAGTTTCAAGACAAGTCACTAATTTCAAAGCAGTTTTCCCGCAACGCACAAAGCAATTAATTGATCATGTTTTGGTCTCATCTCGCCAGTGGTCCGTCTTTGTGAGAGGCGCAGGTCTCGGAAGTGAGGAACCCTGGCTTCGTCATCGAGCAGCTCTTTGATGCTCACCAGGAGGGCATTCGAATTTCACAAAGATCCGTCAACTTGGTTTCGGGAAAAGAACTGGCAGGAGGCCATCGCTACTAGGTTGGAGGCCATCGCTAGTAGGTTTTGATATTTTAGTGTTCGCCTCAACCAGCCCCCAAGGTTGCTAAACTTGTTCGGTACTGAAATCCGTCACTTTTCTTGAACACACATGCAGACTCTTACCTTTAAGAGAAGTTCTTCCCTGCCAAGTTACCATGACTGTAAAAACACTTGTTTGATCAGCACAGCAGTGGCATCGTTGAAACTCTCCCAGGGCAGCTCTACTTTCACGTACTTGGTGGGCTGCACGCAGAGTCAGGAGGCAATCTTGATCGACCCCGTTTCTTGGCGTTCGGAAACGGTTTTCCTAAAGGCACATAGCCACAACACCTCCAAAGATGTTATTCGGAATAAACGATTCTGCTGAGCCTTGTCATGCATTTTGTTTGGGTTGGCACTTTGAACAAATGGCTTAGACTGTCCCGCATCTGGGGAATGACGAGGTTCTTGGCCTTGAGACAAGGGACCTGGCCTTGGCGGATGAGTTGGGTTTCAAGGCGGGAGACGAGAAGAAGGGAAGACCGCTGCGCCAGCGACTGAAAGCAGCCGGATGATCTACCACAGCGATAGGAATCACCCCGATTCACCCGTTGATGGAGGATAAGGGACTTTTGAGGCCAGAGAGGTTTTCTTCACACCATGTTTCAGTGAAACGGTGGAAGCGGGAGGGTTCAGAGGTGTTGAGGACCTGGAACCCTAGACATATCAAAACAGGACCTTGAAACCTGTCAAGTCGTGCGTCTCACTGATGGGTTCCAATGATTTCAAGATATTCCCGGCCATTTGATCACGTACTAGGAGCAAGGACGCTACTAGGGGCTCCTGGCCTCGCTACTAGGAGCAAGGACGCTACTATAGTAACAAGAAGCTACTTGATCATGTTTCGATCTTCGAATCCATCGATGTGGGCGAAGCACCTTTTGGACGCCGAACGACGCAAGCGCGCCCAACCAAACCGTCCCATGCCCCCGCGCAAGCGGCCCGCGTCGGCTCTGGGCTCGGCCAAGCGGCCCGCCACCCGCGCGACGGGAGCGAAGTTCCCCATCCAGTGGAGCGAATGGCCGGGGGATGGCGACAGATATTTGAAAGCCAAGCAGACCCGCTATGTGGACGATGAAGCCGAGAGCTTGGACCGGTCGAAATTGGAAAAGACCTTGAAGGAGTTGGAAAGCGCCGTGGATGGGGCGGAATGGAGGGAAGATGAGAATGGCTTAACAGCGCCTGGTGGCTTTGAGATGAGGTGTTCCATTGCGCACGAGGATCCAGAAGACTACGTGCCTTCTCTGAGCTGTTTCGTTTTGGATGAGTGGGGAGCTGTGGCCTCTGAGTTGTCTTCTTGCAAGAGCATTCAATTAGTAGTAAGGGGTACAGTACTTCAGTACAAGACCAAAGGTTTCCGTGCTGTTCTGTCATCCTTTTTTGTTCAGGAGTGATTCAGGGTGATTTCCCAAGACCATGATTGCCAAGTTGCATCAATTTGCTTGGTCAGGTAATTGCTATACAGACCCCAGAACACTCACTGGTGGTAGGCAACCTGGGTTGCCATCCCTTTGTGGAGTTGGAGTGGATGTGGTTTGGCAATTCTGATGGCTCTACCTTCATCCCAGTGCCGGACAAGAAGATCAGCAAAGATGCCAAGCAGCTTTGCAAGAGAGCGATTGAGGACGTGAAGACCTTTATCTTTCATCAAGAGCACTGAGCTTTCCGCATGACGGACGACGTGCTGCTTCCTCCCCGAGACCATCCATTTGGCACATAATGAGTGACGTCCGGCGCCGGTTTCGAGCGAACGGCCGGGGGGGGGGGTCCACCCGGAGAATCGGACGGGAAGATTGACCCGCAAAGAAGTGGAAAAAGACGACGTTCGCCACTAGGAGCAAGAAGCTACTAGGAGCAAAGGGCATCGCTACTAGTAACAGGTGCCTTACTAGTAATAACAAGAAGCTAGTAGTAACAAGTGCCTTACTAGTAGTAACAAGGACGCTACTAGGGGCCCAGGGTGTCGCTACTAGGAGCATTCGGACGCTTACGACGCGAACCGAACGGGGAAAAGACGGGGCTCCACCGTGGCGACCGAGTTGTGCCAGGTGACCCATGTGGTGAACACTCACTGCCACGCAGATCACATCACCTCGGGCGGGAAGATCCAGCAGATTCACCCAGAGGTGCGGCACGTGCGAATGCGTGCGATGCGCGTTTGGACGAGCACTTCCGCGTTTTGCGAGCGCTTAATCCAAGCCTTTCAAACGGCGAGAGCTATTATGTATTGTAAGAGCAAGGTCATTAACTGAAACCATTAAGCTAGCTAGGTTTTTTGACTTTGAACATCCAGGGCCATTCCTGCAGCTGTCAAGGTGTACTTAGAGCAGCTTTTTGATCTCACTTCCCTATTCACCCCCTAAGTCCTCTCTTTCCAAACCTCCCTCCAACGGCTACTAGTAACAAGAAGCTACTGTAGCTCCTGGCATCGCTACTAGGAACCCGGGCGTCGCTACGAACGGAGCGTTCGGACGCTACGAACAGGGCGCTCCAACGGCCCCCCCCCCGAAACCCGTCGCCGTTCGGCCGAGGTGAAGACGGTGATCTCCGCCGCGTCCGGGGCCAAGGCGGACGTGAAGGTCTCAGACGGCGACCAGATCACCGTCGGCCGCTACGTGCCTCGGAGGTGAAAAGTGGGAAAGCTACGAACGGAGCAAAGGGCATCGCTACTAGGAGCAAGTGCCTTACTAGTAATAACAAGAAGCTAGTAGAAACAAGTGCCTTACTAGTAGGAGCGATCGGACGCTACTAGGGGCTCCTGGCATCGCTACTAGGAGCAAGTGCCTTACTAGTAATAACAAGAAGCTAGTAGAAACAAGTGCCTTACTAGTAGGAGCGATCGGACGCTACTAGGGGCTCCTGGCATCGCTACTAGGAGCAAGGACGCTACTAGGGGCTTCTGGCATCGCTACTGGGGACAAGTACAGCTACTGTTTTCTTTATACGGTAAATCATTCGCTCTTAGGAGCGATCGAATGTTACTAGGTTGGAGGCCAACGCTCTTAGCTTGGAAAAGAGATGCCCTCTTGGCACAGTTGTCAAAAAGCATTTAGACACATGTACAGGATGAGGGGAACAGTTTCTTCAGGATCACGGGTGGCCTGTCAAGGGTCATTAGATCTCCAGGAAAGCTTCGTTGGGATTGTGATTTTTGAGGCACTCCTCCTCAGAACAGATGTCAAGCATTCTATTGACCTATCTTCATTGAATCTTCATGCGAGTTCCTGGGTGCTATGGGTGCCCCTCACATTGCGCATGGATATTGCGAAACATGTCAAACATTCAGAACATCAAGTACACGTCCGGTGGATTCTGTGTGATGTTTGTTTTTTCAAATCGCTTCCGGCCACGGCCACGGCACGTTTTTCTTTCATTTTTCCGCCAGGTCTTAAAGTGTGTGGCCACGCCTGGACACACGGATGGCTGCACTTTGGCACCAATCAGACATAATCAGACAGATTTATGTGATCCATGCGGTCGGCGGTTGGACATCCAAAGGTACTCTTATGATTGGCCTCCACCCTAGTAGCGATCGCGTCCAATCTAGTAGCGATCGCGTCCACCCTAGTAGCGATTGCCTCCAACCTAGAAGCAGTAGAAGCAGTCGATCCGGAGTGCTGGCTTTATTCAGAATTCAACGGACCATTCGATCTTTCAAGATGTTTCGAGCCTTCGAGAACAGCCTTCTCAGGCATGACTTTCGTTTTGGAAGGTCCAGGTGAACCCAAGGCCGCCTTCACAGGCACGTGGCCACGTTCGGGCTTTGTCGCTTTGTCGTCTCGGATGAGGAAGGGTTTGTTTTCATGTTTTTAGAGTTACTTTTTTTGTTTTCAAATAACTTCAAATCTTGCAATTTCTGGCGATTTATTGATTTTCTGTTTGCTTTCTTTTTTCTTCGTTTAGTCCTTATACTTCCTTCCCTTTCATAAGACCTCCTTCGACTTCAGGCGACACCTTGCTGATCCGCGGGTGTGGGCGAACGGATTTTCAGCAGGCGAACGAGTGGAGTCGTTCGGAAGACCTGAACCAAGAACGGTAGCGTTGCAGGTCTTCGCTCATGCCCCAACAAAATCAGGTCTTATTACAAAACCGAAGTAAATCTCTTGGAACTTTTGATCATTTCTTGTTTCTAATTGCTTCTTGTTACTACTAGTAAGGCACCTGTTACTACTAGCGTGGCACTTGTTACTACTAGCTTCTTGTTTCTTGATCATTTCTGCTCTTGTTTTTTTTTGTGTGTGTTGTGCTATATATTTTTGCAACTGCCAAATTAGACCATTGAGGGTCGAGGCTTCGTTGATTTCGATGCTCTTTTTGGGTTGCCAGGAGTTCAGGTGTATCAACCGAGAAACAGGTGTATCACCGAGAAACCGCGAAACAGCGGAGCCGTGACGTCGTGTGGCGCGCCAGGGCAATGCCTCCGCCCTCTACGAGAGCGTCCACCAGAAGATCTTCTCCCTGCCGGAGGATACCAAGATCTATCCAGGCAGAGAAAAATTGGAATCAGAATTATCAGAAGAAACTAGGAGCAAAGGGCATCGCTACTAGGAGCAAGAACGCTACTAGGGGCTCCTGGCATCGCTACTAGCAACAACATCTGAAGGACAAAAACAAGATAGGAACAAGAAGCTACTATGAAGAGTCCTTCTCTGTGGCCAGATCTTCAGGCTTTGTGCATGTTGCCTGGTGCAAATCAAGCTGGAAGGAAGGAGTGGCACAGGTTGGCAGAAGTAGGAGTTCCACAGACCCTGAGCCCGGACACCTGGTAGGTCACGACTACAACGGAAGAAGCTTGGCTTCCGAAGCGTGTGGAGGACTTCTTGAAAGGCCGCTCTGCCTCCCAACCGATGGCCTCCAACCTAAATATCGAAGGGCTCAGTACTTTTTCCGTGGACTTCGGAAAGGCTCTGGTGGCCTTCTTGTGCCTGGAAAGGCGGGAAAGTCCTTCGGTCCAGGGCTGCTTTTTCAGGGACCAAAAAGGGTTATACGTGCGGCGATGCCTGGCCGCGTGGATGATTCATCGGAATCCACGGGGTTTGAATTGGATGCAAGCGTTTGCAGATGCAAACGTTCTGAGCTGAGGAAATGTGTCGACTGTGGCAGAGGAGAAGAAGTTTAATCCAAGACTAACCAAGGACAAGGCAGAGCTTCTCCAAAACCGATACTCAAACACCGAATACCCCCAGCAAGTATAGGCAAGTATTTTGGAGCTCCACCGCGCCACGGAGTCGAGTTGTGGAACACGAAAAACGCTTCCAGATAGCAACAAGAAGCTACTAAGGTTGGAGGCCATCGCTACTAGTAACAAGAAGCTACTGGGGGTTACTGGCATCGCTACTAGGAGCAAGGATGCTACTAGTAGCTCCTGGCCTTACTACTAGGAACAAGAAGCTACTAGTAACAAGAAGCATACTTCAGGATGAGTTCCTCACCATTATGAAGGAGCTGAACCTGCCATATCCCAGGATGATGGACGCCCTCGGGCCAGCATTTGGGTGTCAGACTTGTCAGATGTTTGCAAGAGAAGAAGGCGAAGAAGAAGGAGAAGAAGAAGAAGTCTTTTGAAGAAGTCTTTATCAGATCCAAAGAAGGATAAAGAAGGTTTGAAGGGCCAGCAGCTTCGTGCGAGATGTCAGCTTCGACTCGCGGGTGCGCCCGACCCATCTTCTCAGGAAGCGGTCCCAGCAAACATGGTCAACGGAGTGTGAAGCTGCGAGGCGCCAGCGTTGAGGTTGGAGGCCATCGCTACTAGGAGCCAGGACGCTACTAGGGGCTCCTGACATCGCTACTAGCAATGGGCATCGCTACTAGGAACAAGAAGCATGCTTCAGTTGAGTTCGTTTCTGAAAGGTGGTCGTAGCGTTCAGGAGCAGCCGATTTGATGGATTCGACCTGCAAATCCGAACAGCATGGAAACAGAGTTCTCGAAGCACACCCATCCTTTTGAGGCGGAAGCATGTCCTTCAATTGGGAATGCCCCACTCCATATCCTTCACAGGAAGCAAAAAGAGAAGCAGTCACACTGATCTCGAAAGGCTCTCAGATGCCAAGGATGAGCTCTGGTGAATGATCGCAGCGCGCTTTTGCGTGCTGCACGGTCATTTTTTGGCGCATCCACCAAACCTGATGCTCCCCTTACCAATCCAAAGAATGCCGGTCTTCAGGACAGAAGCCAAGACTCAAAGTACGCACCAGGCTGTGAAACATAAACCTGAAGGCCGTAGCCTTTTGAGGGGCACCCTCTGCCCCAGGAGTTTCTTGCGACATACCGGATGTAGGCAGTTTCCAGTCGTGCAACGAGCCTGGACTGCCGACGGTGGGCAATGTTTAATGCCCTCGACTTCGGAAACGTCAAGGCGTTGGCCCCATGTTGCAGGCGCCGCAGATTTCGTGAATTTCCGAAGTTGAGCTGAGTGCTGCTTGCACGCTGCTTGCATCTTGCCATGTAAAGCAGCAGCTGGCAGAGTTTCCGGATAGAGGTGTTTTGAGTGTAGAATGCTGCTTGCATCCTGCCATGCAAAGCGGTAGCTGAAGCGACTCAGCTGACTGGTTTGAGAGAAAGGCGCGAAAGAGGGACAAGCACCTTGCCAGTGTTGACTGTCAACAGGCTTCGGCTATATTCACTGCTATATTGAGGCTATGGTATGTAATGATGCACAACGTGTCCAATGGGTCCTTGTGTGATTTCTGAAGTGAAGGCTTTTCAACACGATTCATAGAGGCTTTAGAAAGGACATTGGCCAAGTTGTCCTTAGTCCTTGGTTAACTCAGAAATCAACACACCAAGAACACCTGCTTAACTTCTAGGCTCCTCCAACACCCCCAAGTTTTCAATTGAAGCTGTAGTCATGCTTTGTCCATAAGTTTTGAAGAATTCATACCATGTGAGAACACATTATCATAGTTTGCTCTTAGGTCGGAGGCCATCCCTACTAGTACCAACAAGCTACTACTAATAACAAAGGGCATCGCTACGAACGGAGCGTTCGGACGCTACGAACGAGGGCGCTCCTGGCCTTACTACTAGTAACAGGTGCATCGCTACTAGTAGCAAGGACGCTACTAGGAGCAAAGGGCACCGCTACTGGGAGCAAGGACGATACTAGTAGCTCCTGGCATTCCTACTAGGAACAAGAAGCTACTAGGGGCTCCTGGCATCGCTACTAGGAGCAAGGACGCTGCTGGTAGCTCCTGGCATTCCTACTAGGAACAAGAAGCTACTAGGGGCTCCTGGCATCGCTACTAGGAGCAAGGACGCTACTAGTAGCTCCTGGCATTACTACTAGAAACAAGAAGCTACTAGAGGCTCCTGGCATCGCTACTAGGAGCAAGGACGCTACTAGGGGCTCCCGGCCTTACTACTAGGAACAAGAAGCTACTAGGGGCTCCTGGCATCGCTACTAGAAACAAGGGGCTCCTGGCATCGCTACTAGGAGCAAGGACATGACTGGGGGCTCCTGGCCTTACTACTAGGAACAAGAAGCTACAAGGGGCTCCTGGCATCGCTACTAGAAACAAGAGGACGCTACTAGGGGCTCCTGGCATCGCTACTAGGAGCAATTACACTACTAGGGGCTCCTGGCCTTACTACTAGGAACAAGAAGCTACTAGGGGCTCCCGGCCTTACTGCGTCTGCCCAAGGTCTCCGAAGTGCTCATGGCCTACAGTGAGCCGGGCGACCCACAGACAGAACGCCGCGGCGACCCTTCGTGCCGCGACGGCCGAAAGCTAGGGCATTGATTGGAGCGGAGGGACAAAGAGAGAGGATTTAGAGGGGAAATTCCAACAATCCCAAAGCCATTTTACATGAATGATGTCTCTTCAGTTTTCTCTCCATTCATTCGACTGGCACTAGCATGGCCCGGCATGTGGTACGTCAGAGTAACAGTTGCTTTGCAGTTTTGGTTGGGATTTGTCGAACCCAAGACTCTTAGGTCTAGGTAACTCTTGGCCACTTAGTTCGTCAAGGTTAAAGACCAATTCGGAAATTCGAGACCTTATAAGGACTTGAGACTCTCTTCTTACGGACAAGACAGAAGACGGGCAACTTGCTAGAGTGTCTATCGCTTCAGCTTCTTTCGTGTCGGAAACGTTCGAGGTCGTGCTCAGCACTATCATGGAGTCCCGATGATCAAAATCTGCTTTCGGCCTCAAACTGCCTGGCACCCCGGCACATGGCATTCCTGGCGACCTGCCGTAGTTTGCTTTCGTCTAATCATGAAGTGATTGAGATCTTGGACAGAGGTTTCTGGCAAGTGGCAAGCACTTCCGGTTCTAGGATCAGATGCAAGCAGGTTGTCTATATGTGTCTCTATTAGCGTTCTTGTTACTAGTAGCGGTGCCCTTTGCTCCTAGTAGCTTCTTGTTCCTAGTAGCGATGCCAGGAGCCCCGATCGTAGCTTCTTGCTACTAGTCTTGCTGTAGCAACGGCCGGATCACCGCGGAAACGGCAGTTCCCCCGTCTTGAGGCACCATTTGTTTGTGGACGTTGCCAGGCACGGAACCTGAGAACTCGTTGGGAAGAGGCAAGAAATGGCTTGGTTCTTGTTGGGGTAGGGGTTTGATCCAAGACCAGGGACTATACGAGGTTCACGAAGTTCACGAAAACACTGGTGACGGGTCATTCTCATGACGCGGCATGGATGAGTTGGACACCAAAGGGGTGAGCGAAAACCACGAAAGAGGCACTCACCCGACTGGGTGTCGACTTGGAAAAGACACCTCGTGTAGCTACAGAAAGCTACGAAAGCATTTCCATCTGAGGCACTGAAGCTCGCTTGGTCCTCTCCAAGCACACAGACCCCATCACATCGGCTTGCGACTCAGTGGTTACCCTGCGGATCCCTCCCTCTGGACTGGTGCGGTGTCTCTCTTGCAAGCGCTTCAGGTGGCGTGGCTGCCGGATAGCACGCACTTTGTCTCGGCCAGCTTGAACAGGCGGGACGCATTCGATCGCATTTGTGCATCAGGCGTGCGCGGCATGTTAAGTGCTAATCGATACAATTGGGCTCCAAAAGCAGACTAGTCGACTTCAGACGAGTCGACATCAGACTCCGTTTCGCTTTGATTCGTTTGCGCAAAAAGAGTCGTGCAAACTCTGAAAACTGCACTGGTATGGTATGGTATGAATCCTGTCTTAAAATACCCTTTCATTTTGATGAGTTCAATGCTAAGTGGCACTGCGGCAATGCCCATGCCCTGCAAAGCGGCTGAAAAAACACTCGAGTAGGCTCCAAACATTTTGGAAGAAGGCAACGCCCTCTTCATGGCCGTTTGGATGTTGTTACTATCCAAAGCCAGGTTGGTGATGGTTTTTGATGCTGGTGCAGTACAGAAGCTTTTCCAGCATGGCCTTTTGCTCAGCCCTTCCGCACGCCCGACCTCTGTGCTGTGAATTCGCACACACGGCTCGCAGGATTTTTCAAGTCTTGGGATGGCTAAGCTTCCCAAAAAAGCACCTCGCTTGGAGGGCAATGCGGCAAGAACGCAAGGAAATCACCGGAAATCAACACGAGGGGATGAAGATGTGCGATGCCCAAGCGCAGCGAACCCGATGAGACAGGAGCGATGTCCGGAGAAGATCTGAAAATTAAACGTTCAAGACAGGAAGGAAAAAAAGAGAAGGACTTGAAGGACAGAAGAAAGGTCTAAAAAGGCCTGAAGGAGAAAAAGAACACATCCCATGGGTCACCGCCAAATAGTCCTCCAGTGCCAACTCACGCACTGTCGCTGTGGGGTCCTCTGCGACTCGTTTTGAGGCCGCCTCAAGCCAATGCAGCTCAGCAAAGACTCGTTGGAAAGTCCAAGGACGCATCCACGCCAAGGACCATGCAGACCTCAAACCATCGCCATGCTTCACGTCTGCGTTGGGGCCTTGCTATCGCCTGCCGGTTGGCAAGAGAGAAAAGACAGCGACAGGACAGATGCTGCTTTGGTGCGAGCTGAGTGTTGACACGTCCAGTATTGAGATGACTCGTCTGCGATAGCTTCGGGATGGCGACGCAACTGATGGCGCCAGGTGCATTTTCCTCTGGAACATTGATGGGGCCCTGTCCAGAACTCAATCTATCTAGGTTGAACTGATTGAGTCGTGACTTGGTGTGTTCAACATTCTCGTTTGGAGTTCCTAGGTGTTCACTTGATTTGCCTGTCAAAAGCAGACATTCTTCGTGTTGACCCGGCCCTCCGAAGACGGCCTCAAAGCACTGAACGTGCAGAAGGCAAAAAAGAATAACGAAAGGCATTCGACTCGATATCGATAGAAGGAAGGAAGAACATAGGAGAACGGCAGCAAGGAAAAAAGGAATGGTTTTAAGATGTCTAAAGAACACAACAAAATGATAAGAAAGGCCTAGATCTTCAAATGAGCAGAAATAAGTGCTCGAGGTGTAAACTGCTCGTTTTGCAAAAAAGTGCTCGAGCTGCAAATGAAGAAAAGCAAAAACAGGTGCAGTTTTCCAAAGTGCGCTCGTGTGTGCTTTTTTGCGCTCGTGTGCGAATTTTGCGCTCGAAGTGCGGCCTTGAAAAAATGCGCGGGACACACAAGAAACTGCGCGTTTTACAAAAACTGCTCGTTTATCCAGAAAGTGCTCGATTCTTAAGAAAGTGCTACGAAACGCAGGTTGAGCACTTATTTCTGCTCGTTTGAAGACCTAGGGGTGTTGCTTTTCATATATGCCATATGCTTTCTATAAAAAGAGAGAGACTGGACGAACCCCGAGGCTGCACCGATGGGAGCTTAGCTGTCGCATCCAAGACTTGGTCCGATCCCTTGAGGGAACAAGAACTTGCCATTCGGACGCTACTAGGAGCAAAGGGCATCGCTACTAGGAACAAGGACGCTACTAGGGGCTCCTGGCCTTACTAGGAGCAAGAAGCTAATAGTAACAAGGCCATCCTGCTTCTTGCAAGAACTTGGCCTCCAACTGCTGCAAAGAGAGAGATCTTCGTCTTCGTGTCGAGTCCGTGCCCTTTCTTCACAACAATGCGACTGGCTAAAGTGTTGCAAAGATCTTTCTTATTGTTACTTGTTCCTAGTAGCTTCTTGTTACTACTAGTAAGGCACTTGTTACTAGTAGCGATGCACTTGTTCCTAGTAGCTTCTTATTTTTTAGAACTTTTTTTCGTTGCTTCTTGGTTTGGTGCCCTGATCTTGCCTCAGCATTGCCATACAGGTACAATTGAACGTATGACGTTTCAGTTAATGAGGACGCCAATGGATTCAAGAGTTTACTTTGTTTTCCAAAGTGAGATTGCAAAGTTTAGTGCTCATCTAGGAGCCAAGATTCTTTGGTTGCAGGTCACCTCAACTTGGTCACAACTCTAATACTCCTCGTTGAACGGAGCGAGACATGAAGACCGATGTCCTGACTGTGAGACTGACGTGGCGAGCTTGTCAAAGACTCGTCAAAGCAACGCACACAAACCCATAGGTAGGTGATGAAAATCATTATGAACATACATGTAGGTTGGAGGCCATCGTTATTGGGTTGGAGCCACCATTGCTTTTAGGGTGGAGGTCATTGCTATTAGGTTGGAGGGAGGCCATCGCTATTAGGTTGGAGGCAATCGCTATGAACGTACACAAAAATGTCTCAGGACGCCGATGTAAACCGCAGGGAGGAAACCACAGGCTGAAAAGCGAAAGCAAACCACAGGGAAGCTATTAGGAACAAAGGGCATCGCTACTAGTAACAAGGACGCTACTAGGGGCTCCTGGCATCGCTACTAGGAGCAAGGACGCTACTAGGGGCTCCTGGCCTTACTAGGAGCAAGAAGCTCCGACTCACACGAGATGGCACGGTGACCGCTGAGGCCGTCACGAAAGATGGCTCACGGCTCTTGGTCGTTGACTCTGAGAAGAGTGTGAAGGCGAGAGGGACCACGGAGGGCTTTTGACGCTCAAGACGTCGACGTGGTTCCACATCCTAATAGCGATGGCCTCCTAGTAGCACCTGAAAATACGCCGTCCTTTTTCAGACTTGAGCCAAGTTCCTTGTGAATGGAGCAACTCGGGCAAGTCCACAGAGATCTGAGTGTCAAAATGCGTGTTTCGACGCCCAGAGTTCCATTTCGAACCAGTCGTATCTCAAAACCACCCACGGACCCCCACCCATGCCTTGGGACCGTCACCGCGTTCGTTCGTTCGTTCGGACGCCGACGCTCCTCGGCTTTGGTAGCGATGCCCTTTGTTACAAGTAGCTTCTTGTTCCTAGTAGCGAGGCACTTGTTCCTAGTAGCTTCTTGTTACTACTAGTAAGGCACTTGTTACTACTAGTAAGGCACTTGCTCCTAGTAGCGATGCCAGGAGTAGCTTCTTGTTAGCGATGCCCTTCCTCGAGGTTTTCGACCTGCAGAGCCGCAACGCCCTGGTGGCATTGCCCGAGAGCGATGCCGTGACCTCCGCCCGGGACCAAACAGCTCAGTGTCTTTAAAACATTTGGAAGAGAAGAGATCGAAGTGTTCATCTCTTTTCCGTGAAAACGACCGAGATGAGTTTTGTGAAGTGACGAAGTAGAGGGTCACCAGGTGGTTTTTGAGGGTTTGGGGTGCAAAGACAGATGCTCGTTAGCCTTCCAAGCTCCAACACATCGGAATACTTGGGATTTATGACAGCATAGTTTTCTGGAAGAGGGCATATGCGACATAATGAGATTTTGATGGTTCATTGAGATGGGAAAGCTAGAACCTATAGTTTTTTTTCTTTCCGCCACCTGTCAGATGAGGGTCTCTAGATTTTATGTCAGTACTTTCTTCCTCTTCCTCCTCCTCCTTTCCTCCTCGCTCTGCCTCTTCTTCATCGTGCCTGCTCCTCTATGATGTTCTTTACTTGGACAAGGTATGGGAGAGCGTCTCGCGTGTGTATTGTGTATGCTTGCTTGTCTCACCGACTTAGCTCAAGCTCTTTGATGGATTGTTGCATCCACAGATAGACATGTTTCCTTTCAAAATGCCCAACACTGGTTGGATTGAAATTCAAAGCCTCCATTCAACAGGCACTAGGCACTGCGGAAAAGGATGTTTGAGGCTCCGTTGCCTAATACGGGATATGTCAGAGCAAATGTCAGAACACAATGCATAACTCGATGTCGGAATACATGGCATGTCGGAACATATGTCGGAATACATGCAAGACTTGACGTCGCAACCTAATTATGTCAACGTACATGCCAGAACAAATGTCAAATTACATTGTCAGATCGCAGGTCGGGACAAATGACAGAACACATGCCAGGCTTGATGCCACAACAAGTGTCAGGTCATTGGTTCCGGACGATAATTAGTCTATGAATGCATATTATGTTGGGGGATCACTTGAAGAACATACATAGGGTTGATTTCTAAAATTTTCTAAAGTACTTGCATGTCTCAGGGGTAATGTCTAAAGTATTTAAGTACTTCTCATCGTGAACAGCACGGTCCTGAACAGCACGTTTTATTGACCCTGCGTTCCGGGTATATATGTCTTTCTTGTTTCTAACAGCCGCACGCCGTCGCACGCCGCCGCACGCCCCAGATCTGTGTTTCTCGGCTGCGGGACGAGCTCCTGGTCAATGTGGCCCAGCATGTCATGCTCCTCAGAAGTTGGCCGAGTTTCGTCCAAAAGATGTGTCAAACGTGAGAAGGACACTGGAAACGGATTCTGTGTTAGAGCCGAAGTTTCAGGACGTGTTCTCTTTTCTTTTGGAACCTGGGAAGAAACAACGTTTAAAATCGTTTAAAGCCAAAGCTTCAGCCTATCCACCGGAGCGGCACAGCGTCACCACGAGGTCTCGGCGCTCTCGGAAGGCCCAGCCATTCGGCTGTGGGACTTGTCCAACCGACGGGTTCTCCAACGCTACCTGGGCCACTTCCAGGCGGGTGTGTCAGGGGTGACACTTTCCGCAAGGGGAACAGGTACACCGACACCAGGTCACAACCGGCCTGGAAAGGAGGTGGAACACTGGCAAAAGCCATGCACCCATGCTTTTGGGGTGTCGAGTTTACAGGATATGAGTTGAAGATGAGTTGAGGTACGTTTTTGGAAGAACTTCCGTGGATTGATCGGTTGTGTGTCATCATTTGCTTCGTTTCCAGCGCAACCTTAACTCACTTTTCACATCGCAGGAACGAACAGCACTGAGTTGCCAGTGTGGTACATCTATAGAGTTCGGAGTGCGAGGTGTTTGGTGCATTTGCACAAGGGTTTGGCCTAACTAGTGCGGCAACTGTTGGTTTCGTAGGATCTATCAGGAACAGCCCAAGGGACTGGCTCGGTTCAGCTTTTATGCCCAAGAAGGAGCAGCATGCAGCTGACAAAGCCTGAACCCAGCTGACAAAGGAGTCGCTCCTCACATGTTCCGCGTAGCATGGGCATGAAAACGACCCTTTCGACTTGCACTGATAGGGCTATTTGTGAGGGACTCCCACAGATCGTGGCATGCAGTTTCATTGTCTTAAAAAAGAACCGACAATTGGACTCTTCCGCAAGAACAAATAGAAGCAACACAAACAAACAAGACCGAAAGAATAGAAGGAACACAAACCAGCTCGACTCAGACGGGTTCTCTTCCAGCTCCGCCGGAGAATCGGCCCGCTGGAAGTCGCGCGGCCCATGCTGAAGCCGCGCACCTCGCTCCCGTCGCTCCATGGCCGGATGGGATGACTTCACGGATCTTCGCCGGGGGAAGCTCACGCAGGTGGGATTCCGGAAACGGCTGGGCAAGGAATCAGAGCAATACAGACTCGAACCTACTAGCGATGGCCTCCAGTATGGAGCAATATATGGATATATAAGGGATGTAAGGTTGACATGGGTGGATCTGCAGCCTTTCTCGGAGACCGAGATCCATTGAGGATCAGATCAAAACTTGTGATGGTTGAGTTGGTGGTGTGGAGAGACAATTTGCTCCTAAACTGGGGGATCAAAAAGCTTGGAGACAAGATGTTCTGGTTGATCCGGTGACACCGCATATGACAAGGTCATTGGTAGACGAGACGAGAGCGCATTGCGCGGAGAAACTCTCTTCGCTGACCAAGAGAACTGCAGGCCGAGCACTTTGCAGCCTAAACTTACGTAGCAAGACCAGGCGATGCGCAACTCATCTGCGCGCGTGAGAGATCCTGCTGTTGCTTGGAGTCAGGAAGACAGAGGAGTTCAACAATAACATGAAGAAGCCATGACATCCAATCATGGCCTTCAAAACAAAGGCACGCCTCTAATAGTGCCTTAATCTGCCTTAGAGCACTTCCAAAAACTCCAAGAAGCATTCAAACCCAGTCAAATCCAAACAGATTCTTAACACAAAAAACTGATTGAAAGAAAGAACACATGCTAAGAGACCTTTTCGTTTTAAGGGATCAGATAAAACACATTGGTCTTGAGACGGGTGTATCATCTGATCATCTCTACCCTTGTGTTCCTTCTTTTTTTCGACTAGGCAAGGACGCTACTAGGAGCAAAGGGATCGCTACTAGGAGCAGAGGACGCTACTAGGACGCTACTAGGTCTTTTTTTTCGACTCCGGCGGTCAGGTGGATGTTTTAAGTTCAGCGCCCCCCTGGCGGACGCTGCGACCCTGGCCGGTGCACCTTGGCGCCGGTGGGGCGGCGCTGATGGCGCTGGAGTTCTTTCTTTTCTAAAACACATATTTAAGGGATATGAGATATCAGTGTTCAACATCAGTATAGTATACAGTATATAAGTGATTATAGAAATAATTAGTTTTATCATATCATATCAGTGCAGCATTTGTTTGCACTGAGATGTGGCAGTGGTGGCTGTCTCTTTGTGCTACTTTGAACATTAACCCTTTTCCATTTTGGACAAAAAGCTAGTAACAAGTGCCTTACTAGTAGTAACAAGAAGCTATTAGTTAATTTAGTTTAATTTTAACTTAATTCTACTAGCTTCTTGTTACTAGTAAGGCACTTGTTTCTAGTAGCTTCTTGTTACCAGAAATGCGGTGAGTCCGTGAGATTGAATGGTGCTCACTTCCAGACGTCGACCAACGCCAGCTGAACCGTGCACCTGCCGGGTCATCTGCGAAGCTGCCGGATGTTCCGGGGTATTTCCGCCAAGGCTATGGATGGTCCTTCTCACAGCGCTCTACATTCTGCGCGTGGCAGCTGGTCTGGAAGAAGAGGAACGGGTAAGATGGGGAGGTCATGAGACCGAAGAGACCTTGAGAAATAGCATCTTCGAAGTCTTCGACCATCCTTCTTTTTCTGTTTGCTATTGTTTCTAATAGCGATGGCCTCCAACCTAGAAGCAGTCACACCTTGGGGGGGTCTTTAGGTCCTTTGCTTGGGGACACCTATGGGGGCCCAGACCCACATTGATGACATAACCATTGCAGGCATGTTGTTTGTTGATCCTCTCACCTCCAGACAAGTGTTGCTAAGTTGCTTCTCGGAACCTAGAATTGTGTGTTCTTTGGCCCTTCTCCAAGCTGCAACAGGTCTAGGAGCCTTGGCATGGTGCAACATGGAGTAGATGTATGCGTTCCCTGGTACGATGATGTTCGAAGCAATAGGAGCTGTTACGCATCCTTTGGGGATGGCCCGGTAGATACCGTGTGCTACGAAAGAATGGCAGCGTGTGCAGACAGTGGGCGGTGAATTGGGACGTATACCTCAGGGACTCTCCAAATGGTTGTTTCAATCCCAGGCCATTGGGTGTGGAGATGCTTACTAGACAGGTTTCATGTTACCGACACGTTTCTCCCAAGTCCAGCCAGCGATGTACCGAAGGTTCCAGCGCTGGCCGAGTTCGGGCGAAGCAAATGGCAGGAGAAGGCACGCATCGGACGGGAGGAAGTGCCAGATGAGCGGCTATTTGGATCATGTTCGGCTTGAAGCCGAACATGAGATGGAGGATTCCAATGTACAGGACCCTCATTAGAATATGATATCATTTGTCCATATGATATGATGTGTTTTCTTCGTGAAACCATGGGGTCAGAGAGACCTTGGCAGCTGCAGGTGGATGCTGGCACGTTGGCTATTCGCCCTGGAGGTCCTTTCTCAGAGGCCCGATGTGTTGGAAGTGACAGCCACAAAGCATTTGATTCTCATGGACGCCATTGCTAGGTTGGAGGCCATCGCTAGTAGGGTGAGCTCCAACACATTCTCGCCCAAGCCGCTTAAGCCTTTCTTTGGACTCATGGAATCTGCTGTGGCTGTCCTCGGTGACAGGTCAACGAGTCTTTTGCCATCCTGCTGTCCTTCATCTATGTCTCCATGACCTTCGTCGGCTTGGGGCGAATGGAGCACCGCACCCGGATTTGGACAGAACCGAACGGGCTTCACAAGGACGCGAACCGAACGGGGCGCTCCTGGCATCGCTAAAAATAACAAGGGCATTACTACTAGTTACTAGTAGCAAGAACGCTACTAGGAGCAAGATGTGAATCTCAGGAAACTGGGATTTCTGCGATTTTTCTGACTTAGGCGGCACCTGCCAGTGAAGAGCTTCATCTTCGAGTGGTTGGCAGTGCACAATGTGACGCAATGTTGTTATAACTTGTACTGTGACCTAGCCGCACTCTGACATTGAGAGCTGTGCCCTTTCTTTCTGATACGGATCTAAAGGAGCTGTTCGCCGCCTCGCCCGTCGCTTGGCACAGGCTTTGTGATGCTGGTCTATGAGGGTCAGTCACAAGGCTTTCGCATTTGGGGCAATGACTTTGACAACTCTCCACAGAGTTATTCACTGGGCTGGCTCATGTGGCTGCAGTACCACTGCTCCTTGGATACAGCAAAGGATTGCCGCAATACGGCGGACGGATTATCGCATCATACAATATTTGTAACACACTTCCATAAAGCTACTAGTAACAAGTGCATCGCTACTAGGAACAGGTGCCTTACTAGTAGTAACAAGTAGCTATTAGTAGCTATTAGAAACAAGAATAAAGGCAACACGCTTTTTGTCCAGAATATAAGCGACTCGCTGACCACCAGTCTTAGATGCACCGCAGCTGTTGTGCCCGGCTGTGAGGTCGGCAACTGCAACTTGTGGAGACGGGCTTCATGGTTTTGCAGAAGAAGTTCAAGGGTGTCTCCTTCCTTCATGTCTATTTGCGCGCGTCTGGGCATGAATGGGCAAAGCTGAGTGGATTTTCTCCCTTCACTTGTACGGAGGAATAGATCAAAAGGGATTTATTGATGGATCATGGTTCTTTGAGCTTTCTTTGCATTTCTTAGAGCCGGAAGGTGAGCCCTAGTGGCTTCTTGCTCCTAGTAGCGATGCCCTTTGCTCCTAGTAGCGATGCCCCTTGCTCCTAGTAGCAATTCCATGCATTCCTCGGCTTCGAGGTTTTGAACTTGCCCCTTGGCCGCAACTCATAGACCTCGACCGCACGCGGCGCACACTCGACGCATCACTCGACTCGCACCTGTCGACGCGAGGTGGGGCTGGTTCATCGCCTGCCGCTGCGTCTGCAGTCCAGAGGCCTATGTACCAGCATTGGTGAGCTCGGCATGTCAGAGTGTCCCTTGGTGGTGACAGGTGGCCGTGCTTGGCAGGCGCATGTTGGGCTCCAACCTAGCCAACCTATTAGGAATGGCCTCCAAAAACAAAAAGAGAAAAGACAAAGAGATAAAGAGAAAACACACACACACATACACATCCTAGTAGCGATGGCCTCCAACCTAGAAGCGATGGCCTCCAACTTAATAGCCACATTTCAAGAAATGGTTGAAAAGAAGGTTGTAGCATTTGGTGGTGCCTCTTCTTCGGTGCACGAAGGTCATCTACGGGCTCTACACCAGCTTCAGCTGCTTGGGTTTAATCGAAGATGGGGATTCTTCCGACCAAAACAGCATGACTTGGCAAAGGAACGAGTCTCATGCACACAACCGAACAAAAAAGAGCCCACAAGTCCGGTTACGACCATCGTCCCATGTCTGAGGCCTCCTGCCAAGACCGACTACAGGGAAGGTGGGGTGGGCAAAACAAAAGAACATGGGCTCGTAACTTGAGACACATCCTGAAAGAACCATCAATTTTGTCGTGGTTTTGGCTGTTCAGGGAGTGATGTTAGGGGATGATTGCCTCCTAGTTGATGTGGGCCATATCATTGAACATTAGATTGTCATGTACGAAGGAAAGTGTCTGAGGACCATGCGGAGCCTTTAAACAAAGCCTTCAAACGCAAGAAGTTACTAGTAGCGTCCGTGCTCCTAGTAGTAAGGCCAGGAGCCCCTAGTAGCGTCCTTGCTCCTAGTAGCGATTCCTACAAGTCCAGGTGGAAGTCGCATCGCGGGCCAGCTGGGTCTTCCGCTTCCAGATAGCTCAGTGCCCCCACCTCTGGCGCGCTTGGTGTTTTGGGGGATCCAGCGAGTTGCGCCTAAGGCGCAAGTAGGATCCAACTTGCTCTGACTTACAAGATTCATTTCGTGAGCAGATTGAGTAGTGAGGATGTACTTGCAAAAGAGATTGCTTGC
The DNA here is from genome assembly GCA_963970005.1 of Durusdinium trenchii. Lineage (NCBI taxonomy): Eukaryota > Dinophyceae > Suessiales > Symbiodiniaceae > Durusdinium > Durusdinium trenchii. The sequence goes on along the minus strand of CAXAMN010000503.1, from coordinate 409,408 downwards.
GCTTCTTCTTGGTTTGGCACTTCCCCTCCAAAACAAAGCGCCACTCGCGAGGTATGTGATCTGTGCGATTCACTCGGTGGCTGCAGCGACCTGGGGCAACTTCCCCTGGCGCCTGGCCGCTCGGTAGTAGCAGGGAGCGTTGGGACGCGACGAACGTAACAAGGCCATCCTACTAGCGATGGAGTTGCTCCTCTCAAAAGGCAAGATCAGAACATGTTAGGATCCAACATTTCTTGAAGCGATTTCAAGGGCTTTGGCGTGGCGTGAGCCCTTTTGCTGATTTGTCCGAATACAGAGATGACTCAATGGGTTGTTTCCGACAGATTTCTCAAATCGGAGGCCTGGCTCCACTTGTTCGTCATCGGGAATGGCTTGATCCTTTACACGGCGCTTTGGCGCGCCAAAGAGTATCATGTTCCGGATTTCCTTGTGAACGAATCTGAAGAATTGCAAGTCAGTGCCAAGTCTTTGCTGCCCTGCCCCAAAAAGCCCCTGTGAGGAATGGTTCTCAGCAGGAGATGCTCCTGCTGTGGCTGAAGATCCATCATCCCCGATAACGCAGTGTCTAAGCAGCATCCTAAATGAGCCCCACTCAGCCTACTCAAATCGCATTCATCTATATAAATGCTCGGAGTGCAATTGTGTTGAAGCTCTTGATGCTGGTAGTGCATATGCATCTCATTGGCATGACTTGCATTTCAAAAGCGAGAAGGACAGATGCTTTCCAAAGCCTTCACTTACTCCTCCTTTGCGTTAGGCGAGTGGTTTTCTCCTTCGACTCTTGTGGTTGGCTCTTTGCGCCTTGGTGTGCGAGTGCAGGTGGATCTTTTGATCTGCCCTGCAATTGGTCGGTCCAGCGTTTCCCCGTGCCATTTTGCATTTCTCCGTACAAACAATGTTCGCTACGATTGGGGTTCCTGGCCTTACTACTAGGAGCAAGAACGCTACTAGGGGCTCCTGGCCGTA
>CAXAMN010000503.1:365167-385257 GCA_963970005.1 Durusdinium trenchii | reverse complement strand
AGTAGTAGCTAGAGGCTAGAAGCTACAAGTAGCTAAGCGCATTACGCACATGACTAGTAGTAGCTAGAGGCTAGAAGCTACAAGTAGCTAAGCGCACACGTGCATGACTAGTAGTAGCTAGAGGCTAGAAGCTAGTAGTAGCTAAGCGCATGACGTGCATGACTAGTAGTAGCTAGAGGCTAGAAGCTAGTAGTAGCTAAGCGCATTACGTGCATGACCAGTAGAAGCTAGAGGCTAGAAGCTACAAGTAGCTAAGGGCGTTACTACTAGGAACAAAGGGTCTTTGGATCTCCAAGCTGGGTCGCAATCATCGGTCAGGAAGAAGAACCTGCGGATTTCGGAGACACTGAGATAGCGGAACTCGCTCACAATGAGGAGGACAATCATGCGAAAGTTGCTGCTTCACTGGGCTTGGCTTCAGCTCAGTCTTTTCATCGAAAGAATGAAGGTGTCCCGGAAGGCTTTTCGGAAGATTCAGAGATCGAAGGTGTCCCGGAGCCGTTGCGAGAGATGAATGCAGATCTGCTGGCCATGGGCAAATCAGTGTGCCTGGCGAATCTGTGCAATATGCGATTGGTGAATCTGCAGGAATGGCCTAGCTTCTTCGAAGACATGCCTCTCAGTTTAATTCATTTGACGCCACCAGCTTTCGACCAAGGTTGGAGGCCATCCCTAGTAGGTTGGAGGCCGGCCCTTCGCTAGTAGGTTGGAGGCCATCGCTTCTACGTATCTGTTCACTTCATATTCAGCTCAGTCTCGAAGACAAGCCCCAACATTTCCACCCCTCACATCAGAAACGCCCTGGCCGTTCCTGGCCCCCTCGATCTCTGATCTTAGGCAAGATGATGTTGAGAAGCAGTGTTCCAAATTTGGTGAGGTGCTCTTTGTGAACGCGGAACGCAAGATGGGTCGCTCCTGGAACGCGAAGTGCTGGGTGCATTTTGCATGCGAGGATCATGCGCTGGCTTGTCAAAATGGCATGCACAATCAGATCTTTGCTGGAAGCCGTGTGCGAGTGACCTTGTGGCCCTGAGCGTCAAAAGCCGTGCGCCGGGTGATTTCTCCGAAATCGGCACGTGGATTTACCGTGTTGGTCGTGAAATGGGGTCGTCCAAGAACACACCGGATGCATCCAGGAGCCCCTAGTAGCGTCCTAGTAGTCCGGACTCCCAAAGCCGGATCCAAGCGCAGTCGCTCTGGGCGTAGGAAGGGGGGTCACTTTGGCAGCGATCGCATTGTGTCGACGTTTTCACTCGTGACCCGACGTGGTGGTGACCCATCCGGGTGACGGAGGGAATATGGAGCATCCCGGATCGATGTGATCAGGTCGATCGGTCGAAGCGATGGATCGGTGCTTCGCTTCGTCTCGCGCGTCGTAGATCGCTCCCCGAGGTTCAGGAACTCATTCAAGAAGCCGAGAGGCGAACGAAGCAGGCAGTCTTGGGGGAGGTGTTGAAAGCCAAAATGAATGAATGAACATGTTATATTCTAGAGAGATGATTCTAGATGCTGAACATGGAAGGGTGGGATGTTGGACAATGTTGGACATCATGAATCATATGGCAAAGCAGTCTCACTTTGAACTGGCTGAGATGTTCAACCAGTGACCACCAATGTGTTCGTCTGGAGCATTTCAACCTGCAGCGTTTCGCACGTTGCGGTGGGTCATTTTGATCCGTCAATCGTAGAATTCACCTCGGCCAATCCTGACCATTTGTCGGCCAATTGTGAAAGCAATCTTTAGGGCTTGGGACTTGATCCGGCCAGATGGCACAGGGATTGAAACTTTCTGAGGCCACTCAGCTCATCTCATATGTGCTCACGGCCGCCTTGGTTTTGGCTGCGGCGGTGCTCATCATGCTGGCGCCCAGCATTTCGTGAGTGGGTCGGGCAGCGTGCTGCTTGGAGAGAGGCCTTTGATTTGAATTGTAGCCTTGTTGAAGCCATTTGAAGTTCACCGTTTGCAGAGGTTTGAAGCGATTTATTCAAGACTCCCACAAGAAGAGGTGCCCTCCGCACCTCTGCCTCTGCTTGTACATGTGCTTGTGTGGGGCGGCAACTGAGGGCAAGCAGATGGGCTGTCTGCTTAAAGCAGTGCAGGAAAATCTGTTATTCCTGATCAGTGTTGCCAGAAGCGGAAAAGCAGCGCCAAGCGGAGTTTTTTGGACACCTTTTTTTGAATGACCAGTGCCTCTGAGGGTCCTAAGCCTTCCCGAGCCATAGCTGACATATCCGTCACAGGCTGTGTTGTTTGAAACACCGCTCTTTGGGTACATGGCTGCCATCTAAAACTTCTCAAAGCCACTGTATTCTGTGAACTGCCTCCGCATTTCCTTCATTTGCCAGAGCCGCTTTGTGGTCCGGAGCTGCTTTGCTGGTGACCGGGAGGACAGGGGCAGTGCAATGCTTGGTTGATATCCGTTTCCAGGTTCAGCCGGTCGCATAATTAGGAGCTATTTCAAGGTACTTCAAACCGTATGGACGTGGGCTTTTGATTGGAAAGGAATTTGAACCTTGTCCAATGGGCCTTGGAGTGCTTTCACAACCTACTAGCGATGGCCTCCAACCTAGTAGCAATGGGCTCCACCCCAGTAGCGATGGCCTCCACCCTAGTTTCGATGGCCTCCAACCTACTAGCAATGGGCTCCACCTAATAGCGATGGTCTCCACCCCAGTAGCGATGGAGTCCAACGTAATAGTGATGGGCTCCACCACACTACCGATGGAGTCCAACCTAATAGCGATGGCCTCCAACCTTGTCATGTTCCTTGATCCTCCAAATTTTTGTGCCTGAAATCGTCCGACCGAGAGCAGGAGATGGTGGTGAGCGGTTCGGAAGATGCGCAGGTGCCAGCTGTACAAGTTGTTTCCTTTTTCCAATACAGCGAAGTCCAAGGTGTTTAAGGAGTTGTGCCATCGTGGGATATAGTGTGAGGTTCTTTTGGTTTGCCTTGTTTTACCTTGTTGAGTAGCTTCTTGCTCGTAGTAGCGATGCCCTTTGTTACTACTAGCTTCTTGTTGCTACTAGTAATGCCAGGAGCTACTAGTAGTTTCTTGCTCCTAACAAAAAAAGGGTCCTTTTCAGGTCTACATTTGGCATCGGCATTATGGCTCCCTCCTTCAGGCAGCTTTGGCAGACTTCGGCTTCGAGTTGTCAAAGGATAACATGCCCAAGTTCGCGAAGTTGTTACCAGTAGCATCCGTGTCACTAGTAATAATGGCCTCCAACTTATTAGCGATGGCCTCCAACCTAGGAGTGACCTCACATGTCTTGACACATCACCTCATTGCCATTTTCCATCCAACCGTGGATGGCATGCGATAGCTGGTCGTCGCCGGTCCAACCACTGCACCTGACAGGTGCTAGCTGGACACTCGGCCACAGTGAATACAGTCTGCCGGGCGCCCCTGCTAGCTTTAGCTTGACAGGAAGAGAGGAGCAGAAATAGAACATGCAAAACCAAGAATGGGTCCAGAATCAAACTGTTGCCAACCTGTCAGCATGTTCTGGACCCGTGGCAATATTGAGGTTGGGTGCGTGCGGAGAAGGCAGCAGCACCTGCAAAATTATTGACATTGCTTAGCACAATGAACATGATAATGGATATGGACTATATTTTGGTATGCAAACTATGCTTTCCACCAAAATAGGCCTAGTTTGCATCATGAGCAGCTAGCGTCTCAAAGACGCAAAGTATATCAAATGTGGCTCAGGAACACGCAACTTTGAAGCTTTGTCAACCCTCGCAGTTTAACTCAACTCTTTTCATTCCTTTCCAAGGCAATCCCACCTGACTGAATCAATCCGTTGACTCAGATTTCCGAACCAGAATCAATCCGTTGTTTTTCCAAGGCATTTCCTGAACCAATTGTTTCATGCCTTTGTTGTAGGACAATGCCTGGCTCATTTCAGCCTCAGATGATGGCACCTTGCGTGTCGTGAGCCCAGAGTGGTCATCACTCACGACATAGCACGACTCAATTTGAGCGGTCCTTCCATATCGCAAGTAGGTTGGAGGCCATTGCTAGTAGTAGCGTCCGAACGCTCCGTTCGTAGTGATGCCCTTTGCTCCGTTCGTAGCGTCCTCTTGCTCTTGTTACTAGTAGTCAGTCCAGGAGCCACTAGTAGCGTCCTTGCTCCTAGTAGCGATGCCAGGAGCCCATAGTAGGGTACTTGCTGGTAGTTTCTTTTGTCTCCACTCCACCGGGCTCTGTGAGGTTTGGGGTTGCAAGGAAGAGTTTCGGTGAAGATCTCAGACTGCACATCTGAGATCGGTCTGACTTCCAAGCACTGACCACTCCTAACCTGTGCGTTTTGCATCTTTTTTGCAGGTCTGGAATGGAACAAGTTGTTTGCCAAGTCTTTTGTTTCTTTTCCTCTTTTTGTTGATCGCATGTCCCCAACATGCTTGCCGAACATGCGGACCTTGCTCGCTCGCAGGGAGGCTCCAGAGACAGAGGTGCGTCAAACGTCTTGGACGTCCGGAGCATCGATTCGACGGAGGAGAAACATCTTTGGAAGCTGTAACAAGTGTATCGCTACTAGGAACAAGTGCCTTACTAGTAGAAACAGGTGCCTTACTAGTAGTAACAAGGACGCTACTAGGAACAAGTGCCTTACTAGTAGTGACAGGTGCCTTACTACTAGGAGCAAGAAGCTACTAGGAACAAGTGCCTTACTAGTAGTAACAGGTGCCTTACTACTAGGAGCAAGAAGCTACTAGGAACAAGTGCCTTACTAGTAGTAACAATGTTTGCTATTAGCAACAATGTTCGCTACGTACTACTAGGAGCAAGGACGCTACAAACGGGGCTCCTTGTTTGCTTTAAGATGCTCCCAAGACTCCACCCGGTTCCCTGACCAAACGAGGGTTTCGGGCTAGCGCACCTCTGTTCTTCGGACAACGTGCCAGAAGGCCGTCCTTTGCTTCTGGTTTCTACTAGCTGTTACTACTAGTAAGGCACTTGTTACTAGTAGCGATGCACTTGTTCCTACTAGCTTCTTGTTACTACTAGTAAGGCATTTGTTACTAGTAGCGATGCACTTGTTCCTACTAGCTTCTTGTTACTACTAGTAAGGCACTTGTTACTAGAAGCGATGCACTTGTTCCTTGGTCAGTTTGTGTTTGCGCTTTTGTGCCTCAGGCGGCCTTGGTGAGTCCTCCAATCCGCGACAGGCGATGAGACAGATACTTGTGATGTGCTTCACCGCCTCCTCTGGAGAGACTAGGAACCAAGGTGAAGGAGAGAAGGATTCTTCAAGTGCAGAAAAATCAGCAAGACTGGGAGGCCACCTGCCATCATGCATCGCGCGTGGGGGTGCCTGAGTAAATATCAATATGTGCGTGCTTTGAATGCTGATGGCGGGTAAATGGGAGTATGCTTCCAAGACCCTTTTTCTTAAAGCCTGTCTGCGTTGTTTGCTTTCTGTCCGCAGTCATTCTCCAACCTAAGAGCTATCGCTACTGGGGTGGAGGCAATCGCTCTTAGGTTGGAGGCGATTGCTAGTAGGTTGGAGGCCATCGCTAGTAGGTTGTAGGCCATTGCTTCTAGGCCATTTCTAGTAGATTGAAGGCCATCACTGCTAGGTTGATGTGTATTTGTTATGTGTACATATGATTACTACATCTGTATATTGTATTTTGGTTGTCACCAGGAGCAAGAAGCTACTAGGGGCTCCTGGCATTACTACTAGCAAGGACGCTATTAGGGGCTCCTGGCATCGCTACTAGGAGCAAGGACGCTACTATCCGGCTCTCTTTAGATCTTTCAGCAGTCATTTTCTTCAGGCCGCCTCGCCTGCCGCCTCGCTCGCCCCGCGAGACCTTGAGGGCGGAAAGCCCGGGGGTCGGTCGGGAAAGCCAAGCTGAGACGAGACGGAAAAAAAGGACATGGATTGCATTATTTTGGTGGAGACTTTATGACTTTTATGATTTATTCAAAGAAACGCACACATATGATCTTGGTATTAATTTTTGGACCATTTTCTCCAACGCAATTTTGGTAGTTCAGACAAGCAAGGCAGAGACGATGGGAAGAAAGGAAGAGGTCTGACGATGACATTAGAAAGGAAGACAAATACAATACAATTGAAACACACACACACAGTTTTGACATGGTTCCGAAGCATATTGACTTGAGCGTCAATGATTTGCGTGAGTCTCAATCCATGAGAGTGGTAATTGTTTTGATCCCAGACATAAACCTGCGCCTGCGGAGCAGCATAAGAGCATCCGACAAAACTTCCATACATGTACTTTACAGTCATGAGCCGCCTTTAAGTATATATCTGAATTGATCACAACCTTGCAAAACCGATAGGGGCCACCCCCATACCGAGACCCTTCCTTGCTTGCAAGTAGCTTATTGCCTGCATTCCAAAACACTGGAAACCGATAAGGACCAACGAGGCCAGCCCAACATACTTTTGGCATTGGGGACGCGAAGAAGTTTTGTCCCTCACTCCAACCTAAGAGCGATGGCCTCCAACCTACTAGCGATGGCCTGCAACAGACAGCGTGTCATCTCTTGCTCAGGCAGTCAGAGTGCCCGAAGCGGTCGCAGTGCCAGAGCCACTTTGCTCACAGAGGAGCCGCGGAGCCCGTTGACTTTGAAACAGCAGGGTGAAAATTGGGAAGGTTTTTCAGAAGGTACAAGAACTGCCAATGCAAGCCATCCAACTCAATGCATTCAAAGCTGTTCAAATCATTCAACGCTGAACGCTGAGCAGCCTGTGAGGACAGTGATGATGATGGGCTGGAGAGGCTCAAAGTTATGGCAAAGCATGCAAAAGATCGCAAAAGGAAGCGATGGCCTCCAACCTACTCCCGATGGCCTCCACCCTGCTAGCGATGGCCTCCACCCTACTCCCGATGGCCTCTACCCTACTAGCGATGGCCTCCACCCTACTATACTATAGCGATGGCCTCCAACCGGCAAAAGCATGCAAGAGCATTGATGTCGGGCTGTTCCGGTAGATTTGACTCCGATGCCGATCCGATGCCTGGCTGCTATGCAAACAGAAGGAACACTTTCAAGTGGTTGACACAAACAGAAAGACTCCGCTGCGGAGGTGATAGCTGGTGCCAGCTGAGGTTCAAGGTGGGCAGCTGAGGTTCGCAATCGCTGCTCGTGGACACTCAGAACTCGACCGCTTTCGTAATCCTCAAACACGAAAAAGCCTCTGAACACTGCGGGCTGTTGCTGTGTGGTTTTGAGTTTAAAGGGGTCACGGTTTTCAAGAACTCAAGTTTCAATTAGTGTGTCAACTGTGTGGCGATTTGTGCCACAGGTGATTCGCAGCAATGACTGCCACCCCAAACTGAAGCTGCATGAGGCGAAGTGGAACTTGGAGGATGCATAAGGGGAAGCGATGGCCTCCAACCTACTATATTGTTACCATGTTGAGAATGAATATCGACAGAGATGCCTTTTTCATTTTCCAGCGGGATCGCGCATTTGGACCGGGTCGAACTTTGAACTTGTGAAATTCAAAGACGGCTGCACCAGTCAGCAGTTCCCGGAGTAGTCGGTGGAAATCCTCAAAGACCTTGGGTTGCCTTCGTGCAGTTTGGATTTCTGAAGCCCATGCTAGAGCTCCCACCTCTTAGAGATCGAGCCAGCGAGAGAGAGAGAGAGAGAGACACCATGGAAGAGATGAGAGACCATGCTGCCATGCTTTCTAAATTCCAATTTACCATATCTCAAAACCTTTTCTCTTGCGCAACTCTATGCATATTCACACGTTCAATTTTGTCGCGTGATAGCTGGTTGTTTTTCTGAGAATCCATACATTTTTCGTAGTCGAGACCAGGGGCTGGCAACGGGCAGGATCCAATCACCGGCAATGGGGTTTTTGGTGTTTCCTGGAGCTGGCCATCAACACATTGAACAAAGCTTATCAAAGCATCGAATTCTTGGATCAAGCCAAGCGATCAGTTGATGTAGCCAGCTGTGAGCAAGCTGTGAGCAAGCTTCAAGGAGGTGATGCCAATGGATCCTCTCAAAGAAAGCCCTTATCTTTCCTTCCACGGAGATCCGTTTGTTTTGGCGAGTTAGTTTTTCATGACCTCCCCTGTACATAGTCGCAATCACAAAGCGTTCGCTGAGTTTCAAAGCTGTCCTGGAGTGAGCAATCTCGATTGGAAAATTACTAAGCGCATCTTTGACGATCCATTATTACTCAAGATGTCTCCTCCTCATGGTTTGAAGGGAGAAGGCCATCGCTACTAGGGAGGCCATTGCTGTTGGGTTTTGAAGGGCTTGCTTCCCACAAAGAAAGATGACCAGATTTGCAGGGCTCCCAGTAGCTCAAAGGATGCGGAATCCTCACAAGGGTTATCAGATTTGGCTGGGCGAGCTTCAAGTGGAGCGACTCCATTACTTTGCTCTTTCAAGGTGGCATGTGATGTGCACCAGGTGTTCCAGCTCAAGCCTATCGGCGCCTTGAAGATTATTGAATGACACACCAATCACCAGAAGATACTGAAGCGAAAGCATGCTCAAACAACATCGTTACACTTACACAAATCGCTTTCTAAAACCCTCAGCCCTGTGAGTTTTGCAACCAGAGTCCACGTCGATTTCCCCGATCAAATCATCGACCATTGAGCCTTGCAGCGGACCCGCATGCTGACACCACTTGAGCATGCTGAATGCCAATCGTCCTGGGAGGTTTCAAAGCATTCCCAGGAGCTCCGAGCATCGGATACGATCGAAACTCGTCAGGTGCTGGGGAGACAGATGAGAAAGGTGCAAAAAACACCCAAGAAAACCAACACATCCGAACAGTCTGTTCTGGTTTCAAGTCTTTCAGTGTGCCGAGATGAGGAGGGATGGTTACTACTTCCCTGCTAAGTGACCCATCATGAAGGGGTGAGGAGTTCTCCTCTTTCGTTCCGCGTACTTTTGGCCAACCAGGTTGCTCCGCTGAGACAGGCTCGAAGGCTTCCAAACTTGACCCACCACAGGAGCCCCTTTGGTGCGCTTCGGGCAGCTGTGCGACCACCATCGCGTGGAGGCACGGAAGGCTGGAGGATGTGTTTGCTTGAGCTTCAAGATGTTGCAAACTGTTTGGTTTTCGACACGACTGGATCTGGATCATGTTTCCAGAGGCTCTGCTTGCTCCACTCCGCGCAGAGCTGGAGGTGGGATGTGCCATGCTCCATCCGATCCCACACGCCACCGGTTACTACTAGTAAGAATCTACTTCAGTGCAATACCAAACATATATATATATATACCAAATATTATATAACCACACTTGTTTCTAATAGCTTCTTGTTACTACTAGTAAGGCACTTGTTACTAGGAGTTTCGCCTGCTCTCGGAGATCAAGAAACGGATCCTGGGAAGACCCAAGGAACACCATTCTTGTGATCCGGACCATATCATCGCTCGGATCGGGTTGGAGGCCATCGGACATGCCATCTCTCTTGTCCAGGCGACGCGAAGGAGACGCGAAGTTACTCGCAGCTCCACCTGCGTCGCCCTCGAAGAGAACTTCCTCAGAAGTTTTCAGGTCCTGGCCCACGTGCGGAAGCCATTGAACGCTTAAGAGCAGAGATCTTTCCCGCAGCTTGGGATGAACTGGGTGTCATGGAGGCGGCCACAGCGCCAGAGGAGGCACGGCAAAGTGTGTTAGTTTGCAACAGCCAACACTGGTTACTTGTGACTCGGGAGCTTCCTTGTAGAGCAGAAAGTGTGTCCTGGCGCCACTAAGTTCAGCTCCTGTGTGCCACTAAGTTCAGCTACGACAAGGAGTCTACTTGAGACTGGCTACTTAGTTAAGCTACCTACTCGCATCCTACCACATCCCCCTTACTACTTAAGTTCACCTTTAGAAAATATATGGAGTCTATCAAAATACAAATATATATATATATGTATATATAATCTGTATAATGGTATATAATATAGTATTTGTTTCATGGTTTAAAAGAACATATTAAACATCAACGTCTCGTGCTTTTGAGGCGGAACTGGAATTGCTTCGACTTCGGCGGCGCTTGGCCACGACCCGACGGGAATCCACAGCTGTTCGGCAGACGCTGCATGAGGCGCCACGAAAAAGGTGAGTCCTTTTTTTGGTTAAACAGTCGATGTTTTGATATGGTTTTGGTTTAAAGAATGCTACAGTATCTATTTCTGCGCACCTTTTCTTCCAATCTATGTATCATATATATTTATCAATATGTTTAGTTCTCTTCTTTTTCGAGCGTTTCCTTTACCTTTTTCTTTGAGGCGCTCCGAAGCAACGTGGAAAGTGCCAAACTGTGGAGCGCGAATCGGGAACGTGTGGGAGACTTGTTGGAGGAGGAGCAAGCGATTGAGGCAGTCTTGGAGGTGCCATGTGCATGTGATTTGATTCGCTCATGAAAACTGTTCTAATCATGGCTTGATTCTCAGGTTGTGTCTAAGTTCTCAAACAAGACAGAGGATAGATTTGACTTTGGACATGCTTGACTTGGCAGATTGCAGGTGCACGAGTCGCGGCTGGTACGGAATCTTCCCAGCGTTGGCTTGGAAGAGGAGGTGGAGGCCCTCCGTGAGGAGGTGGCTGAACAGGCCGAAGATGTGCGAGTTCAGGCGGAAAAGCAAATCCTGAAGAGCCGAAACTTGAAGATCTTCAAAGCTTTGGCCAAGCTTCAGAAAGCTCGGCTGCGTGCCAATGCTGCTGTAGCAGAAGCCAAAGGATGGGTGGGGAGAGACCTTCATGAGTTTGGAAGCTTCTTCATGTGTTTCACAGAGTTTGGAGTTCTTTGGTGGAAAGATCGGGCATTTATCGGCTCGGATCCCCTGCAGGATATGCTAAAGACTTCGAGATGAAGACTTCTCAACTCAAAGAAGCTGAGGAATCCACATGCGCCTTGCGTTTCAAAGCAACGAGCTTGAAAGAGGAGGTGGCACAGGCCAAAGCGGAGGCAGCAGGAAGCAACAAGCTTCCCAACCAGCTACTGCAGGTCCTCCAAAGCGAACTGAAGGCAGAGGAGCGACCCATGGGTGACAGCTTACGGACGTGTGCGGAAGCTGGCAGCATAGGACGATTTGTAGCAGACGTGTGGGACACATCGCCCAACGCAAACCGCCCCAGCTTTTAAGAATCGGCTCAAAGACATAACAAAGAAGACAGGTTGAAATGGCAAAACGAGCGAAACAAAGGACATGTCGCATGTCGGACAGTGCTCAGAATCTGGAGTCAGCCACCATGACTTCGTCGCACTGCTGAGACAAGAGATGAGAAGAGATTTGCATGAGTGCAAATCCAACCTACTAGGGATGGCCTCCAACCCAAAAGAGCGATGGCCTTCAACTAGATGATTAAGAGATGACAAGAGTCCAGCCTTGCATCCAGGCGGCTCACTGAAACACCAACACCCAAATAAACTGAAAGGCAGCTGATGCAATGGCATTAAGTGCTGCCTTCACATCGCGGGAAGCCCAGATTGTTGTCAACCTATTTCTTGGTGTATCCCACCAACCTCTACAACCCCTCAGAGCCTTGATACCTCTTTGAGACATTCTTTTCAATGTGGGAAGTAACAAGGACGCTACTAGGTGGAGGCCATCGCTACTAGTAACAAGGATGCTGCTAGTGATAGTCTCAAGCATGCCAGACTTTCCAGGCTGGGCAGTCTACCAGGCGCGTGGTCTGACAAAGTTCGACGAAAAGGGCCTCAGTCGCTGAACACTGTCGAGCAGTGACTGAGGTCCTTGCCCAACATGGTTTCAACACTTCCATCAGTCGGGAGTTTCAGCTGCCTCGGAAGCCGTTTTCATTGAAAAGACAGGCATCTCGAGAAGTGATCCAACTTACTGTAGATATTCCTCGGTAGGCACATCTTTGCTCAGTGCGTGAGAAGAACAGACTCATATCAAGACACATGTGTCTAGTTTACTAGTACGTATGAAAATTGAAATTTGAAAAAAAAACAGCCGTGTACATGCACTGTATGAAAACATGCATGAGGATTGTTGCACAACATGTTGATATCAACATGTACCTGTCAAAGTTGTGGGTTTGTCCCATTCAGCAAAAAGGCAAACATCAAAAAGTAGGTGGCAGGCAGGTGAACATTCTGCAAAACGCGCAGAACATATTTTTAGAAATTGATAGTTAAACAAGAGGTGAACATACAAACGTGAAATCATACGTGTATATTTGAAGAATCAACGGACGTCAATTGGTGAGAAGAAGTAAATGCAAATCATCTATTTGCCAACTTCTTGGCCTGTTTTCCACTCTTTTTTCAAGATAGTCAAGAACCATGACACCTGTAAAGATGGTAGATTTTCACCGGTTTGACGATTTCAATTTGTGTGACAAGCGTAGAGCCACATTCTTTTGTGAACATATTAATAGGTGAAACCCAAACAATTTCACCAAATTCTCACCACATTCTAATTAGACTAAGTATTCTTTTGATGAAGGTCCGGATAAAATTGTGCTGTTCCATTTGAAGCATTGCTTGTTTGGTAAGATGATTCATCATTTCACCTCACTTTCGCAACTTATAGTTTGGAATTCCTGAAAACCGCAAGATCGGTGAAACCTACGTGAAATCATCCCTTGTCACCTAAATGTACTTTTGACACTTGGTGAGAATCATCAAATCTGTGAACACGAGGTGGTTAAATCACCAATTGATCATAGCAAAGCATAGTGAAATTGTAAACCAGGTTTGCATAGGTTGACAAATGATGACATCATCCATTTCTCACCACTTTGTTGTGAAAATAGGGCACCTCTACTGTAGGTGAACACATACGTGAACCAATGGCATCTGTACTAAAAGCAAACAGAACCAATGGCCTCCAACCTAGAAGCGATGGCTATCGCTACCATACAGCCCTTTCGGAATTCACGTGTCCTTCGTCAGTGGGGCGCCGAGAGTTTTCCAGGTCCCTCCCGAGCTTTGGCTCCGCGGCCTTTCGCCGTACGTGGTGGACCATTGAGGGCGTTGGGGCATCCCAGACCAACTGCGCGCGACACGCAACTTGATTTGGTTCCTAATACTCGTAGCATCCTTGCTCCGTTCGTAGCGTCCTCTTGTTACTAGTAGAAATGCCAAGAGCTACTAGTAGCGTCCTTGCTCCTAGTAGCGATGCCCTTTGCTCCGTTCGTAGCGTCCTCTTGTTTCTAGTACGGCTAGGAGCCCCGTTCGTAGCGTTTCAGCGATCCGTTTCGGCGTCTTTTTGGCGTTTCAGGTCGGCCAGTGACCGACTCCTTTACGACAGCTTGAGCCGTGAGGCAGCGCCGTGACGGCCCGCGACGGCATGTTAAAAAGCATTTGTTTCTACTAGCGGCTCGAGGCCCAGAGGGGAGGCTCACGGCTCGGCCGATCGCTGCCATACTCCCTAGTTACTAGTAGCTTCTTGTTCCTAGTAGCGAACCTTGTTACTACTAGTAAGGCACTTGTTACTAGTAGCGATGCACTTGTTCCTAGTAGCTTATTGTTTCTACTCAAATGAAAAGGAGGAGAAAGCAGTTGAGTTCAAGACATGCGAAGCGAAAACCAACGAATTTTGAGCAAATTCGCCAAGTTGAACTCTTAATAGCAGCAAGAGACAATTGAGTCCAACCCCCCCAAGACTTCACCAAGGTTTTTGTCGTCATTTCTTTGCTCGGATTTCAACCACCTTGATCGTCCTTAAAGCCTTGGATTGGTTTGTTTCTTTCATTTCAAACAGTTTGTGAGTCCCACCTTCAAAAATTCTCCATATAGAAGTACCTTTTTGTCGCTTGCAGGTGAGCAAACTGAAAAGTGGCAAGACACGGGCTGTCGGGTGCCAAGTAGCTGGCAGGTTTGCGGTGGGCAGAGGTTGGGCTCTAAACCATCATCAAACTGACTTCGGTCAGTTGGTAAGTGAAATGGACTTCGAAACCGTTTCGAAGAAATCCTTCAAACCAATGAATGTTTGTCTCTCGTACGAAGAAATGGCGGACTCGGTTCCCTAACGACTGATCTCCATCCACGCTTTGAACGGAAAACCCATCGCGTGTATGTGGAATGTCTTAGACCGTCATGAAACAAGATGCCTCTTAAAGAGCTTAAGAAAATTTAAGAAACCTTTCTTTACAGAACACATACTGCCTTTAACTGACTGCCCAAGAGTTGGCTCTTTTGTCTCCTGCTCTCCAGCTGTGAAACCCAGACCGGGTTCCTGGTACCTGCTACCAGCCTTTCGCACGGTCAGGCCGATCGCCAGCCACGGCCCGCGGCGCGGCCCGGGCCGCGGCCCTCACGGCCGCCCGTGCGATACGTGGAGAGACGTGCGCCGAGCAGCTGGAGTTCCTCCTCGGCCCCGGTCGCTAAGCTCAGTCTTCAGTCGAGTCGAAGGAGACTCTCTCGTTGTTCGTTTTTTCAACGGTTCTTTTTTTTGTGCCAAATTAAACAGCTTTCAAGCATCGATATTTTAATTGAACCTTCCAATTTTAGCTGAATGGATCCGAGTCGAACGTTCCATTGGACTTCGTTTCAGAAGTGGCAGACCGAGTCGCAGCCAGGTGGCTGCGCGACTTTTCGGAGTTCTTTGCTTCCTGGGGCCTCTGGTTTGAGGCCCAGATTGCCAGTGGAAAAACCAGGCAGGTCCCATTTTTACGGTCTTTGTCCCTTAGTTTTCCAAACTCTTTTCGAATTCAGAAGTTGACGTTTTGGCGCCACAGCAGGTGCTCAAAACCGACGGTTGAAGCGTTCTTGTTATTTGTGCGGCGCCCTGAGGTCTTGTCCATACCCTATGGCATGCAGCTCTTTGCCAGCTCCTCCTTCTTGCGGGAGATGTTGCTGAAGCCTCTGCTCCCCTTAGTCTTGGCCACGTGGAAGCAAGAATTGAAAAGGGGATGAGGCTTAACGAACATCTTGCTGAGAGATTCACATCGGAATAATATTAACTTTCTGAAGAAAGAGCCTGTCACAAGTGTCTTCTGACCCGCTCCATGCTCCCTTTGTGGATGATTTGACCTACCTGACCGTACCAACACGTGGATTTAAGGGACTTCCAGAGAGGATTTCTGACGCCGGAAACAAAATAGACCCGTCTTCACACCTGACTTTCGTTCGCCAACAAGGCCTTCCACTCATCAAAGTTTGCAAACTTGTTATCCATTGTGGCACTCTATGCCTTGGCCCGGAGCCCCTAAGCGAAAGACGAATGCCGAAATTCTGATCGCTCCGTCCAAAAGCCATCCATCAGCGTTCTGTTCCAAACATCCGGACTGGACACAGAGAAAGTTCTTCCACAGTTTCCATTGGAAGGCAACTCTGCTATAGAATGCTATAGATATTCAGCATGAGATGGCCTCCACCCTATTAGCGATGGCCTTCCAGCCTCCAACCTAATAGCGGCCTCCACCGCTTTTGGAATCGCTTGGATGTGTTGAGCAGACTTCTCTTATCTACTAGGAGCAAGGACGCTACTAGGGGCTCCTGGTCGTACTACTAGGAGCAAGAAGCTACTAGGAGCAAAGGGCATCGCTGCTAGGAGCAGACTTCTCTTATCTTCTCTTCAATAATTGAAGTTGTTTGACACTATCTTTCGAGCGTCTGAGGCCAGAAACAAGCGAGAATCTCAACTGGGCCATGTTTGGAGTGTTCCAGATTGAATGGTGCATAGCAGAGATGGGCCTATCCCAGGAAGAATGGAAGAGGCAAGTCTCCCACTTACACCTTTGAGGTGTTCAATTTTGACTCGACTCAGAGTTTAGGTCTTGGAGTTAACCACGTTGACCTGCTACTTTCAGCAGCCTAAGGCTTTCTTCGTTACCCCGAATTCTACTAGAAAGGGAGAAAGAATTCAGGAACACGGACAATTCTCAACGAAAACAGAGACATCAACGGAAACAAACATGAAACAACAACACATCTTTTACGTCTTGCGAACAGAACGCTACTGCATGCTATTGCAGCTATCATGATCTATTGAATCGATTTAACTTCTTCTGAAATCCATTGGACTTTGGCATCGAATGAGGTCTTTGCATCCCTTCACCCGCACCATCAGCCTGGGTTCCCCAGCGGATTTGCAAGCTCGGAAGAGCATCGGTTTTCCGAAGCGATGCAAAGACCAGCAATGGACTGCATCTAGCCTTTTCAAGGTATGCATCTAGCCTTTTCAAGGTAGACAGGTAAATCTAAGAACACATTAAATATGGACACAATTCGACATAGGCAGTGATATTTTTTGCAAAGACCAGCATCCAGCCTTTTTCAGGCAGACAGGCTTCCACCTTGATGATGGTGCAGTCACACCTGCATGCTTTGGAACAGTGAAGCTGTTGATGCTCTTAGCGGGTGGAGAGTTCAGTCCAAGACCTTTTGACAAATATGGGGATTGTGAAATTTTTGAAGCATGGATAAGATTGAATTTCACTTTGAAGCCGAAACAGGCGTTGAGAGGTTTCATGGTCAGTGTGCTTTCTATCGTATTCTTCGTTCATTTTTGGAACGAAGACACTTTTGTTCTTGAGTGACGAAACTTGACACAACTTTTGCCTGCACTTCCCCTTTGTGGATTCTTGAGAGCCAAAAAAATGAAGCTACTAGGAGCGATGCCCTTGTTCCTAGTAGCGTGGCACTTTGCTCCTAGTAGCGTCCAAAATGCCAGGTTCCCTGCCAACTTCATTCTGCAGTTTTTCGGGGCGCTGGGAAGCCAAGTAGATCATCCGATGGGCTGAATGGAAGCCCTTGCAAGACTTGCATTGCAAATGTGATTCCATCAACAGTAATACAACTAGACATATTAAGGCCATATCTCAGGTAGATATAGAGAGAGAGAGAATCGGTTCCTTCTAATTTCGTTAATTCTAAGTAAATTCTAATTAAACTTAATTTCTAATAGCTTCTTGTTACTACTAGTAAGGCACTTGTTACTACTAGCGTGGCACTTGTTACTACTAGTAAGGCACCTGTTCCTAGGAGAACCGGTTCCTTCGACCCGAACGGGTTTCCTTTCTTCGATCTGTGACCCGGGTCGCAGCTGGAGCGGCTGAGGCCCGGACCGATCTCCAACTTGCTGCGTGGAAGTGTCTTTGTGTGCGCCCAGAGAGAACGTTTCAAAAGGTGGGGATGAAAAAGGGTGAACAAGTCATGGCCAACCAGTAAGGCCATTGCTAAGAGCGATGGCCTCCGACCTAAGCTCCAACCTAAGAGAACTCGGAGTTGCCCAGGTACTTCCTCTACTGCGTCTTTTTCGGCGCCCTGGGCTCCTTGAGAGGCGAAACGTCGTCAAGTCGGTCCAGACCCACAGCCAAATCCGAAGGTTCGGAATGACCATGGCTTCTAGCGTAACAAGGAAGCTACTAGTAACAAGTGCCACGCTAGTAGTAACAGGTGCCTTACTAGTAGTAACAAAGAAGCTACTAGTAACAAGGAGCAAATAGTTACTAGTAACAAGTGCCTTACTAGTAGTAACAAGGTTCGCTACTAGGAACAAGTGCATCGCTACTAGTAACAAGGGCATTACTATTAGTAGCAAATAGCTACTAAGTGGCTTCTATAGCTAGTAGTCATGCCCTTGTTACTAGTATGCCAGGAGCGCCCCGTTCGTAGCGATGCACTTGTGTTATTCCGTCCAACACGCTTCATCGGCGGCTCTGCCTTCTTTTTTGGAGAGGAGGCAAGCGAGAACTCCTCACACCCGTCCTTCCGTTCGTTCTCCCAAAGGTTCGTGCTCACTCTCCCTTCGAAAAATTGGCCAGGCCGTGTGGCAGATCTGCCTGCCATTGGTGCTGGGGCGCCCACCTTCCCACGCTCGGGATCCATGCTTGGAGCCTCAGTTGCGAGTAGGTTGGAGCCCTTCGCTATTAGGATGGACTCCCACCGCAGAGAGCAACGGATCTGGGATCCACGCAGATCCTGTCGCAGATCTTGTGCCATGTTGGTGATCTAATGGGCCATATATATGATGCGATCGATGTGATGCTGCTAATGGACTTAGCTCATAGAAGCTGGAGGCCATCGCTAGTAGGTTGGAGGCCATCACTAGTAGTAAGAAAGCTAATGGACTTAGCTCACACTTGCAGCATTGCCTCCCACTCTTGATGTATCTCTGAGGTTCCGTGGTGGACTCCGCGGAGGATTCCGCGGAAGTAACTGATCCAAGTAAGGCTGAGTGACTAGACGAGCTCCCTCCAACGAGACGATTCAGCGAGTTAGTTCTGAGATAGCGTCCGTGCTCAGTGCTCCTAGTAGCGATGCCAGGAGCCCCTAGTAGCTTCTTGTTCCTAGTAGTAAGAATGCTCCTACTTGAGTTTTTTGATTTTCTTTTCACCATTCTCACCTGTTGATTTGCCCAGATGTTTTTTTTGAAGGGCAGGAGGGAGGCGATGTCATTCAGCCTGGGCCTGACAACGATCGGCACCTGCGATTCGCCTGCGATGCTGCAGGTGGTTTGCGGATTTTCACTTCTGCGTATGGCTTTAACCAGGTGATGGAGTTCGTGGGTTTGTAGGAAGATAGAAGCACGCAAATATCCTCGCAGTAACCAATCCAAGCAACGACAAGCATCATGAAGCAAGCTTGGCATGTTGACTGCACCTCCATCAGCCCCAAAAAGCCTGTGACCTTGGCACAAGCTGTGAATGAGGGCGATTCATCATTCGTGCGTGGCCAAACTCCGAAAATCGTTGAGGTCACGTGGAGGTCGTCATTTCCTGCTCACGCACGTTTGATGTGAGAAGCGCCTGAGAACAGCCGAGTTGCAAAGGTCAGTCTCATTCATTTTCCAGCTTGGACATACAGACCCGCTGACCAAACTACTTGGTGAAATTTGCTGCTTGAGTTCGCACCCCAGACAGACGAGAGCCAAAATGGATGTGAGGATTGCAAGAAGCGATCCAAACTGAGACGCGAGAGTTTGGAGTCTGGAGTCTGTAACAAGGTGCATTACTGCCAGTAACAAGAAGCTACTAGTAACAAGGGCATCGCCATTAGAAACCAAAAAAGACAAGGAAGAAAGGGTCTAGTATAGTTTGCTATTGGGCAAGAACGCTACTAGTAGCTCCTGGCATTACTAGTAGCAAGGACATTGCCATTGGGTTGGAGGCCATCGCTAGTAGCTAGTAGTAGCTATGGCGGGCACCGTTCGCATCGTGTCTCCAGGAGCAGCGCTCGAAGATTTGGCACATGATCGATACATCCCGCGAGAAGTCACAGGCGGGTGCCGGGGCGTGGAGCAGGCGGCGTGGAGCGTGGGTGCATCTCCCTGGTTTAGATATCAGATGCGTCTCTTTGTTAGTGTAGAAATCATGAGCTTGATTCACATGTTGATAGGTATGTGAGGATATCCTAGAATCATGAGAGATTTCGACACTCAGATGATCGTTTGCCCGGTCATTCAGAGGACCCTTAAGCTTAAGACGCACCTCGTCACGGTGGAGAGAGACCAAGAGCAAGCCGCAAGCCCAAGTTCTTCGAAAAGAACTTCCCAGATTGAAATGAGAAAAATACCACAAAGGTATCACTATTAGGTTGGAGGCCATCGCTCCTGTAGCTCACCCCCATAACTCACAGTTCGTCATAAGCGCTCGGCCTGCCCTTTGGCGTTCGGACGCCAGGTGGCAATTCGAGCCCAAATGGATCAGCTCTCCGAAAGCTTGAAGGCAGTGCAGGACGAAGCAGGAAAAACGAAGAAAGCTGCAGGGGACGAAGACGGCCCGAGACCTTGAAAACACCCATGCAACACATAAGGCTATAGACTGATAGACTCTATAAGTGAATTAAGTCTAATTAAAGGCTAGTAACAAGAAGCTACTAGTAGCAACAGGCATCGCTACGAACGGAGCGATCGAACGCTACGAACGGGGCGCTGCTGGCCTTACTACTAGTAACACGGACGCTACGAACGTAGGTTCTTTAAGATGTTGATTCACTCTGAGGAGTTAGTGGATTGACATCCGGAGTTTTGGATGGGAGCGTAAGACAGTGTGAAGTTGATCGTTTTGTTCAAAAATGCTTTGGATCCGCCACAGCTTGGCTCCGATTTCATCCAATCTATGTTACTTCGGGTCTTGTCTTGTGGTTACGAGCCCCTAGTAGCGTCCTTGCCCCTAGTAGCGATGCCCTTTGCTCCTAGTAGCTTCTTGTTACTAGTAG
>CAXAMN010000503.1:323384-346969 GCA_963970005.1 Durusdinium trenchii | reverse complement strand
CAAGGGCCTTACTATTAGGAGCAAGAAGCCATTACCGAGATGTGATGTCTACTAGCTTCTTGTTGCTATTAGTAAGGCCCTTGCTCCTAGTAGCGATGCCCTTTGCTCCTAGTAGCGTCCTGTATACTATGTCGCAAGGCTCATGAGATCTGTCGTTGGGAACCTCCCTGTGGGATGGATCTGTCGCAAACACCACGGGCATGAGATCCTTCCGTCAAATGGCCACGTGGGAGAAGATGTGGTGCTTCCAACATGCACTGTTGCGCGAGACACAAGCCGACGCGCCGCCGACGCTTGAATCATTGGATCCATGAGTGCAGGCAGCGCTAGCAAATCTATTGGATGTACGTACCAAGTTCATACTGTTTGTTGTCAGAATATCATAGAACATCTATATAATGAATCGATATTAATATATGACGTTGGGGAAGAATCTGGAAATTGATTCTGTGAGATTTCGCACGGCTGAAAGGACTGCCCACAAAATTTGCAAGCGCGCTTCCCGTTCCCCAACAGGGAAACCTGGGGACCATACTTAAAGATTTCAGAGCAGGTTGGAACCAATCTCGCAGCAGGTTCCTAAACAAGTTCCGGAGTATACGCTCTGAAGTAGCTTCCGTTGAGCAGGTTCCGGAGCACCTGAGCAAATCCCCGAGCAAGTGCTGGAACAGATTCCGCAGCAGGTTCCGGAGTACATTCTATAGCAAGTGTTGGAGTAGGTACTGGAACAAATTCCGGCGCAGGGCCTGGAGTCCCGAAGCCAGTTCCCAAAACAGGTTGCGGAGCAGGTTCTGGAGCAAGTCCCGGCAAAAGTTCCCGAGCAAGTTCCGAAAAAGGTTACGGTATGCAGTTGTTTGCAACTGGGTACTTAACAACTGCATCTTTGGTGATTTGCATTTCGAACTTCCGAATATAGTTTCTTTTCGAGTCGAATATCTAGTCGCCCTCTGACTTCCTTGGGCCATTTCCTTGGACTGGACTCTTCCCAGGAGTTCGGGAGGGCGTAGCTTAGCCTCCTGTGCGCCAGCAGCATGGTTATACTGTTCTATTCGGTGACGCTAACGTGCACAAGCAACGTAGTACTCACGCACGGTTCCCGCCAACGTGCTAGCATGTCATCATGCCGACGCGTGAAACATGGTTGTTTTCATAATGTTGCGTGCCGTCATGCTGTCAGGTCGTTGTTCTGGCATGGGTGGCAAGAGCTTGTTCTTGGTGGCTGCGGTGGGCGTGGTAGCGGTTCAATAGCAGTCTAACAACCGCAGTCGCAGTCGTAGTCGCAGCGTAGAAGACGTATGGTAGTCCCAGCCGTAGCCGTAGTTGTGGCACTCGGGGTCGCAGTCGTTGACATAGTGGTGGTGGTCGTCGTCGTAGTCGTAGCAGTGGTAGTAGCAGTAGCAGTAGTAGCCGTCGCCGTCGCCATAGTGTTTGTAGTAATGTAACATTTTATTGTAGTAGTCACAGTCACAGTCGTAATCGTAGTAGTCGTAATAGTCGGCGTCGTTGTCGTAGGAGTTGTCGTAGTAGTAGTTGTAGTAGTAGTGGTGGTGGTAGTAGTAGTAGTAGTAGTACTAGTAAACGTAGTAGTAGTAGTACTAGTAGTAGGAGTAGCACTAGCACTAGCAGTAGCAGTACCAGTACCAGTACCAGTAGAAGTAGTTGTAGTTGTAGTTGTAGTTGTAGAAGTAGTAGTTGCTGTTGTCGTCGCACTGGTAGTAGTAGTAGTAGTAGCAGTAGTAATCGTCAGCAGTAGCAATAGCAGTAGTAGCAGTAGTAGTGGGAGTAGGAGTAGTGGTAGTAGTAGTAGTAGTAGTAGTAGTAGTAGTAGTGAGAGTCGGAGTAGTAGATGTTGTTGTTGTTGCTGTTGTCGTCGCACTGGTGGTAGTAGTCGTCGTCGTAGTGGTGGTGGTGGTGGTAGTATTAGTAGTAGCAGCAGCAGCAGCAGCAGTAGTAGTAGTAGTAGTGGTAGTAGTAGTGGCAGTAGTCATAGTCGTCGTGGTAGTAGCAGTAGTAGCCGTCGTCGTAGTCGTAGTCGTAGTCGTAGTCGTAGTCGTAGTCGCAGTCGCAGTCGTAGTCGTAGTCGTAGTCGTAGTAGTAGTCGTAGTAGTAGTAGTAGTAGTAGTAGAAGTAGTACTACTAGTAGTAGTAGTAGTAGTAGTAGTAGTAGTAGTGCTGCGTTGCTACTGCTAGCGCTACGGCCACCACGACTACCAATAATACTACCACTAATACAAACACTACGACAGATACTGCCACTACCACTGCTACAACCACGACGACGAGGACGATTAGTACTATTATTTTTTTTTCCCTCTCCTATTCCTACCCCTACTCCTATAGAACTTATCACCATAACAAGTAGTAGTATTACTATATACGACGGCGACCACTACGACCACCACCACCACTACTACCACGACGACGACGATTACTACTACATTTGCCGCGCGTTATTTGTATGTTCGGGAAATGAACACGCGCACTGTTGGACATGTGCCCCTCCCCCACACCCACACATAGCCAAACTTTGGTCAAATGATCAGTGTAATCGGACATTAACCTGATCATGGGCTTTTGGTGTTGGCAAAACATGGAAACAGAGCTGCAAGGGCTATGCCATATTTTTACCCAGGGTTTATCTCATTTCTCTGGGGGTTGGCCTATGATTCGGGAGTGGTAGTGGTAGTTGTGGTCGTGATTCGCGATCGCTCTAGCAGGAGTGCTTGGCAAATTTGGGAGCAAGGTTTGGTACTGAAGGTTTGTTCAAAAATACCAAACCCTAGCGCAAATCACGTTTGCTGATCGCGAAAGTTTGCGGCCAAAGGGCTTGAATCTCACATGAGGGTTCAACCATGCGAATAGCTCCTGGGGCAAGGTTCGTCGAGATTTTTAGCAAGCGCGCAGTTCCTTTCTGGTCATGCCCCGAAAAGCTATGTTGGCGACCTGAAGTTTACTGTCATGTTGCCAAGTGTGCTGACATTCGCTGTGGGGTTTGACATCTGTTTTGACATATTTTCTGGGAAATAGTTCGGGCATGGACGTTTGCATCAAACCGGCGTGCTTGCTGCAACCGTTCTGCGAACAAACGTCTCGTTGGGCATCCTAGCTGGCATTTTGCATGCTATACCACCTGACCAGTTGACTCGCGCATCATGAGCGTCGTTTTTGGCAATTGTTTTACTTTCATGTGGAACCCTTCCCGGAAGGCGGCATGGTTTCTGACATTCAAACTGCACGTTCTAACATTTTTTGATGTTCTGGCGTAATTTGCGTCGTTCCAGCGCGCATTTTTGGTCGCATTATGTCGCATTCAAACTGGCAGATCCTTTTGGCATTTTTGTTGTTGTGCATTCCAACGGACACAAATCCGGCACAATTTTCTTCAATTTTTTTGTGTTGTCCCAAACCCCTTTGGCATTCCAGCCTTCCAGTCGGCCTAGTTTCTGCCATGTTCTCATATTGTCATTTTGTTTGTCATATTTCCTACATTCCATTTACCATGCCTTTTGCGCATTCTAGGTGGCATGTTTGTTGGCGTTTGTTGGCCTTTGGACATATGTTTTGGTATCCATCTCTGGCCATCCATGTCCATCTTGCCAGTTGGAAAGGTTTCTATACATTTTTTTGTGTATACCTTTTGACATTCCATCATCCGGCGTGTGTTTTTGCATTCTATAAAAATTTGTTGCAAGCCCAGACCGGGCTGTAGCGCTCTGGTTTGGTGCGCAGGCCCGCGCGTGCCCAGACTGAGCTGGTGCCCTCTATGGCATGCAATTCCGCTTGCCCCCACTGGGGGGGTCGGCGCTGGCACGACGCCCTGCCCCAAATGACCACACAGCATACCCTCGGAAAGTATTTGGGGACCAATGTGCTGACCATGGAACAACAAAAACGGTTTTTGCCAGTGCCTGGTGTTTGGGGTGTTCTATGTTTTTTTTGCTTATATGTGCCGGTATGTGCCGGTGCCCGCACTACCCAGATTTACCTTCGTGATAGTTGCCGGCCGTGGGTCGCGTATGGTGACGCCAAGTCTGCCAGGTATTAGGCAAAACCCCTCAGCCGTGCCGGCAGAAGTCGGGACATGCGTGCCTATATTAAGCGTGCCGTTGTAAGCAGCACGGACGTGGTGGGTTGTGCAGCCGAGTGTGGAGGCCAAAAGGCATTCGCACAATTTTTCAGGAATGATCATACAGGCACCTGACCTCAGAAGGCAACTTTTTGTACCAAAAAAAATAATGAACACTCTGTAGTTGCTTTGTTTGGCATGCTTTTCGTTCGACGGTGCAGTTCCCAAAAAAATTTGTGGGCGGCAGTGTTTTATCATCCGTTCTCGGGCATTTCCGCGACAAAACTGTCAAGGTAAAGTGCAGCGGTCAAAGGACAGCTACAGAGGGTCCTCGTTCTCGCAGCCCAGGTTCCAACAATACCACCGTAATTTTGCAACGCCTAATCGGGACTACAACAGCATGTTCTCCACAGTAGAAGTAGTACAAACGAACAAAATCGAACAAAAAAATTAATCAAAAACGCACGTTCATGTCTTAAGCGGGTGAGTTGGCCAATTCGCTTCAAAATCGGCATATTACACCCCGCATGCCGATGGTGCAGTGTCCGCCTCGCATGTGATGCGCTGTTGCCCTTCTGGCAACTGCCGTTGCGATCCTGCAAAGGCCTTGCCACTGGTTTGCGACCTCAGTGACCGGGTTGAGGTCCAAAGACTCGAACTTCTCCAATTGCGAGACAGGCGCGGACTTGACATGAAGATTGTGTTGGCCACGGTATGTTGGTTGACCTGAATGCTTTTCTTGCCCCATATTTCGCAGGTTGCATCGGTTGCCTCCAGCCTCTCCAGAGCTAGCAGCTTTGGCCAGCGAAGGTGGCACATTGGAGCAACGCACTCGTGAAGGTGCCGCGCTGGTGGCAAAGCTGCGCACAGAGACGGCCTCCTTGGAATGGTCGGCGAGCGCTGCCGAGCAGCAAAAGAACCGGCTTCAACATGAGCGTCGAACACTCTTGCAGCGCCTCGGGGATTTGGAGGCCTCAGAGAAAGCTTTGCGGCAAGTGGCCCAGGACACGGAGGAGCAACTCCAAGCCGAGCGGCGTCAGGCGGAAGAACGTGCCTTTGGCCAGGAGACTGCGCTGAGTGCTGTGGCGCAGCGGGCCACGGCGGCAGAGCAGCGCTGGGCGACAGCCAAGGCCTAAGGTTTGTTTGAACATGCTCGTTAGCATTTGTCAGCAGTGGGCGGGATGGAGGTAATCTTGTCCACCGTCCACCTATCAAAACACGGGGACCCCCCCAATAAAGAAACCTCGGCCGCATATGTTTTTGATTAGGGGGTCCCTGAAATAGGGGTTGCCGAAGTGAGGTCACCTGGCAAGAGCTTCAAAACCAAAAAGTCAACCAGGAAAACTTTATATAGAATTCCTTTTTTAAACTCGTATCAAAAATTCAAGAAAAACCCTCCAGATCGAAGGCTGTTTTTCCTTTTCATCTAAAAAAATATTGTTGTTTTTTTGAACCTAATTTAAAAACATCATCCAAAAATTCGACCATGTTGGTAGTTTAGTAGCGGTTTGAAAGGGTGGTAATTAAACAATATAAGCCGTATTTAGAGTTTCGGACATTGTGGTTTTTAAATAAGTACTCGGGACTAGCCAACCGCAAGAGAACATCCGGCAATGCAAGAGGTGGAAGATGGCAGAACACCAAGTAAAAACCTTTAGGTCGTGTGGGGGGCTTGGTGGTTTAAGGCCAAGACCTTGGCAGCGCGGCTGCGGGGTGGCACGACAGAGGCCGAGGCTGCTGCAGCTAGCGCGTTGAGAGCCTCGGCGCGAGAGGCAGAGCGCGATGGACGAGTGGTGCGGGAGTTGCAGAGGCGCCTGGAGCGGCAAAAACGGGAAGCTTTGAAAGCTGAGGACCTTCGAGAGAAAGAAGCAGAAGAGAGGAAGAGGTTACAAGCCCTGCAGGAAACCTCGGAGCCATTGAAAGACTTGGAGGCAGAGTTGCAGCAGTGTGAGAAGATGCGATGGGCAGAGAGCAAGTTAGCAGCACGCTTGGAAGAGAGTCGAGCTCGAAGTGGAGAAATCGAAAAGAAGGCGATGAACGTTGCGCAAGAGCTGGCCAATTCCTCCAAAGTCATCGCGTGGCTTCAAGCGGAGGTAGGGCAGTGTCGGTCCAACGTGGTCCAACAGCCGTTGGATATTAATGTTCCTCCACTTTTGGGAACATGACTGGCAATCCGCCGATGCTACTGCGAGATTGATTGAATTTAAACTACAAAATGTTTTTGACCTTTATGCAGTCTATGCAGTCGTTTAGCTCTGGCTTGGCTGAGGAAACGCATGAAAACACTCATTTCTCGTGAGTTTGTTTGGTGTCGCCCATCCTGATACATCACCGAAAACCCTGAGGTGGCCGCCCAGCAGGAGGACCAGGCAGAACTGGAAGAGGTCAACAGGCACAACGAGTGGCTCCGCCAGCAGCTGGAGATGAAACCCTTAGAGACGCCTACACCTTCGGAGGATGTTCGGGCGCACGAGAGCCGCAAGGCCACAGTGGTGAGTGAAGCATTGCAGGTGGCTTGGGAAGGTGAAACAAGAGACTTGGAAGGTGAAATTGATACACAGGTGAACGCTACTAGGGGCTCCTGGCCTTACTAATCACTAGGAGCAAAACTCTCCATGCATGGTTGAAGAAACAAAGGTGTTTTCGGGGATGCGGGTTTCTTTACTAGATTGTTGGGTACCGGGGCAAGCACGAGGCCCATTCCTTTTTTTTGGCTGAGGGTTGATTGTATACGTGCGTGTGTGTGCACTTGTATACACAGAAGAGATACACTAGCTAGAGTATAAAATGCATATCCAAAGCGTGCACACATGTAATATTTTCACACACACTGTGTCATATGTATCATATATCTCCTTGCGGGTTGAAAGATTTGAAAGTAAAACCGAGGAGAGCATCGCAATGCGCAGCTGAAACTGCAGAATCTCCAAGAACTCTTGACTCCTTCGCGTCAACAGCTCCTGCGCCTGGCCGAGCTCCTCAATCAACGGCAGGGCTGTGCGCAATCCGACTTGGTGCGACGCTTACGGGAGAGGCTGTCAGTGGATACAGTTCAGCAACTGGTAGCTGAGGCGGAGCCGCTTTTTATGGCGACCATATTTTTGCATTTTGTGTGTGGGGAGGTTGTGAATACTGTGATACTGGGAACGTTGGACCTCGAACCCATTCAAACCCCGTGAATCTCAGACAGACTGTCCTTGTGTGTTTCTTTGGCGCAGAGCTGTGCCTGCTTATATAAGCGGTTTGAACAACCCGAAAGGTGGAGAGCTTCGTCATGGAGATGCTCCGCTCCGATGAGCGAGCCGACCAGTCCCCGCTGCCGCGCGACCGTCGCGAGGCGCCGGCTCAGGCGGCTCAGGCGGCACGGGACCGTCGCGAGGCACGGAAGGCGCCGGTCGCCTGGCGGCCTGAGATGTCGCCCCTTCCACTGGACGACGGCAGAGCAAGTCTTGTGCATCGAGAGTGGCCGTCGCCAAGTCGATTGCGCAATCGAGAGCCTTTCAATCTGAAAGGACATGCAAAGGAGCGTCGGCCTGGTACGGTGGGGCCTTTGTATCATTTAGATCCCAGACAGGTTCAGTCTTTGGAGCCTTCACCAGCACGTGGGCGGCGCATCGATCGGATCGATCTCGATTTGGAGGAGCGCTTCGATGAATACTCTGTGCACCGTCCACGGACCCGCAAAGCGGGTCGACCGGACCAAGGCTAATGTTCTCGACCATTCTTGGTACCTTCTTGCTCCTAGTAGCTTCTTGCTCCTAGTAGTAAGGCCAGGAGCCCCTAGTAGCGTCCTGTTGGTACCTTCGCCATGTCTCGAGTCTCGACCGATCTGTGGCGAATGTATGTCTCATGGCCAATGCAAAAAAAGGGCACGGCCGCGACCGCCGCGCGCAGTGCGGGCGCGTGTGGAGCGCTCTGAAATTGTTGCATTTGCATTGTGTTGCAGTGGATCGGTAGGAAGATATAGGAAGATTAGAAAGTCATGACTCATGACTCGTGACATTGACGTTTGACCGATGCCGCTTGTTTGTAGGTTCTGAAGCTGAAACATGCACTAGACCAGGCTGCGAACACCAAGGAAAGAAAACAAGGCTAAATGGTTATTGAAATTCCAAGTCTAAACCGTGACAGAAGCTTTTCGCACTTCGGATGTGCACCAGTGGAGATGTTTGTTGTTCGATTTGTACGTCACTTCTTTCGCAATGACTTAGATTCATTGAGAGCCGTGCCATGGCGCATGAGACAGAGAAGCCAAGACGAGAAGAGTACATTGAGACGGTGCTGCCATGGCTACGCCAATGTGGGGTGCGAGACCTACAAGCAATGAAGCCTACTTTGGTACCAGATTCTGTGAGTAATGCACTTGATGCTGTCATCCGTCGAAGCCAGCGCCACACCTTCCAGGAGGCAAAAGCATTGAAACACCGGGTGCAAATTGAAGCCATTGCTTCACATTGTTTGTCCTGCATATCTCCTGATTTAGTGATTGAACTTGGTGCTGGGCAAGGGATTTTAGGTCAGACGCTGAGCTCGGCGAGCAGTTGTCCACTGGTAGCTGTTGATCGTCGAGGCAACACCGATGCCTTTGATACACACCATGATCTCACTGAAGCTGAAGTTGCTTGTAGCTTCCACCGGATTCGAACGGAGATTGCAAGCCTCAATGAGGATCAGCTGCCTGAGTTGCTTGGTGCCAAAAAGACGTTGCTGCTGGCGAAACATCTCTGTGGGCATGGCTCGGACGCAGCGATTGACTTGGCGATCAAGCTCGGATCAAGCCTGGGCCTCCTGTGTTTGGCTCCTTGCTGCTACGTCACAATGAGGTGGGAGCATCTTTGTCCAGATTCCCAGAAGTGGCTTCAAGAGGCCTCTTTTCCCGGGGAAGCTCATGCATTTGACCTTCTAGTTGACACCATTCGTTTGGCACGAGGGGGACCCAATGCGTGTACGAGGTGGCGTCTTCGGGAGTCGAAGACGGAGGAGGAGATTCAAGAGCTTGGTCGAAAGGCTTGTCGCATCATCGACGAAGCTCGACTGTCTCGATTGGAATCCCATGGATTTAAGGTGGTTGCTGTGGAGTATTGCCACCCAGACACGTCACCTGATAATGTCCTCCTACTTGCAGCACCTATGACATCAACCAGCTCTTTCCCCTTGCCAAGTGGACCAACCAAAGCGGATCTGGGAGTATCATGTTTGCTGGAATTGGATCCGACGGCCAGTCCTAGCTTGACGACGCGCTTGGGGGCATACTTGCTCACCATGAAAGCTTGCGGTGACTTGCCGTTGATATCCGTGATGACGGAGTCACCCATCGACGGGACTGTACTAAAAAAACTCGTTGTTCCTTACTGCAACTGATCGTCCAAGACTTCAGCAGCTGGTGCAGAAGCTTTGCAAAGATGTGCTGCTTCAGAGAGTTGTTACGCGGTTTCTGCCTCTGACTGACTGCAGCGGATGTGATATGTGCAGCCTCGTCAAGGAGGTGACAGAGATCTTGGAGGAGCTCTCCACAGAAAAGAGCACGGCGACTCTGAGAGTGGCTGCGAAGCCGCGGTCATTGGAGAAGGTGATTTGCGAGTCGTTCTCTCCCAAATTCCTTTCTCCGACTCATTTCACCCATGTGCTGAGCGTCTTGGCCTCCAGTGACCAACTGACCTATTCCATTGTTCCACGTGAGACTCTGGATCCTTCCGCCTGGTCAGAGGCATGTCAATCCCAAGATCTTCGTGTCTTCCAACGATTCGACGAGGTGCTTTGAATTTAATATAATTTAATTCTTTATAATCTACTTTAATTCTAATTTGTTACAACTAGTAAGGCACTTGTTCCTAGTAGCGATGCACTTGTTACGAGTAGCGACGAGGTGCTGTGCCGTTGGCCACGGCGCTTTCAGCACCTCGTGGCCACGGCCCTTTGGACCGATCTGGTGCGGCCGGGCGTGAAGGAGTGGCTGAGTGGCGTGAACGAGAGCAGACCTGTGGTAGTCATCACCTGTGAGCAGGGCTCAGGACAGGGAGCGGAACGGCTGAAATCGAACATAATGAATCAAGCTTAATCAACCAATTTTGGCTTCATGAAAGGAATTTCGATGATTGGCAGGTTTGCTTCGCGATGTCATTGGAGCTGAAGTAAGGGTTGGGGCGGCGTCAAGACGCTGAAGATGCCTTCACAGCTTTCACGGAGGGTGTTTCTCTTCTTGAAAAAGACTTTGCAATCCAGGATGGTCACGAAGGACCATGAGTCCTTCTGATGTGAAGGTGGATGCCGTGCGAGGTCTTTGGCATGGCTTGACGGATGGGCAGCAAGGTGCACGTGCAGACTTGCTCTTGGTGGATCTGAGCACTACAGCCACTGGGCGGTCAAGACTCGTTGTTATGTATATGTTGTGGTCCCACACACACATATTTATATATATTATATATAAGACACCAGTTCTCAAGATGCTCATTCCGGAATTCTTTGGTTGGATCACTTTCAGTCCTTCTGGAAGACTTTGGTTTCTTGTTCGACCTGAAGGTCTTCAAGCTCTCTCAGCTGCCAAAAACATACGATACATGTGCCACAAACATCTTTCAAGCATGTTCAGCAAACGAAAAGGAGAAGGAGGCAGTGGTGGCTCTTCACGACTTCATCCAAATGTTGCTGGACGCACCTGAGCCCATCCTGGCACCGCGCGGCACCGCCGTCTTGCGCCTCCGCTGCGGGCGGCGCCCGGGCGCGGTGAAGAAATGGCTGCGAGACGTGGTGAAACACATCGAAGCTTGGCGAAGTGTGTTTCCAAGACGCTACTAGTAACAAGGTGCATCGCTACTAGGAGCAAGGACGCTACTGGGGGCTCCTGGCCTTACTACTGTACTAGGAGCAAGAAGCTACTAGTAACAAGTAGCAAGGACGCCACAAGTAGCAAGGACGCTACTCGTAGCAAGATGCCTTACTAGTAGTAACAAGCTACTAGTGGTAAGGCATCTTGCTACTAGTAGCTTCATGAGTCATCCAAATGAGGTGCAAAATGGTGTACATAGTGAGTTGGTTGGTGCAGCACAACCAAATGATCATTTCAGTGCATTCAGTGAAACTGTGGTCGTTGTCAAGATGCAAAGGCCGACTTCTTCGTGTCTGACTCAGGAAGACCTGGGCTTTGGCCGGGTCGAAGTGATGCATCTCTTGTCCGATCGGGACAGTGAACGCACCGCGATGTTCGATTGGAGTCCAACTTCAGAGGTCCAAAGTGACATGTCTTCACATGGCTATGCAAAATGAGAGGTGAATCTTGGGTGTGTCCGTTCTTACCTGGTTCAGTAAACAAGCTAAGCATCACTATTTTTGAAGAAGGCCTTTACTAAGCATCATCATCCACAGCTACTGGTAGGATAGATGATAGACCCAAGGTGAATCGCTTTCTGGTTCATCCCCTGACCTGTAGTGCTGGAACTGCAAGGCTCTTGTGTAAGATGGCGCACTGGTTGCGAAAGAAAGGACCGGCTCAAGGAGCTCCCGAAGCTGCCAAGATGTGACCTCCAGCGATGGTTCCACCGCTTTGCAACTCCAATGCTTCTGAGGCGTTTCAGAGCTTCCAACCTACCAGCGATGGCCTCCAACCTAGTAGCAATGAGCAGCCTGTAGGCCACCAGGATGTCACTCTACGCATCTAGACCCCAAAAAGATGTCCTCCGGCATGTCCACTAATTGTCCACTGTGCCAGGTGCAGTCCTTCTGGGAGGTGCCCGTCGCGAGGCGAGATGCACTTGGAGCCTGTGACAATCAAGAAGGGCCCGGGCATCACCAAGCAGAAGAAACAAAGAAGCAATCCCGATCATTGAGTTTTTCCTTTGCGCTACGCGGTTGTCAGGTACCACGTCCCAAAGACAGTGACGCAAACTTTGACTCAGGTGTTGTGTGAGCTGGCCAAGACACGCCAGGGCATCTCAGTGGTGAGCGCTACAGCGGAAGGAAGAGAGACTTCCCTGAAAAACACCATGCAGACTGTCCAGAGAGGCCGCTTGGCTTCTTCACCAAGGCCCTGGAGTGCGAAAGTCCAATCGCGGAGGCATGTGACACATGGATTGATCATGGATCATCTGAGTCCGGGTCAGTCTCAGTCCGGCTGAGTTAATTAGAGAGAAGATCAAGTAGCAAATGCAAAAGAAAGGTCGCAAATGCCGAAGGCAGTTGCGTGATGTTTACAGGAACCCTTTTTGTAAGCGACTGGTCTTGTCTTTTTAAGCATGTTCTTCTTTAAAGACCTTTAGACCTTTTCTTTGTTCCTTTCTTGTTTAAGTTTGTCGATTTTTCTTTGGTTTTCTCGTCCCTCAACAAACCAGCCATTGAAGTATTCTGCAGGTTGGCATTCCGGAGCTGTGGACTGAGTTGCTTTTGTAGACACCGGGGGTTGGTCTCACCGGGTGCTTTTGCTGCACCGTTTCGCTTGCAAAAGAAACACTGCTATGTTGAAAGGACAAAGGAGTAAGACCCCGTAGTATTCTGTATTGTATTGAGATGATTCATTCTTTGGTCAGAACTTCTTCCCTTCTCCCCTTCTTTCTCCTAGCGTTCTTGTTGCTCCATCGAGGCCTTGCTGGATGCCTTGACGACACCCGCCGCTACGAGACTCCGATCAGCCTTCTTCTCCGCGGGAAGTCGTGGACTTAAGTGTCAACATTCTTGAGGGACTTCATTGAGCCAGGGTGATTGGAGGCCCAGCTGATTGAAGTGAAGACTAGAATAGGTGACTAGAACTTCGAAGGGTGACTTCCAAAGCATGAATGCATAGGGTGCGTCGTGAATGCATAGGTGACTACATTCGCCGTGTTGACCGCCGTGCGCGAGCAGGGTTGCGCGGCGACGGCTCCTGAGAGGGACATTCGCCCAGCGGATGCCGGTGGTTTCCATCCGGAGACACTGGTGTTCTGATGGCACAATGGCCCTTAAGCCTTAGGCATGTGCATGTGGCTTCAGGAAGTGAAGCTCAGCTTGCTTGGTGCCTGGGCGAATGCTGGAAACTTGGATAAGGGCCAGACTGGGGTGAGCCCGTTTCAAATTGCAATGCTACATCTTCGTCAAAGACCCAGGTGAACAAACATGGGGACAGCAATGTCGTTGGGAGCCGAGCTTGTCAAAGTAAAACAGCCATGCGCCGTGTGTATTTGGCATTTTGAGGCGCACATGCACCCCGGCTTGGTCTCAGGCGTCCTGTACATTGAGACCGACTTGCCTCAAGGCCAGGAAAGAAAAGCCACAACTAGACTTGGTGCTGGGCATGTGCCTGCCAAGGTCGCAGGTCAGTGTTTTCCATATCTTCTGCTACACATCCTACCTCTCTCCTGTATGCGTTACGAATTTCTTTTTCCATTGCTTTTTTGTTGCTTATTCACCAGAACGCAGGTGCCACACTTTGCTTCACAGATCCACGAGCCATCCCTTCTCAGTGTTCTTCGCAAAGCTGTGATTCATTTGGCTGCGCACCTAGTTTCGTAGAAGTTGGTGGCGCACCTCCAGCTTCGAGCAATAGCCACAAATTATGCACTTATGCTGCGTTCCCCCCCAAATATGGTCCTCGGAGAGCACCCACATGACCTCACTTTCCAGCTTTGACATTGGATGTCGTCGCCAATTGCTCGCTTTTTGCGCTCGGTGACTTTCTCATTGCTCGCCAGAAAGCGTATTCTTGTTAGCAGAAAACGGTTCCTGTAGCAAGTAGGGTCCAAGCAACCGCTGTTTCACACTTGATCTTGTGATTCGTTTAAGGCCAAGAGGAGTGGAACGAGAACTGTCAAAAGCTTGGCTGAAGACACGAAGCTGAGCTTTCAAGTGTACGAACTCAGGCAGCCTCTTGGGTGATTCTGTGAACGGCGCAGCCTTCAAGGCCTTCTTGGGTTGTTGCTCAAAGACACAGAAAAACCAGCGTCATCAACATGATTGGAAAGGAGTCATGGCCGGTCCTTTTCCTTAGTATCCTATAGCTTTCTCCCTTCCACGAGCCAACTAATGTTATGTCTACAAAGAGTCTACAAAGAGTCAACCAAAAACCAATACCTGATGGAAACTCATCAGTTGTTCGGTCCTTGCCTCCAATCGAGGACCTAACAGCTGGAGAGATGTTGATCTTCCCTTCATGGTTCCGCCCTCAATGCGTTTTGTTTTGCAGCAGCTGCGCCGGTTTGTTTCTTGTGGTCTCCAAGGCTCCAGCATCATGTGCCCCCACATGCAGGAAAAGATTTGCGTATCAGGCCTTGCACTTCTATTTGTGGTACTAGGAAGGGAGGCCATTGCTATTAGGTTGGAGGCCATCGCTACGAGGGAGGTGACTGTGAGGCATTAGAGTCATTAGGGAGGTGCTGCTCATCTGAGTTCTTTTTGTGCATATCCTGAAACACATCGCATGACCTGGCAGTGTAGCCTTCAACCTCAAAGCAGAGTTGGTGCAGCAAAAGAAGACAGAGAAGATTCTCACCATCACTGTCGACCAGGACTTGAGGTGCTTGGCTTGGCTTTTTCAGCTCTATTCGGCGCTTGAGAAATGGCAGGTTTGATGCAGCTGCCGCGGAGTTTCGGACGATGGTTTCTCGTCCTGGAAGAGTTTGTGGATGTTTTGTGTCAGATGTTCCTAGTAGCAAACCTTGTTACTACTAGTAAGGCACTTGTTACTAGTAGCGATGCACTTGTTACTAGTAGCGAACATTGTTTCTACTAGCTTATTGTTACGTGGAAAGGTCAAATGCATCATCGCCATTTCATGGCAGCCAGAAACATGAGC
The DNA here is from genome assembly GCA_963970005.1 of Durusdinium trenchii. NCBI lineage: Eukaryota > Dinophyceae > Suessiales > Symbiodiniaceae > Durusdinium > Durusdinium trenchii. The sequence continues at coordinate 332,147 of CAXAMN010000503.1, read as the reverse complement.
TTCCACACGTGTAAGTAGGAGCTCCTCTTTGGAAGCCAAGTCACTCGCAAGGACAGCAGGGTCATGACCTTAGGAAGCAGGGTCAATGAGTTCACGTGATGCCGGGAGACGTGTTTCCACGCCAAATCGGTGCGCCGTGATAGGACGCTTCCATCGACTTGAGCTTTGACTGGCTTCATGAAGGCCAGAGCCGGGGTGCCTTTTGTATCCCCTTCTGTGTGCAGACAATCTCTCCAAAGGTCTCTCATGAGTTTCTCCTATGAATTCTGACCTCAAGCTGTGCGACATTCTGTCCCAGCAAGGTGACCTTCGTCGATTTCGACCGCCAGATCAAGTGGTCCAAGCCTAATGATAGTTTATGTATTTTAGACAATTAGGACCAGGACCAGTGCATAACCCCCAAGCACGCAGCGCGTCCATGTTGAAATTCACCCGAGGCCTCGTGGATTCGATCTTCTGGCACTTTGTCTTTTTGGTCTTGCTTTCGGCAAGCATCCTCAGACTACTAGTGCACCTTGCTGCTAGCTTCTAGCTACTAATTAGTAGTAATGCCTTTGTTACTAGTAGCGATGCCCTGGTTCTTTCGGTAAGTCCTTTGGTGTAGATGAGGACACCTGGGGAGGCAGGTTCTGTCTCTGTGGTCGTTCTCCCCGAAAACTTTGTGCACTGAGCTAAGAAGAGTGTGAAGCTGATGAGACTCCAGCCTTTACAGTACTGCACTTCAGGCAGGGCCTCCGATATCGGCCTTCCGTGCTGGCAGCCAACAGCGGCTTTCACGTGCGCTGAGTACCTTGGATACCCAGCAGAAACGTTTCGGTTGAGCACAGGTACTGGCGGGAGACATCAAGCTTTGGCTACACGATCCCAGGTCAGTATCGGTGTAATGTCTAGTTGGAGCTCCTGATTGCTGGAGATCTGAGTTCACAATGAGTGCTTCGTAGGTTGCAGGTGGAAGTCGCCGCTGTCCGGCCCTCTGAGCTTGGTTGAGCTTCCGGGACTTCAGGGACACCGGAACTCAGGCTGCAGACCCCATAGCAAGACACCTCTTCGGGCAGAAGGTCGGACGGGCCTCCACCCTAGTAGCCATGGCCTCCAAGCTAACTACTCGTTGCATCCCCTTACTACCTAGAAGAACAGAAGACGAATGAACAGGCCGCTGGCTGCTAGAGAAGAACAAGGCACTTGCTCACTTGCAGGTGGCCCTGCAACTGACGTCCGGCACCATGGTCGAACACTTGGGCGAAGAGGTGACTGCTGTGACTGTGCTTTAGCACAGAGCTTGGGCACCATGAAAGGTTGCATTTCCAGCATCCGTGTTCTACTCCTTGGAGGTCCAAAACGTGATGTAGAGGGTGGATTCTTCTTTGAAACGTGCTTGGTGCAAGAGCTTTGCAGGCAAAAGTGCCATCTGCAACTTTGGCACTCACTCTGTGAGCCAAGGCGATTGGAATTCTTAAGCAGAGGAATGTGGTGTCATCTCTCCCTGCACCGGAGGCATTCGTTGGAGAGCTTCAACATAGAGCTTCGACACATTCGACGCCCTCTGCCTTTGGAAGGCGAATGCTGATGGCATTTGATGGCTAAAAGCCTCTGCAAAACGATGACGTCCCATTCCAAACTCGACAGGAATCCGGGCCTCCAGAACAACACGGGCCGTGGCGTGATCAGACGGGTAGGAGGCGAATTAGAGTTTGCAACTGTTTCTGTATCCATGGCCTGGAAACCTAGTAGCGATGGCCTCCAAACCTAATATTCCTTTTAAAGAATGAATGTGTTTGGACACATGGGCAAGCCAACCAATTGACTGGAGTATCAACCACAGGCAGACTCTTCAGAGTTCGGCAATAATGCCAATGATGCGTCATTGTAAACAATACACTATCAGCATCATCCGGAGCCCTTTCATCAATAAGGTTTGTGCCGCTTTTCCCGCAGGAAGCAGACCAAGCACACCATTCTGACCAAGTGAGAGCCAGCGTGCAGACCATGTTGCTGCAGTGGCTGCTTGTATAGGATTCGGTGAGGTTGACAAGAGGGGCGCTGAAAAGGCCAATGGGGAAGAGGAAGGTCAAAAAAGCTTCAGAACCTTCTATCTCCATCGATTTGGTCTAGATTGCACATCGCTGCAACCATTTCTTGGCTCGGAAGGCTCCAAGAAAGATATGCTCCGAAATCTTGGATTGTCTTGGGTTTATCTTGTTCTTTTTCCCCCCTCCTCATCACCATCACCCCAACTCAACACAGAATCAAGGAGATACTTGACAGGGTGGAGGCGGGGTACATCTGGCGATAGCAGGCTATGGAATGGAGGCTGGGCAGCCCCGATTTGGCCACGCCGTTGCAGGCGAGGTCATGTGAACAGGACGTTGCAGCTACATGCTACAGCAATGTGTGGGATTGGAACAGCTTCAGTAATACACAAGCAACACGATAAGACTGCAGAGCATTGGTTGCCGACCTTGGCAGGCCTTGTCGGATGCTGCGAGACAAGCCTCCCAGGTCACGTTGCGTGATGAGTTGGCTCCCAAGGCAGGGAGGAAAACAGTAGCATTGATGCTGTAGTTGTGCTGAGTGTGACCTGGTATGTCAGGATACGCGTGGTCAATCCAGTTCCCAGGTTTGGGAAGAGATTGTGCAGGCTGGCCGCGAGCAGTTTGATGTGTGGGTTTGCACCCAGGCGAAGAGGTTGCCAGCGACTGATGTTCATAGATGAGTGTGTTTTGTGTTTCTGATTGTTTAAAGGCAGCTTTGTGCTGGACCGACGTGGCAGATGCGGAGCTCTTCATTGCGGTTAATGTGTGGGGAGCTGGGCTATAGCGGTCAGAAGCGAGGGCACCAATGTTAAAGTTGCGGTGGGCCAAAGTCAAATCGCTTTGGTTCAAGCGTGTGCATGAAAAAACGCCCGTGTTATCCATGTTACATGCTGTCATGTGCTGCCAAATGCGCTAGGTTTTCAATGCTCTCATGGGTGCCAATGTGCGCCTTTCGCCGCGCCACCGAATTTTGGTGCTTGATGGCGGACACGGATTCCAGTTCATGCCAGGAGCTTGTCACCATCTCACAGCCAATGCGTTTGAACATTGGGTGCCTCACTCGGTTTGGGCAGAAAGACGGGGGAGGCAAGATGCAGGAAGAACAAAACGGGTTCAAGAAAGGCTCATCGTTGTGCTTACGATCCGTTGAGGCTGCGCACCCGCAACCGCGGGTCACTTTGAGCTGGGTGCTGTGGACATGTTTCCTCCCACAGCACTACACACTTCAGAAGAAGCCATGTTTGGTTCAATGACGACCACTGACCACCTTTGATTAACAAATCCCCAAGTGGTGTGTGAGAAGCCAAGCCAGGTTCGGATCCCATTGCAGTGGCAAAGCGATTGCCTTCGTTTCATTGGTCAACATTGCAGAAATGCCTATGGCTTAGAGTCCAACTCGATGAGCCGCAACGCAGGATTTGACACTGTGACAGGTTGGACAGGTTGTGACGCTTGTCTTTCCAGGTGAGACAGTTATCAGTTCGTGAAACTGCGCATTTTGAGGAGAAGCAGGGCACTAAGACGGGAAGGAACAAAAATGCACCAAGAGTTTCTGAAAGTTTCTAGGTTGGAGGCCATCACTAGTAGGTTCACCTGGTCGATCCAAAGCAACCCAAATGATGTCCAAAGACTGTTCAACTGTTGCTTCACAGCATTAAACTGAGATGCGCATTTTCACTGATGTTTTTTTCCAGCTAGGCCAGAAGTCTGTCAGTGTCGCACGCTTCCTGCAAAAACCTGAGGCAGCTGCTACGCCTTGTGTGTGGAATGCGTTTATTGGAATGCTTGGAGGCACCAATATCAATTTCAATTTGGTCCAAACTGCAGGAACAATACCTAGCTTGATAGACTCTTTTTGGCAGCTAGTCATGCCAACTGACGAATCACTTTAAAGAATCCATGTACCTACTTGGGAGTGCTGGAGAAGAAGCAGCCACTGGGCCACAAAAGCCACAGCTCCAGCACTCCCAAAGCCATTGCATGGTCCACCGGGTCTTGCGCATCCAGGTGGACGCGTCATCCTTTGGTGGCAGCTTTCCAGATCCCCAACGAATCTTCAGCCGACTGCTGCTCAGAGATCGGATGGATGAGTGAGTGATGCGGCAGAAGGAATCCAAAGTGTTTGTGCTGGGGCAACTGTTGTGCACGCGGTTGCAGTTTGAAAACCGGTCCGCTTTCTGGCTGCACTTAGGCCCTGCTAGACGTTGCAAAGAATTCTCCCAACAATCCATCCCTCCATCTCTTGCTGGCTAGGCCCTTTAAGGCTCGGTATCCCATGTTGTCTTCCGTCCAAGGACTGGCCAAGTATTGTCCACGGCTTCAGCACCTGGTCATGAGCTTCCGCCCGGACGTGCTGTCGGAACGAATCCTCTTTGAGGTGCCTCCAGCTGAGTTTCTTTTGGGCGCCGCAAAATTCTTCAAACCTTGTACAATCAGCTCATTGTCGTTCAGTGGTTGTTTTTGATTCGATTTGGCCGAATGGAAAGCAGATATAGCATAGCCCGCTGGATTCGAAGTTCCGCCGGTTCCGAGAAATCCGCACCTCCAAGGTGCGAACATTGGCCTGCCTGGGACGACGCTTGTTGACCCTGGATTTGGGTGAGGATCCAAAACGTGATCGTCGCGACGTCCCGGTGGGTTTTTTTCCCGGCCAGACGACCCCCAAAGGAGAAAGAGACGACGCCTCGAGCCTATTGACCGAAAGAGCCTAGGTGCTGTGGCGGTGCGAATCTTTGGGGGATCCTGCACCATTGCCGCGCTCAGGGCTTAGAGGGCTTAGGTGTTCATTCTTCCCAAAGGACTTGCTTTCTCGAACACATGTGAACATGTGTTTCTTTTCAAGGTGCTGTCCACGACTTCAGCGCCAGTCGCATAGTTGCTTCATGTTGCTTCGTGGTTCGTAGCAGTGGTCTTAGGCGTCTTAGATTCGTTCGTGGCATGGGGTACGGTGCCAGTGGTGGTGCCTTGAGGCCTGAGTGTGCAGCTCTACCAATTTCAAGCAGATGTCGAGAACTCGGCTGGTTATGACTTGAGCACGGCTGCGGCACGGGGGGCCATACATTTGGAGACTGCATTTGGTGGAATTTGCGAGGCAGCGGACCCAAGTGACATCGCACAAGGTTGTCCCATTGAGGACCGAGCGAGTGAAATGGCTGCCGAGTTCAGTTCACAAGGCTTTGCTTTAAGCAACGACGCCTTCAATCGCAGACACCATGCAATGCAGGTGGCCTTCATTGGCCATTCTTCATGACCTGATGTTTTACATTGTTTTACTGTATGATTGCACTAGCGTGCCCTTTAAGCTTCGCGCGAACTTCGCGCTGAATCGTTGTAAAAGCGAAACTTTGAGAGTTTTGTTGCGCCCTGCTGGACAGGATATGGACTTGGCACCGGTTGATTGGGATGACAGCATTCTGGAGGGCTTCATGACGCAGGCCTTTTGAAATGAGTCTTGATCAACCTTCTTTCTCATGACGTGCCAAAACTTAATGAAAAGAATCCAGGTACCCCACCTACAAAGGCTTGTGCTTCGTCATGTAGCGCTACGAGCTCAGAGGATTTGGCCACGAGGGTGGGTCAATTGCTAACAGCTGTTGAACGCAATTGTTCCGCCAGCAGCCTTGGCTTTGAAGAAGAGTCTGAATTGTTAAGTTTCATCCAGCCAGAGGCCTCATGCAACCGCCACCCTCTTGATGCCATTGGTGGCATTCTCTTCTCAGGCTGCCCCTTTGTACATTGCTATGGGCGCAAATGATCATGTTAATTAGGTTGCAAGTTGTAAGTTGCATGGCCCATGCCGTCTCGCTTTGTAGATTTGATATGGCTGAATAATATGTCTGATACATTTCGCGGAGTCTTCGCCCAGGTATCTACTACATCGGGGCTTCTCCACTTGCACGTGGCGCTGCACGCACGCTCGGATCCTGCGAGAGCCACCTCGTGGTTGCAGGTGCCCGCCCCAGCATTGATTCAGGTGCATATTATGCGAGATTGCATGTGGAGACACACCAAGCACGTGCTCAATCAATCAAATCCTTTCACTCTCAGTCTTGGCTTCTTTGGGTTCCACAAGCAGGGCGCACGAAAAGCGCGGCTTCAATCAGTGGCAAGAACTCAAGAACCTTAAAAGGTGTTTGCCTGATGTTGATGAGGCCATTTCCAACTTGCATTTGCAGTCCTTGTGCCTTGACTACGTCTGATCCTCGGCAGATCGGATCGCACTATGTTCACTATGTTCGATCGTCACACCGCACGGTCTTCCAAGATCTGAGGCTGCACCTTTGACTTTGGAAGAGGTGATCTCTTCCCTCCGCGTCGGTCCCCCACTCAGAATGGAATTGGCGGAAAAACGTGTCTAGAAAATGGGGCGAAAAGAACGAGCCAGGTGTGGGCTAGTGAGGCTAGTGATGCTAGTGCGTCTTTGCATGTCTTTGCATGTCTTTGCTATCAGGCCATCCTGAAGGTTCTCTACGAGCATTGGCTTCTTTGACCATCCATGGCTGTCAGATCCCTGGGTTTGGAAGTTCATCGGTAGAAGAAGGCAAAACTGAAGTGCTCCAACATGCTGAGGAGAATTCTGAGAACCACTTTATTCCAACTCCTGGTTACAAACGTAGGAGTGATCGGGCGCTACTAGGGGCTCCTGGCATCGCTACTAGGAACAAGTACAGCTACTAGGGACTGTTCATAAGGTCATGTGCGATATCTGAGGTCATAAGGTGGACGATGAGGCCTTGGAGCGACTTGCTGGACTCTCTACGCCCATGCCTTGACCCAGACGCATAAGACAGAAGAGACGCTGTACAGGAGTGTCCAAGGAGTGACACGAAGAGACCACAGTCTGCTGTCGGATTGTTTTCGGATGAGGTTGGAGCAGGTGCCGGGCCTAGTTCCACAAGCTCCCCTTGGATGGCCAAAGCCGATGATAGAGATGACTGGAGTTAAGCCCTCCTGCCACACCTCTCCCGCAACCAAGCAAGAACCTTGAGCAGTGCACTTGGCATTTGCGTTTGGATGTGCAGGTGCGGCTTTTTCCAGATTCCTGGCGGGAGGCAAGGTCGGTTGCACATGGCCTTTTTTTGCAGGACCTGATATGACCTGATCCAGACCGTGGCCAGGTTGGAACTGTCACAGAGCATGGCCTACTGACTTTGGCAGGGCGCTCACAACTAGCAAAGCTTGTAATTATGTCAGGCTGTCTTGAAATCCATCTTGAAAAGAAGAAGACAAATTTTTCAACCCGTGACATCTTCCGCGTGTTTCGCGGAGTGGCTCCCCCCCTCTTTGAGTGGAACACCCCAAAAAGGACCCAACCAATGCGCAGCCCCTGGCGTCCCTGGCGCAGCCGTTTGGAGCTGCGCGAGGCGAAGGGCTTCCGTTTGCTCCGCGGCTTGGCGATCAGCTCGCGGCAGCCGCTCCTCACGTCCACGTCGCAGGTCCGTCGGGCCGGCGAACCCGCCCGGCCGCTTCAGGGTGTGTGGGCACCAGTTGGGTCCCTTCCCTGAGGCGTGAACCATTCTCTTTAAACATATCTCAAACTGCAGCTGGATTTCGGCACCGTAGCGTCCAGGTGGTGGATGTCGGGGCCAGCTGCTGAGAGCAACTGGGCCAAGAAGGCTGGCCCACAGCAAAGGACGGGTGTATGCTCGACCTCGTTAAAAGTCCTTTAAGCAAGGAGGTTGGGAGGTCATCAGGAGAGATCAGGAGGTCATGTAGGTTTAAATCTCAGCCACGGGGGGAGTTGCAGTTTTCCAGCACAGTCCAGTTTCGAGTTGCTAGTTTTCAGCCTGCCACCTTGTGCCTATTTTAACCGATCCGATCCTTATCCCAATGCGGCGGATGGTTTTTCTATGTTTTTCTTGATGGTTTCTTGGCTTCAGTCTTTAAGGGTCGAAAGGGATTGGCCCTCAAGCCATGAAGGGGAGCCGGCTCCTCCGCTTCGCCCATGCTGCGCCTGGTCTCGGAGCTTCCGGGACTGTTTCGCCACGGGCGCACGGAGCTCCAGCTCTCTGGTGCGCCAGGCGGGGAGGCTCCTTTGCAGAAGCAGTGTGCGGAAAGAATCAAGGGCTTGGAGGAGACCTGCGGGAGACCCTGGAGTGTTGGAAAGATGCCATGCAAAGGGGGCAGTTTGGGGCAAGTTTTTCAATTGGCTTTAATTACTAAAGCTAGCAGCTAGCACTTGAAACACTTAGGGGTAAAGGAAGATGGATCGATTTGTTGCAAGATTCTGATTGAGCTTGGAAAGCTGCACCCAACATGAAGGAGCTCGTTTCCAACCTTGAGCCGCAGAAAATGAAGAAGCTTCTTTCTTCAAACTTGTGTGCAGATCAAGGTAGCACCTTGAAACCACTGTGGCGTGACTTTCTTCAAGCAGTGCCTGACGATGGTTTGGATCTGTCCGGAGTTTGGGCCACGGCACGTTCCTTCAAAGCTGACGAAGATCCTGATGGCGAGCAGGATGTGCAAGACCTGGCTCTACTGGCTATATGGCGGCGTTGCTTCATCGCCCAGCAGTCGTTGCTCTCACGCTTGCGATCGTTGGACAGCATTTCCAGTGCTGACTTGGCTATCCTCAAGCCATCCCTGAAAGCCGAGCTGCACATTCTGAAAGGTCTCCTCGCTGCAGTGGCTGCTGGACCCTCGGGCGCTGAGGCGATGGCCGCTCGAGCACTGGCGAACCGCGCCACGGCCGAGGCCAAGTGCGCCGCCGCGGCCGCCGCCGCGCAGTCCT
>CAXAMN010000503.1:293997-322984 GCA_963970005.1 Durusdinium trenchii | reverse complement strand
TGGCGGCCAGCGCTTCAGAAGGAGATTGGAAGAGACAGTTGGAGGTCTTAAGAGCTGGACTCACTGGAACAGCTGTGTGCTTGGGGAGTGACCCACCCAGTCCAGGTCCCACCAGTCCAAGTTCACTAGGTCCGCTCCGGAGTTTGAGCGAATGCGCCATTTGTTTGGAACTGCTGCCTTCAAGGCTTGACGATGGGGTCATTCCGCTTCCATGTGGCCATAGGTTCCATTCAGCCTGTGCGTCGGGACCTGAGAGGGCTTGAAAGATTTGAAAGAGGCAAACTTAGTACTGACTGACGGGTTTCGCAAACTTATTAACCAACTCTATACCTGTTTGGAGGAAAGGATAAAACCATTTACATAGATCGTTTAGCTCTCAAAAGTTGGACCATAGAGCCGAGGGTTAACTAATCAGGTTCTTCACGTCATGGGATTTTGCTGGCAGTTTGTGGCAGTTAACTTCCACGAAGATTTCATGGATGCAAGCGGGTTACATTCATAACTACACCCAGATGACTCCAGATGAGCCCTGAGCCCTTGAGGTCGCAGTGGCTGCAGAAGTGTCCGCGCTGCCCCGTGTGCCGGCACTCACCCTTCATGCCCGCTCCAGAGCTGAAAGGAAGACCAACTCCACCAGCTCCGCACTTCGGAAGACCTGTGAAGTGAGGTTTCACCCGATGTCCGAAAGGGAACATGACCAAATCTCAAATGTCCGAAACCTGGACATCAGAGGTTGAGGCGGTCAGCGAAAGGGGGCGATGTTCTCAGATCGAGACCCGCGCGAAGCGGGCTTGCCTGTTCAGCACATATAGTTAGGGGGCATGCAGCATTGGTTGGCCAGGTGATGTTCGGAAGCGGGTCACACATCAAGCAAACGGCTTAGTTGGGCAATGTTCGGCTGAACATTTCCTGTTCATGTCCGTTTGTGCATTGTTAGGTCGTGAAGGTGTGGCTTCCACTTCAGGTCAATGTCCCTCTTCGCTCCTTTGGGCAATGCAGCTCTCACACCAGAGCAGTGCAATGGTTGGAGGACTATCGGGTGGTCGGGGCGGCCTTAAGCTTTCTGTTTTCTAGTGGCGATGTGTGAAAATAACACAAGAGATGGGTTTAGAACATAACATGTGCATGCAGCGAAATGGGCGTGTTTTGGGTGGAACGAACGTATGTTGTTCGAATCGTTGCCTTTTGATGTATGTCCCGCCGAGCTCTAAATTTCTTGCTCGGGTTGTGTCTCCAGGTGTCTCCGGTACTTGTGGCTGGGCCCGCACAAGCTCATGCAGAAAGGAGTGGGGGCTGAGTGCCCCCGTCTCAGCCTGGAGTCGAGCTATTGCAGTAATCCGGAATCCGGGATAGTAAAAGGACTAGTGTTATTGAAGGCTTTACAACTAGCGTTCTTGAAGCTCAGTCGATGATCTAGATTACATCTCCAAGGCCAGATTGATGACACGGGCCTCGAGATGCTCGTGCGCTTTTGCCTTTTCCTGGAGGCATCAGTGAAGGTTAATATGAGGAATGATGCGTCAGCTGGCGATGCTTTCTCATTTGAGGAAACCTGAACCTGGAATGATGGCTCCCCATTATACTTGTACTATGTGATACTATAATTGTTATCTATTCTGTCGGTCGTTGTCTCAACTACCCCTTCCTTCTAAAGGGCCCTCGTTTTTGGCCTTTGCAAAGCTGCGGCACCGCCTTAGCTGTCAGCTTCACCCAGTTGAGAACCTGACGCAGTTCCTGCGAGGACCTGACGGTGGCCTCCTTCCACCTGAGCAACGATGGCGTGGCCTTCGCTCTGAGGTGTCGACGCTTGTCAGCAGCGAGCAGCGGGTGTAGCGAGCGGCGATGGTGTGCGGTGATGAGAAACTCCCCGTTTTCCAGAGGGTGTTTGAAGTTGCTTGGAGTAGGAGTAGGCCGTCGCTAGTAATTCGATGTAATTTGGTTGGAGGCCATTGCCATTAGAAATTGAAAACAGTTAAAGATGAAAATTGACAAAAGATCAAAAAGTTCTTTCGATGTATATAACGCCTGACGTGCCACAGTGGCATATGGAAGGTCATTGAATCTCACCCTGTCACTGGGTTGAGGTGAGCTTCGACGCTTGCGCTTGGGTGGCAGCGGAATCACGGACTGACTTGAAGTTCACCAAAGCTGTCCTTTATTCTGGACACCCTTGCAGTTGCAACTGACATAGTTCCGGTGAGCCCAGGTGCGAACTTGGCCACCACGCTACTTGCTCGTTGAGTCTATTTGACGGCCACTCGTTGCAGGACGATTGCTTCCAGACTCTGGGAAGTGTAAAGCAGCCGCGATTGGAGCGGTTCTCGCAGATCTCTGAGCCTTCGCGTCTTGTAATTGGGTGGTTAACAAAAGATAGTATGATTATATTCACACATCATGTGATCGCTTTGTTTGCAGACATCCGCAGAGATGATAGCAATGGCCTCCAACCTAAGAGCGATGGCCTCCAACCAATGACCTATAATGACCATACCACGACGTCGTCCTGCCTCCACGTCGTATGAGGCTTTGGTTTTCGGGAATCAGTGCCCTTGCTCTTCAACAGGCACGGCTCGACATGCTGGGGCCCCAGGACTCGGGTTTGTTCTTCGTTTGCGGATCAGAGCGCTGGACGGAGCGTGTCTGCATCAAGGCCCTGGACCTACTTCGACATCGAAATGCTTGAGATCGAAAAAGGGGATTTTGTTGAAACGATTTGAAGGTTTGCTTGGAGAGTTGTGGTGCGGTTTTTCAACTATCATAGATCTACTGTCTCTTGTGTAGGAGGCCATCTTCGATATGTTCATAGTGCTGAATTTCTGGATCGATGCCGAAGGATATCATTGCTCAAAGGTTGGATGCACGGCGGTGCATACGTCTAAAGCTCCGAAACCGACGGGGCGCCATGTGATGCGGGGCCGCGATGGCGCCCGCGGGTGCACAGGACTGGCCGGCAGACCGACGGAACATGGAAGGTAGTTGCTGGGTTCCAGAATTTCACACTTCACCTGTCATGGTGTGATGACACGCAGTTTCGATGATTTGGTTGACTGGGACCACTTGCTCATGGAGGACGCAGTGGCCAGAGCTCTTCCTTTTCACCAATTCAAGGCCAAGTCCTCAAAACCTCCCAGCACCGCCACAGCAATTGGCGTTCTATTTGATGAAAATATGATGGGCTTGGCACATTGAGGGACAGACCCTGGTGACCGCAGTTCTTTGAGCCGTGGAGTGGCTTGCTTGGATGCTGGAATCTTGGGCAACTCCAGCAGAAAATTGGATGTGAGAGTGTTTGGGCGTATCTGGAGCATGTTCAAATGTTGAACTCTAAACCCCCGGAAGGCACGTTTATCGCACTCACACGTCAACATCTTGCAGCCGTTTCAGCTGCTCCGTAGCCATGCCTCGAATTCGAGTGATCCTCCAAACCTTGAAAGGTGAGGAAGGGTCTTGGTTCGCCACAACGCCGGATGTGAAGGCACCTGCGTTGCGCTTGGAGTGCAAAACCACCTCTGGGAAAAAAAGGGTGGGTTCACCGGGCTTTCCTGACACCAGCTTTGGATCTTTAAGAATTTCTATATCAGGCGGTCTCCAACCTTGACACAGAGACCTTGGTTTAAAAAAATTGGGATCGAACGGTCAGATACGAGGAGTCATTGACACAGACATCGTGAGATCCATGATTTTGCATGAGTGACTCACAGGGAACCAGAGGGAAGCATATACGGTCTTTGATGTTTGATGTGAGAGAGACCATTTGCAGGTGGCGGACGTGAAGAAGAAAGCAAGAGCATTCGTAGATGCGGCTTCAAAGGCCCCACGAAGAGAAAATATGCAATCAGAAGCTCATGAAGCTAAACCGTCCCTTGTGAAAGTGCACTGCCAGAAAGGGAGTCCCACGTAGTGAATTGCTTTGGGGAGACCGAGTTGCTGTATCCTAGCCTGCTGTATGGAATTGGATAGTTTGAGGTTTGCGACTTGAAAGCACAGCAGCCAGGAGAAGCCTGACGAGCCAATACAAACGGTCTTGAGCTACGGCTCGAAGATCCTCAGCAACCCTGGGCTTGGCCTACTGGAAGCGACTGGGCACTCTGAGGAGCTTACCGAAAACTGCCAATCAGAGCCTCAGACTGGACACAGGCAGAAAATCACCAATAAACTGAGCAAGCAGGATAGGCATCTTTATTCAATGACATGCCTGACTTGCCTTGGCAAAATGCTCGAGACATATGCAAACATTGCCTGCTGTGGAGAATTTTGGACGACGCAGGAGCTCCAAGAGGATCTAGATTTGAACATCCAGGCACTCCTGCCTTCATGTGTGGATGTGACACAGTGTAACAAGTGGTCTTGGATTCCTAACTGGCACGACCCCAATTCAATACCAACACCACAGACGAACCATTTCGATCCCTATGTCACATGTCCATCTCGTTGGGGAGAGCTTGGCCAGATTGAGTTTATGTATTCGACGTGTGTGTGTGTGTGTGTGTGTGTGAGTGTGCGTCAGCACCCATCCTCTACGTTGCCGTTGCTTTTCATATCTCGTCTCCAGGTCTATTGCCAAGAAGGGGATCACGAGTGCTGCTTGTGCCACAAGAAATTGCAGCAAGTAGAGGACTACTTTGATGACCTTCCGCGATGGATCATGCAATGTGGTAAGGTCCTGAGTGTGAGTGGTTCAGACATGTTCAGACACGTGCAGGAGCATTCTGTTGTTCTTTTGAGTTCGTTTTGCATTGTGACAGCTTTGATCACTGGAATCACTCTTTTTAGCTGAGTGCTGTTCATCTCAGGAAAGATGTGTGACCAACGAATTTGCAAGGGATGTTGGGATGGGAAAAGGCAATCCAAGTCCGAGATAATTTGTCCCAGGTGTGAGGGACCTGTTTCGGACATCACATCTGCGGACACGTGGGAAGTTGCTAGAAGCTCCAATCTGATCGAGGCTGAGGAAGCCCCAGATGCCCAGCCTGAAGACGAGAGATCTGAAAATGCATCCGCAACCACAAGTTACGGAGCTCGTGACTACCAGTTCGAAGCCTTCAAGGCAGTCTGTGAGAGGAATCGGATCATTTGTTTACCAACAGGCACCGGCAAGACCTTAGTGGCGATCATGTTGATCGATCGCTTTCTCCGTCTAGAAGATGGAAAGGAACTCAAGGAACCCATTCCAGGAGCTTTCACATGTTTCATCGTCAACACAGTGGCCTTGGTCCAACAACAAGCTGCAGAGATTCGCTCCAAGTCGGTCATTGCGGACCTTCGGGTGGTTGAGTTAACGGGGGAGACGATGACGGAGCGCACCCCTGAAAGGTGGCGGGAACTACGGAAGAAGCAGGTTCTGGTCACAACGGCCGAAGTCTTAAGGCAGGCTATTGTTGATCATGGATTCCTACAGTTAGATGCTGACTGCAAGCTGTTGGTCTTTGACGAGGCACATCACGCCATCGGGAAGCATCCTTTCGCACAAATTTTGAAGAAGGTGGGAGATCTCAACAAACGCCCACGACTGGTGGGCCTTACAGCATGCTATCTACATGGAAAGTTTCGGTTCCCAGAGAAGAAGAAGAAGGATTTGGAGCGGCTCTTCCTTGAAGGCAATATGTGGGTACCACAGGATGAGCACATCAAAGATTACAAGCCAGCCTTTGACTTCGAGCGAATCCACTTTGAAAAAACCTCCTTGGAACTTCTACCAGCAGACGACAGGCACAAGGAATGCCTCGCACTTGCTCACAAAGCAACAAAGTGGCTTGAATGCATGAAAGCCGTCTTGCCAGAAGAGTTGCCAGAGGACCTGCGCAAGCTGTTGGATGACCGTGCCAAAAGAGGGGCCGATGTCGTGGGCTTGCTGGGTGCAGAAGCAGGCGAGTGCTACTTCACCAATTTCCTTCTTTGTCACGCCCAGTCTGAGCTGGAAAAAAAACAGGCAGTCTTTATGAAAGGAAAGAACGCTTCAGTTTCCAGGCAAAATGCAGCACCTTCAGGCGTTGCAGCGCATCATGTCGAATGACCCATTCAAGTGCTGTCAGGAGGATCTGGAGCCACAGACAGGCAAGGTTGGTGCACTGATCGGTCGCTTGAATGAGTTGGTGTTGGTGGATGATTCAACCAGGAGTTCAACCAGGTGCATCGTTTTTGTAAAAGAAGTTGCTACCACCGATCCTTTGGCTGATTTGCTGGACAAGCATGTGAAGCCTGGTGTGCGGCCCGTGAGTGGAACGGGCTCCATGTCAGACACCGTCCGCCAGAAGAATATCGATGAATTCAAGGAGGGATCAATTTGGTGCTTGGTGTCTACAGATAGCCTGGAAGAGGGGATTGATATCCCAGACTGCAACATCGTGGTTCGGTTTGACCGGTTCCACAACGTCAAGAGTCATGTTCAGGGAACTGGCCGATGCAGAAACTTGGGGAAGGGAGGATTGGTTCTTTACTTTGAGAATGACCCAGACCAATATGAGCATGAGGCCGAACTTGTCGATGCAATTGCACGAGAAGAGGCTCCCGTGGGAGAGATGCCGGCTTTGAGCCCTCAGCTGGACACAAATTCCTCTACAGATCCTTCAACCGGCGCAGAAGTAAATGGAAGCAACTGCTTGCAGATCTTCAATACCTATGCCATTTGCTTTTGCATTGGCAGGTTTGCTTTTGTTTTGCTGTTCGGATTGCAAGCGTTGCTTTCTTGCGGCTGTAAGCTGTCGAGTCCTGAGGTCACGAAGGCATCACGAGGGAAAGAGCAACCCGATCAGGTCATTGCATCACGTCTCCTTCCCCTCATGGATGGCGGATCCTTGCGCCTCGAATCGGAAGATGAGAAGGATTTTGAAAGCGACACTTGGATTAGCTTAGCTTGGATGTGTCAGGTATCTCATCAGACACAGTTGTGCAGTATGATGTATGTTTGTCACTAGCACTTCACTAAATAATGTCAGCAACTAGGCATCAACTGCGCCTTGGTTTCGTTGCCGAGGAGAGTGATAAAAGCAAGCGATTTGCCTTGGCAGCCATCAGGAAACTCCGCCACAATGGCAATATCGATGAGCACAACCGGCCTGCGGTTCCTGAAGTTCAGCATGTGACCGTGCGAGAGCGGTTGGAAGAGCGCACCGAGCAAACCCCTTCAAGAGCTTTTTATGAAGCTTTGCAGAGTCAGAGGCACGCAGTGGCCACCACTTTGGAGAAATGGCGCCGCCAGGGTGAAGGCAATCCGAAAGGCTGTTTGAACGAATGCCTGATGCACATCTCTAAGGGCCCACTGGACAAGGGTTTCCTGGAGTATCACGAATCGGCCCCGACAAGCAGTGATCCAGACAGAGTTCCAGACAGGTTTGAGTTTGAGGTGCACATCCCATCGTTGTCTCAGCACTTTCCAGTGGGCCAATCAGCACAAAATAAAAAGGGGGCAGAGCAAAATGCAGCCTTGAGCGCCCTTAAGGAACTGGAGCGCTGGTGCAAAATGCCTTCGGACATGCCTGGCAGAGCGGCTGTGGGACCCTCTCAGCCGTCTCTCTCCCAGAGCGATGCTGCCACAGCTTCCTCTGCTACAGCCCCTTGACAGGGAGGTCAGTCGGAGCGGATGAAGCGGTAGCTCCAGAGGCCGGGTGATGTGCAAAGCTGAAGAGTCATCCCACCAAACGCAATATCTTAAAGTATGCGTGTTCTAATGATGCTTTTCCTTTGCTTTTTAGAAGACCAGTAGACCTGGCCGTCTTTATCTCTTCGGCTTTCTTAGGCTCTTCCAGATCAAAGCTCTGATCAACACGAGCACGTGCCTTCGAGCACTCCAAGTCCAGAGGTGCGAGCGTGCCATTTCAGCCAACGAGAGGGTGAACAAAGGTGAAGAGGCAAAAATACTCAAAGGGATGCATTTTTTGAGCAAAAGCACAGACTCTCCGATTCTCAGTCCTTGCAGGTTGGAAGGACAGATCTGACAGATTTGGGGGCATTTTGCGTGGGGAGCTCAAGTCTCTGCGAGTTTTGTTGGACCAACGATTATGATTGTGATCCATTGTGCAACATCACCCAAACAAGCGGTAAAGCAGCCTTATGGGTTGGCCAGTTTTGTTGAAAGTCGTGACCGATGTGAGACATTATTTGCTCGGTCTTTCAAGTTCTTTTGTTTGGTCTTCGATCGAATCTCAAGCTTCAAGAATGCTCGCTCCAGCTTCGGTCACCGGCAGAACCGACACAGACTTTCAGACGTCGTGCTCCAGCAGATGAGTGACGAGGACAGGGCAAGGACCAAGGAAACACCCGCCGTATGAATGCATGTGTTTAAATTGATATAGTCTATTTGTGACTAGTGGAGATGAGCGGAGCGATGTAGACTGTAGTCCCAGCATGGTCACCTCAGGAGCCTCAGCAAGTAGGGAGGGCCGCAAGAGCGAGAGCCACATGGCTTGAGGTGTGCGGTTCACATGGGACTGAATTCTATTTACTTATTAATGCTTTTTAAAGTCTATTTATTGTTTCTACTAGCTTCTTGTTACTACTAGTAAGGCCCTTGTTACTAGTAGCGATGCCAGGAGCCCCTAGTGGCGTCCTTTGCTCCTGAGAATTCAGTGGGTCGGCTGTGGGTCTAATGGGCGGACCTCCCGACCTGCATCAACCATGAAACGCGCGATTCCTTCTCGAAGGAGATCACAAATCGCTTTGAGCTGGTGGACCTGAAAGAGGAGGCGGACCGGCTGCGAAATCAGAGGCTTGTAGAATGCAATTCAATGCAATTGAAGCAGGGAGTTCTGAGTGGAATGTCACATGCATGGGGGGGTCTTTGAAGTTCATGTTTCAGCTGTCCCGCAGCTCATCGCTCTTATGGCAGGAGATTGACGAGTTTTGCAAACAACTGACGCTGGGTGAGCGCGCTCGGCTGCGAAAAGGAATTCAGGAGCTTCGCGACTCGCTTCGCGAGTCGAAGGTGCACTGAGCCCATCTTCGGGTCTCATGAGATCCTGGCATGTTAGAGTTGAAAGACCATGAAAACACCAATGCCCCATCATGCCCCTATGACCATTGCATGATTTTAGTTGCCAGGGTGACGAGCATGAAGCATGTATGGGCATAATGTCTCGCAGGGAAATCGACTGATCGACCGATGTCGCAGTCCTCTTGTGGAGGGCCGGGAGTTTTGGGTGAAGATAACGACCAAACGATGCCCAAACTCACATCTTCTTTCATCAGTGCAACAAGCCCTCTCCTACCCTCCATCGATGTCCAAACTTGGAAGATTGGCATGGCTTACGTTGAGCTGTGGTCGGAATGGTGCGCATGCATCTCAGAGCAGTGCATCATGGCACCAGTGCATCATGACCTCTCCACCGATCGGTCTGAGATGCTGTCGTGCTTGCTGGGAGCATTCTCGGCACCGTGAGTTCAATCCGGACTCAAAGCGATGAGCCAAAAAAGCGATTGAGCCTCTTGAGGACTGGCATGTCACCCAACCAAGTACGGCTTCAGCGATGTGTCATCCCATCCAGCGTCACTCGACGAATCAAGTGCTGAGGTGCCTTTGGATCCCTTTGAGAAGGCCGAACTCAACGCCTTCAAGGATCTTCAAGGAGCCGCTTGGCTTCGAGGACCATAAGAACTGGTGAAATGCTCATGACAAAGACCGGAAAGAGTAAAGGAAGGATGAATCCAGATATGGGTGTGAGTCAAGGATTTGGTGACCCAAGCGCCGGAGATGGTGATTGGATCGGTGTAGAAACCTCATGAAATCTCCAGGTTGCATGATGCAAAGCACTAAATCCCCAGAAACATGGCGTGTAATTGTGGCTACGGGCCGATATTATTAAGGTTAATTATTACATAGAACATGGAATTGTATATAATCATGGGGGACCAGTTTCAAGTGATGAACTAGACTTCCACAGATGACATGCGCACCATTCGTTGAACAGAGCCACTTTCTGAGATCATCAGTGGAGGCGGTTCACATTGCATTGCTGTGATGTGCAACATGGTTGCACCATGTGTTGCACGATTGGTGAACTAAGGCTTAACCGCCAAAGATTATGTTGAGGAAAACCCCTTTGATATCACTAGGCCCTTTGTCTCTTGTGCCCTGGAACTTCAGGCATAGCAAAGCATCGAAGAGAGACATCAGTTCATGGGGCTCAAGAACCAACAGCTTTCTCTAGAAAGACCTTTCTGTGCTGCCGACGGCCGAATTGCCATGTGAGTCGATGCAGACAACTCCCCAGAGGTGGCTTCTGTGAAGATCGTGTAGGCGACCGGCCAAGCCCTAAAAAACCGCACGCCGGGCGCCTCAGAAGACATTTCCCTCCGCAACAATGCCCGAGTAAGACTGTTTCCACCGTGGCACTTTTTTCATCTTTGTTTCAGTCGAGAAAAAGTGAAGCCATGGGACAGATTTGGACGGCCCGAGAGATTTCTTGGACTTTCTGGTCAAGGTCTTTGCGACCACTTGGCTGCCAGCAATCTCCAAACCTGAAAGACCGCAGGGTCTTAACAGAAACAGTGTCCTTGTCCTTGCAGCCAAATCCGGATTTTTGAAGCCCTTCCGCAAAAGCCCTTTCTATTTGTTACGGGTTTTGTATGGGTTAACTATGGGCTCTTGGGTGAAAAGGGTTATAGGGTCTTGTATGCCAGAGCACCTGGTGGTTCATAGGTGAGATGATGCCTCTAACTCTTGTTGCCTGACATCTCCAGCGGACAAACGACCCGTCGTTGCTCGGCGTCCGAGGTCCAACGGAGCCAGTGCCCGTGAAGGTCCTCGGTCGATCGGATCACTTTGGATCTTGGGGTGTGTCGTGGTGCGTCGATTTTGTCCACGCCCTTTGTTTTGTTGTCGGGAGGTATTTTCACATATTGACTGGCAAAGACCACTTCCAGCTGCGCACCAGCGTTTTCAACAGGGCCTTGGGCCTTTGCCGTACCAAGATGAGGTCACCTGAACGAACATGGTGGTGTCGCCGGAAGTCATTTCATGTGTTGCTTGAATCGGTCTAGTTCAACCACAGCTTATCACAGCAAGTCCAAGTCCAAGTAAAAGCACACATCGCTCAGCATGTCTCACCTCGCCAATCCTCGTCTTTGCTGCACCTCTCAGATGCTGGTTGGCCTGAGCATCTTTGTGAGTTCTGAGGGATCAGGCAGTAGGGCCCAGGGTGGCTGAGGAAAGAAAGATGTTCTACGCAATCACATGCAGCCCCTAGCCGGTTTTGGAGGTCTTCCAGGCACATATCAGTCAGGTAGTGTGTCGATACTGTCTAGTTAAAACTGTTAGGAGTTTCCAAGTTCAACTAGCACAGATTTGGAAAGGTAGGAACGACACCAAACATAGTCTCCAAGCTGCCAATTAGCCCACCATGCAGGCGGTTTCGCAGCCTTTTTGTATTGTTTGCTAGTGGGAGCTGCAAGATTTGCTCCAGCAGCCCAGCCGGCACTCAGAAGCCAAACGACGACTTCCAACATTCTTCATGATACGTCGTCGAGACGCTTTGTGTCAAGATATTGGGTGCTGCGCCACGGGGAACCTCGTTTGTGTCAGCAGTGGCAGGCCCTGATGACACTGATAGAGTCGAGGCCACGGGGATTGGCACTGATGTGAACAAGCTGTTTGCTCGACATTTTACACATTCAAAGTTCAGTACTTTTTAGTACTGTAGTGCATTTTCGAACGTAGAAGAAGACATTCTTGGTCATTTGTTCTCGACAAACATGCACACATGCACATGTTTGGCGACAGGTTTGATGGCCGCTCCGTTTGGCCGCAGTTTTATGGCCGCTGGGCACCATCCGGTGTGTATCGTATAGATCACAGGAACCGGTACCGCTCACTTTTCCCAAGGACACGGAACTAGGTCCCACTGCAACGAGACAGCCAGAAGTATCAAACATGACATACACGTAGGTCTTGTAGATTAGATATATAAGTACGAGAGCATGGGGCACAAACAGCACGCACCCCTTCATCTCGGCACCACAAGTCGGCCTTTGGCATCCGGAGTCCTCAGCCATGGGTGCCCAACAAGAGCCATTCCGACTCAAGGTTTTCAAGGCACCTGGGCAATTTTTGACAGATGCTTTGCGACTTGTTTGTTTGGTTTTTCTGCGGTATTGCATGGTATTGCTTAGGTTCATCCATATCAATCGATATTATATCAATATCACATTTATATAGTAGACTTGGCCGAAGAACAACTGCGACGAGGTCTTCTTTGCGGTGTCCATTGCGCTTTTGACGTCCAGCCTGGTCTTCGTCATCAACACGTCCACGGGAGCTTTTGCAGTTGGATCCATCGGAACTCAGCTCCAGTCCTCCATTGGCATTGGAATTGAAACTTACATGATCGGAAAGATGGAACCCTTGCGGATCTATTTGCAGCAAGGCATTCTCATGTTTGAGGAGTTTGGGTGGAACTTGAGCCAGTGGAGCGATTTGCAAAAGACTCTCCCATACCAGCGATCCTTTCTTGAGACCTACTTCGATGAATCCAGGTGCTGCTCAGGGATATTTACCAATCTCAGGTATGATGACGTTCTCCTTTGCCACGCCATGGAGAATCCGGATTGCACGGGAACCAACACGAACTCGATGGATGGAGAGCTTGGAAGCATGGACTTGGGGGGCGACAGCATTTGGGCGGGCGTGCTCCAGTATTCAGACACCTACACCACGGGGCAATACCCCGGACTCGATGTTTGCGACGGCAGCTGCCAGAATGAGCACAGTGGAGATTTTGTGCAGGTCCTACCGGGAAGACTCTCTGGTGGTCGCAACAACACCCTGACCTTCAGGCGCTGAAACATCGTTCCTGCTTGGGAAACCGGTGTGAGAGAGAATACGCTGCATCGATGTTGAGGGGATAGGCAACGATGATGGAACAAGTATGGAGAATATTGGATAATGAACTGAGAGGATATGAGAGTTTCTTTTGCTCATGACTGCCTTGCCTTGATTTTGCTTGATGTTCACGACAGGTGTTTCATGGTGTTTCCCCTAAGCGCTTGCGGACGGTGTGAGCCACAACACCCAACCTCTCTTGGGCAGGTGGTACGAGAAGCAGCGTTCCTTATCGCCCTGGTTGGGAGACGAATCTATTAACCCCGGATGCGTGGGAAATTCCAGTGAGTGCCGGCAGGAGGACAGTTTCGGGCATTGGGTGCAACCCATTGGCTTCGTTCATTGGCCGATTCAAGATGGATATTGGTACAGAGACATTCGCAAGTACAACTTGTCCAAGGGCGAAGTCCGCTTTGCCACTCGAGTTTTCCCTTGGACTTTGTATCCTCCAGCAGTTCTGAAGTCTCACATGTTCACCCCAATCTATAGCCCCGGCGGTGAATTGATTGGTGGTTGGGTGGTAGGTTTCAAGCTACATTGGATCACTGCCTACTTGCAAGAACTGAAGAAGCCGGCAGGGACCTTCATCTTTCTGGTCGAGCGCAAGACTGGGGTGCTGATTTCCACGTCCGAACCGGAGATTCGGGTCTTGAAGAACTACCACACAAATGCCAGTTACTCGGATGTGATCATTGCTACCGAGTCTCCCGACCCAAGAGTCTCCGAACGGGCCAAGCAATTGGTACAAATGGCCGGTGCTTCTGCGCGGGATTGGAGCAACGTCAGGAACTTGTTTGGCAGGCAGGGAATGGGAAGAGTGGGAAGATCCCAAGATTGCGTACGCCTATCTCGTCCTAGCTCTTTTTGCCCTGTTCAGTAACTAGGCTTTTCATCTAGAGCTCCAGGATAGCACGCAAGAGCATAGTAGCGCCTCTGTGCACAGAAGCAAGCGTCCGAAAGACTGTTGGAGGCCATCGCTAGTAGGTTCCCTGTCTAGGCCGGAGATTAAAACAACCGGCTTGGAGCCTGCCGAAGAGTTCCTTCTTTCTCGCGACTTTGAGTTCTTCGGCCTTGATTGGGTGATTGTCATCAGCATTCCTGGTGAGACGGTCTTGGCAGATATCACTGCGAACATGTTCACCCGCCTTTTCTCCATCCTGGGAGCTACTGGCGGCATGAAACTGGCTTCC
This sequence comes from Durusdinium trenchii, assembly GCA_963970005.1. Lineage (NCBI taxonomy): Eukaryota > Dinophyceae > Suessiales > Symbiodiniaceae > Durusdinium > Durusdinium trenchii. The sequence continues at coordinate 308,983 of CAXAMN010000503.1, read as the reverse complement.
TCAGTGCTGCTGGCCATCTTGATCGCCCTTTGTGGAAAGTGTTGTTATGGCGCTGCGCAAGTGGCAGATGATGGTGGAGAATCCTTCGGCACGATTCAGCCCCCAGACATGGAACCTGACGGGATTCTTCCGGATGCCTAATGGCCTCGCTACCGAACGGCCCGTAGTTCGTTGCATTGGCAAAGCCAATCGCGACTTGGAAGCACGGGGCTCCGGTTGTACTGGAGGTATAGCTAGGGCCCTCCGTAGCTCCAATTTTTGCTGCATTGTCGGATAACATCCGCCAGCAGGGCAAACCAGGAGTAACTATTTTTGACATTTCTGCGAAACTTGTGTGAGCGGCATTGTCCGTGCATATGTGCACTGCTCCGATTTGCTCAGGCTAAAAAGGTCGCAAGAAGTCTCAGAAGCACACACGCTGGATAGACAGATGTTACAATTACATGTGCATCCAGGATTCACGAACACCACCGTTAGTAGGTTGGAGGCCATCGCAAGTACGGTCCCTAACGATTGTTTGCTCGTCATTTCACAGGTGGACCGTTGGAGAGAAACAGTTTTCACCCGAATGTGCAGAAGACATGTCGGTACTTAGATGCCTCCAGGTCCAGCCCTGCCATAAGAGTGCGTCGGAGGATGACAACTGTGATGTCCAGCATGGCGGCTTGGCGAGGAGCCTGGACAGCATGTTTGAGATGCTTTCATTCGCCATTCGCTCATCGGTCAAGATACATCAATAGCCTGATGCCAAAGATGGGATGCTTACCGCAATCCTGTTTCGTGGCTGATTGCATTTTGCAACCCTACGGTACGGTGTTTTGAACTACTGTACCTGTAGCCGCAAGGTGCGCAGAGAACGTTGTTGTGCATCCGCGCGGCGGGTTTATTTTAGATGTTGGTTGCTGATCCGGATACTGTGTCATTAGTTGAACCACTATACTTGATGCTGAGGGAGTTCTTATTCTCACCTCATCCTCCGCAGCAGGAAGGGTTGCTTGCTGCCTTGAATTGGGCAGACTCTAAAATCAGCAGGGACATAAGAGAAGTGACGTGCAAAGCTGAGGTTTGAGGATTGGAGAGGCTAGTGCTGCATGTGGCACGGTGCCTGTGACAGCCTCAGTGCCAAAGGGGCTGATTCTTGGATGGGCTCAGATGAGTTGAGCTTCTAATGGCTGTTTGGCATTGTTTGGAACTTCTACACCTCTCCACACCTGATGTTTTCTTTGCATCAGATGCTTTGAGGTTGGCCAGTTCGGTATTTGTGCGCACAGAAAGCCGTCATGTGCTCAAGCCACGCCGCAACCCTGCGTGGACCGCATGTCCTCTGATGTGAACCACACTAAAAAGTGTTTGCAAGACCTGATCACCTATCGGCGCTATGCAGCTCTTTCCTCTCAGCAGAACTTCGGATTGTTGCATGCAAAGTGCGGGAGATTCAGGATGGCAACCATGATGAGCACCAGCTTCCCAAGCATGTTTCCATCAGGGGTGAGGACCGCGTAGAACGCAGCTATGACACCGTCAAGGTGGAGAGGCGGAAGAATTCTATTACTCGCCCATGGATGCTCAAGTTGAGCAGGTCTGGGTCAAGCCAGAGGACATTGGCCGCGAAGCCTGTGCCATGGAAGTCATTGCCAGTTTGAACCAGGAGTGGGAGGCAGGTGGCATCAAGGCATGTGGCCAGAAAGTGCATGCAAAGACCTACCGAATGCTGCTGGCAGGACACGATGATAGTTTGGTTGAGGTCGCGGAGAAGTGTGTGACGCTTGGAAAGCTGAAAAGGACAAGTGGCACGATGAGCAACATCATCAACAGTATCATCCAAAGTGATTCAAGGCCTGGCACGAGGGCTCGGCGATACTTGCAGAATGACAGCACCCGACTTGACAAGCTGGCTGCTTCCACAGCTGCTTTCCTTGCGTGCTCATACCTCCTGGGCATAGGAGATGGACATGGTGACAACTTGATGCTCACCGAAGATGGCGAGCTCTTCCGCATTGATTTTGGCTTTCTCTTCGGAGCGGGGCCCTTGGGGCCTGATGCTCCAGCTGTTTGGCTGCCATGGACAGTGCAGGAGGCCTTGGGACCCCGGATGCACGAAGTGATCGAAGCTGCTCGGGAAGCGGTGAGAACCGTGCTGTGCAGACCAGGTGTGCTCAAGGCATCGGTGTTTGCGGCGGCTTTTGCGGGACATCCGAGCCCTGAAGCATACGTCGCAGGTTTGAGTCTCGAAGACTTCAATCAGAAGGTCAGCAGTCTTGGAACCTTTGGTCTCTTCAAGTCGGCGAAGGACCTGTTCCACGATGTGGCCTATTGTGGAATTCCAAGGTGGCCTCAGAGGCCAGAAATCAACACAAAGTCTCCAGCAGCTTTGGCTTTCCTTATGTCAAGGTCTGATGCAGACATATGCACACCAGAATCATTAGTTCGCCGAAGGTAAAGCAAGCCTGCATGAATTGACAGAAGGTGCTGACGATATTTTTCTCGCCTTCCTAGCTGGGAGCGCCTTGGAAGCACTTCCCCACATTCCAACTGATGGATACATGTAGCTCTTGGACTGACAACGGTGAGAAATATCACGAGGCTGTTGTGCAGCAACTTGCGCGTGACCACGGGCTTTTACACAAAAATGGCCCGCTGGATCGGGACACTTGGAACCAATTGATGGAAGAAGTTGAATCAGATCCTCATGTGCGCATGCACGAGATGTATGAATGGATGGTCGAATGCATGCATGATAGGGTAAGGGAAGTGCAGCAAGTAGTGGCCGAGTGGATGCATGTTGATTGTCAAGAGGTGTGGGAGTGCTTGCAAGAACAACTGGGCAACGGTGAAGTTCTGCAACACCTTTCTGGTGCCACTTGGATCCTTCTGGCGTGGAGGGTCATCAATGCTTCTTGGTGTTGGTGCAGTGGCAGCATTGACAACAAAGACCTAGCAGAGCTTTTTTTGGCCGCAGTGTTGTCCAAAGGTGTGACAACCATCGGAGCCCTTCTAGCCATAGCCACACCCCTGGGATGTTGGGCTTCCCGGAGCCTCTTGCAATTCGTCGTGGGAACAGGACAGAGCCGATCTCTCGAGAAAGCTCTAGCAGTTTTGGACTTGCCAGTGAGCTCCAGCCTGTGGCAAGTTGAGGAGCGGTATGTGGAACTTTGCCATTCTCCTGGCGGTTTCGACAATGACCAGCTCAAAAAAGTCCACATAGCCTTCTTTCAAGCAAGCGACTTTCTGATGAGAATCAAAACAAACTGAAGCGGTGCAAAGACGTGCTGCCGAGTTGGTGAATAATTCAGGAATGAAACATTTGGTCGCAGTGTCTGCAGCGTAGACCTAGAAGGTCTTTTGCATCTTCTTGTTCTCTAAGGTACCGTGGCGTGTTCCTTGTGTCAAAATGGCCACTCCTTACGGTAGCAGTCCATTTTCCCGTTCACTGAGCGCATTTGAGACTTCCAACTAGGACTCACCGCACAGCCTATACTGATCAGCTGAGGTTCCCTCTCAAGCATCAATGGTGCATACCTGGGCAGATGCGTGTGAAAAAAAGTCTGGTTCGAGGACAATGGCGTGGGTCGGCCATTGTAGTGCGCGCGACGCGTGCATTGGTTTTTGGGTTTTGCCGAAGAAGACCTAACGAGCACAGAACAGCGCACCAGTGCATTCAAGCCTGCAAGTCGCCGCCTTTTTATGTCAAGAATGATGAAGGCGGCTTCAGTCTTCCACTCCCCACTTCGCTTAGGCGTGCTACCGGCTGCTTGCATCATTTCTTCTTGGCTCAATCTTGGCCGTTTGAGACGCGCCATCTGCGCGATGTCCAAAGCACATAGCGTGGCTCACTCAGACTTGACAGAACACAAGAGGACTGGATATGACTGGTTTTGCCCGCCATGTGGCACACTGGTACTGTAAGGAATCCACATGTGATATATATATATATAGATTCGATCGACTGATATGTGTTGCGTCGTATGTTTGAGTCACATGTTTGCTAAAGAGGACTTCTGCAGCCGGCCTAAGCGGCCGAGGCACATGCGTGTGGATGCCACAGAGTTCGTTCCTGCGAACTATCAGTGGGGCCAGTACTCAGGATGCAGAGCGGGTTGGTGGTTGGGGCTGATGGATTTGGCGGGGCAAACTTGACGATGGAGATGTTGTTGCGGACACGTGTTTGGCCAGGTTGGAGGGCTGCTTTACATGGGTGAAAACGGTAAAGACCAAACCGCCCTAGGTTGTGAGATTGTATTTTTCTGTGAGGTGCCAGGCCTATAAAACGCCTTTTTCCGCATTTTCCTTCTAGTCAAATATGTTTGATCAAGGGCCACGAGATCAGTTTGTTGTCGCAACTAAGGCCCACAGAAAGGCCGCAGCTGTCTGCTAACACTCCAGCCTTCGTCCCGGGCGCCGCGCAGGCACATTGCTCGAGCTTCAGACAGCAGAGTTTGCGTCAATGAGACGATCCCCTTTTTGGTGCCCGTTGTGGGAGATGACGAACCGGCAGTGGCTGATTGGAAAAGAGTCGGGCTTGTTCACAGCTCGTAGCACCAGGCCCCTTGGACGTCCGAGTGGGCTCAAGCCTTAGTCAACCTGGACAGGAAGCGATGACCAAGTTCTCGAGCTTTAGTTGCTTCAGCCATTCACCTTCACGAAGGGATTTGGAGTTGTTCGGGTGTTTGCAGACCAGATGACTTTGCAGACGACTGAAAGAAGGTTTGGCAGGAGCACCCGGAGGCTGCAGAGTGCCCAGGGCGGTGCGAGGCGTGTGTATTGCACTGGCTGGCTGATGCTGGCTGACTATTTTTTGGAGCTGCTCCACCATGGGTTGAAGGCCGGTGCATCCATGCGATGGCAATACCGCAATACCTAACACCCCTGTGTAGGTTCTTCCCAGAAAACCATATCCAACCAGTTGAGAAGGCCCACTGCACCCCTGAGCCCCCAAAAATCCAGGAAGTTTACAGAGGCCATCGCTAGAAGGTTGGAGGCCATTGCTATTGAAAACAAAAACAGAAAAGGACTCCCAGAAAGCCATCGGGCCCACGGCGGGTAAAGGCGATAAAGGCCTGATGGCTCTACAGATCGCAAGGTACAGCGCAGCCTTCCAAGAAGAGGATGCTTTTGATGAGGTGATGGGAGATGAAAGATGCTTTTCCTTCAAAACGTTTGATGCCAATCAGTTGGTGAATGTGCTTGTCTAACACGCAGGAGAGCTTTCTGACGCCGCAGCTGCTTCCAGAGTCCTCTGGCGTGCCGCAGTTTGCATCCCTTTCTCCAAAGTCACTTGGTGACGTGCAAATTCTTCAGAGAAACTAGTAGCAAGGTGCATCGCTACTAGGACCAAGGGCATCGCTACTAGTACTTAGAAGCTACTAGTAACAAGAAACTAGAAGATCTGACAGCGTCTTTGTTAGTGGCGATGCCCTTTGTTACTAGTAGCTATTGTTGCTAGTAGCGAGGCCAGGAGCTACTAGGCTATAAAGTTGGAAATTTGGAGACTCCAACGAGGTCGAGTCAGGAAGATGACGGAAACCCACCCGCAACTTGGAGGGCAAAAGTGTTCTGTGGGTGTCACTGAAGCGATAGACCTCCCTTGGTTTGCTGGGAGCTTTCTTGGCCATGTCAAAAATTTGATCAAAATGATCACCTGAAGCCTGGGGTTTGTTAATCTAACATAACAAGCAGCGCACTGCTTTGGAAGGATTGGGATCCGGGGCCGCTTGGTTGCACTTATTGGTTTAGTTCGTTGGAGTTTGTTAGTTTTTTAGAGCCCAGCTTTGCCACAAAGAGTGCTGGGCCTAGGCTCAGTAGCCAAGCCAGCAGCCACGCTGCCGCTGGCTCCGGAGCTGGCTCCGCAGCTGGCGGTCACGGCCTTTGGGCGCACGATGGCGTACGCTTTGCATCCCCTCTCCTGACCACCCAGACGCCAGAGGAAGCTTCCTACGGACATTAGGATACTTGACGGGTGGGAGGGGATCTAGTTGGCTAGCGTAAGACTGAGTGAGAGTCCCTTTGCGAAGGGCTTCAGTGGTCCCGGCTTTGAGGTTCAACTGTTTTGCCGCGGCTTGGAGTCCTTGCGGTGGAAGGGCGGCGGCTGCAGTGGTGCATCGAGGGATCAAAGCTCAGTGAGCTCAGTGAGCTCAGCAGTCAGCTCGGTGTTGAGATGGACATGTCATGATTGGCTAAGGATCAGATGTTGGCTTCTCCCCTGAGGATTGTGCTCAAGGTGAAGGCACCATCCATTGGGCGACTTCACGATTGAACTTTGTTAGTTTTGGAATGAATATTGCATCTATCATCAACGACATAATTTTGCACTTGTGTAGTTTGGCCGCATCTGGCCTGTAGCGCAAGGAAGGCTCAAGGAGCGAAATGTCAAGGACAAGGCCCAAGGAATGAAGTCAAAAGAATACAATCTGGACCACGGGAGGGTTGAACATCCTTGTAAACACCAGGGTTGAACAAAGTAGCATTTGGCTTCAAAGTGTCAAGCAGAATCTCCAGTGACGATGAGACCCTTCGGATGAGCTCTATGAGGTCCAGCCGGCAACGCAAGCCCTTTTTGTGCCGCAGATCTTCTGACATGAGGTGACGCGAGGTGACGTTCTCCACAGGCTCGGCGTATGGTCGCCGATGCCAAGAAGAGAAAGACATTTGAAGGAGACCACTTGGATTCGTTCGGTGCATCTCCTGGATGCAGATGTTTTCTCCAGAACCACCTACATCAGCAAGTGCGGGGCTTGGGGGAAAGCCTTGGAAGCCTTTGCGGGCTTTTCTGCTGGCAGAGTTGAACCGAGCTTTGTCACTTATAATGCTCTCAGTAGTGCTTTTGACAGAGGAAGTCGCTGGCAAGAGGCTGGACTTGTGATGACGACCATGCGTGCAGATGGTGTGGAAGCAGATGTGGTCACTTACAACACTGCTTTCAGTGCTCTTCAGACATCATCACAATGGAGAAACGTAGGAAGCCTTCTGAGGTCCATGGCTGCAGGTGGAACATCTCTGGCCAATCATCTCAAAGTCAGCAGTCGATTTCTCATTTTGTTCTCCCTTCCGAAGATGTCTTGAGCCACCAGTAGGTACAACATTCAGCACCCAAGGAACTCTATAGCAATAAGGAGCTCCTTCCTGAATACACCGTATCCCTTAAATACTAGCATCAGGTGGACATCACCTATCCGTAGCTGCTTAGCTGTCACAGCCAAAATGGATGTCACCGATCCGAGACGTCAGTCGTCCAGTTCCGTGTGTCCGCGACGTCGAGGATCGTATCACCTTCAACTCCGCCATCACAGCGGTGGAGCACTGGACCTGGGCCTTGTTGCTCTTGGACATTCTCCGCAGCACGCACGTGCCGAATGTCAGGGTCCCAAGAAGTGGGACATAGTGGGAGTCTCTGGGGCTCCAAAAAACAGACGAACAGCGCGTTACATATCTTTTGTTTAAAGGTTTTGAGCTTCGGATTTCTATATAGAGATGCATCTTTTTGAGATGGCAATGGTTGATTTTGGATGGCGACGCGAGCACTTGAGGTCATCACCTATTCCGCGGGCCTCAGTGCTTTTCGACAGTGGCGTCAAGCCAGCTCCTTGCTCGAGTCTGGGCGTGTGACATTTTACGATAGATTTTGTTCCAAGCTACTAGTGGCGTCCTTGCTCCTAGTAGCAATGCCCTTTGTTTCTAGTAGCTTCTTGTTACTGGTAGTAAGGCCAGGAGCTACTAGTAGCGTCCTTGCTCCTAAGTACTGGGTCACTTTTTGCATGGCATTGTCGGTGGCAGTCATTTGGTAGTCGTCAGTCACCCCCGCTACCTGGTAGCTACCTGACTCTTGCTTCCCGATGAGGAGCAAATGAAGGAGGTGCTGGTGGAACCCACTGTGGTGGCCTGCGGTGCCATGATCAATGCTTGCGAGAAGTGCGCTGAATGGCGAGCGCCACTCCTTCTGATTGAGTGGCTCCAAGAAAACCAGGTGCAGCAGAATGTCGTTGCAATTAGTACTGCCATCAGTGCCTGTGAAAAGGGAAGTCGTTGGCAACTTTCCTTGGGTTTGCTTCAAAACTTGCAGAAGAGAACCCTTCAGGAAGATCTCCCTGCACACAATGCAGTGATTTGCGCTTGTGCTGCTGGGAGTCTAGGGTCGCTTGGAAAAGCTTGGGAGTTGGTCCACAGCTTGCTGGAGCGTTCCTTTGTCAGGTCCTTGAGGCCAAATACCTCCACCTACAATTCGGTGGCGGGGGTCTATGACTATGGGGCTTGGGAGGAGGTGATGCAGATCCTAAGACAGCTGGATATACACTCCACTAGAGCGGATGCGATGACCTTCACAGCTGCAGCTGCTGCTTGCGAGAAGGTTGTGCAGTGGCGATATATTCTGCACTTGCTGAAAGCCATTGATCCATTTTTTGTCGACATGATCACACTGAATTCCACTCTCAGGGCCTGTGCCCGTGGTGTGCAATGGATGCGCGTCACTTGTCAGTCTTTTTCTCAAGCCTCCTTTGAGGTTCATGTTGGGTCTGGTGAAGCGGGTTGTTTTGCATGTCCTAGTCGTAAATTTCAGGCAGAACAGCTGCTCTCGGAGATGCAGACGTTGCACCTTGTCAGCCCTGACATCACCTCCTGCAACGCAGCCATCACTTCCTATGGCAATGGTCGCCAAGCTCATCGTGCCTTGCTATTGTTCGAGCAGTCTTTGGAATACAGGCTGGAACCAAGCGAGATCACATGTAATGCAATTCTTGGTGCTTGCGCCAAAGGTAGTCTTTGGGCAGATGCCTTAGGCATTTACGATACGCTAACAGACTTCTTCGTGACAAGCAGTGTCATCGCCTATGAGTCTGTTTTCCTGGCTTGTGAACTTGGAGGTCATCCAAAGGAGCTATTGCTATTGTTGGACTCCATGCGTTTGGAGTGTGAAGCATCTTTGGCTCATTGATCCAGCTCTCACCGTCGCACTGAGCTCAGCGGAGACCTCGCGGGTCTCCTCGATGCCAGATCATGGGCGTCACGGGTCTCCGAAGTGCTTCGCTTGGAATTGTTCCACCAGAATCATCATGGACAAAGCCCACGACATCAGAAGATATGAGTTTCTGTCGCTTCAGTTGCAGGGCAGTCTGGACTGATTTGGTTTGATTTGGTCTTTGGTGCAGAAAGGACACTGCAGCCTATATAGTGAATGTAGTGCAGCGTGCGAGCCTAAGGCCAAAAGGCCGTCGATGGCAGTTGTTTTTTTCTTGCGAAGAAGTGGTGAATTTGAGTTCAGATGCAGGTGTGGAGAGCCAGAAATTCAGCGTTGCAGGCAAGGTGTCGTTTCAGGCGTTGGAGCAGTCCCAATGCAGCACGTGAGGGTCGGTCCGATCCAACAAGAACGTGATGCCAGATTTGATCGGCGAAACGCGCCGGAAAGACGTCTAGACGCACAGTAAGTTCTAAGCAAAACGTCTAGACGTCGCAGGTGTTCTCCTCAGACTGGCCTTCTTTCCAAATGGCACCTCGATGACGGGAGATGGGGATTGTGCAGTGGCGGTGCTTTGTGAGGCAGGTCGTGGCCTTGGGCCAACACCTGTTTTGCGTCGGCCTTGTCGACCTGGCGTGCCAGGAGAAGACAAAGCTCAAGTTTGAGCTTTTTCTCAATGGCCGCCGCAGTGGCGCAAAGGTCATGCTGGGACAGAAGTTTAGCTACTTGGAACAAGAAGCTACTAGGGGCTCCTGGCATCGCTCCTAGGAGCGTTTGGACGCTACTAGGGGCGCTCCTGGCCTTACTACTAGGAACAAGAAGCTACTTGGCAAGACGGGATGAGATTTGACGCCCATACCCATACCTTGCTGCGCCTTGCTTGTAAGGCTGTGACTTCCGCACCCTGACTGCATGAAAGACTTTCATTTTTTTGGGTCCAAGTCTTGCCAAATCAGTCACACGACGTATGATACTAGTTCGACAGTGCTCAAGTGAATTTGTTCCTCGTTGGCTGAGGAAAGCCATCAGAAGACGCCAGTAGCACCCTGATCGCTATTGAAGTCTACAGCAATTTGCTTCTCGGAAGCGAAAAGAACCCGAACCACCAATTTCATGCTTTTTCGTTGAATTCAATATTGGATCGAATGAACGAATAAATGACAATTTCAATCTGTGTGACCAAGGTCAATGATAGGATTTTATTGAAGAAATGTACACATGGATTGTGATATATTATGTATTTTAAAGAACGACTTCTTTATTGTTGTTACTAAAGGTTGTGGACCAAAACCGTGATATACTAATTGCATCTAAACATACAGTGAGGATTCCACGGCACTGATCTGCATAGCGGCATAGCGACGGATATGACGTTTTGGAAACTTCGGGTACAAATGTGTGACACCGTAATGGAAGTCTTAGTGGGTGGCGCGCATTTAGCCCCTTTCACGAAAAATACTGTTGAGAGCGGAGGACACTAGGACAAGGACGCTACTAGGGGCTCCTGGCCCTACTACTAGGAGCAAGAAGCTACTAGGTGCTCCTGGCCCTACTACTAGAAACAAAAAAACTAGGGGCTCCTTGCCCTACTACTAGGAGCAAGAAGCTGCTAGGGGTCCTGGTTCTAGCACTGGGAGCAAGAAGCTGCTAGGGGCTCCCGGCCCTACTACTAGGAGCAAGAAGCTAGTAGAGGCTCCTGGCCCTACTACTAGGAGCAAGAAGCTAGTAGAGGACACAAAGAAATTAGACAAAAGAGGCGGAACATGAGGATAGGAAGGATTTTAAGGGAACGGATTGGGAGAAGAGGGAGAAGAAAGGGAAGGTAATGAATTGAATGCGGAAAGGAAATGCAGAAAGGAGATTGGGAGACAGGCAGAACGGAGGAGGACGTGGTAGGAAAAGAGGGTCTGCAAGCAATCTTGGAGTTGTTTGGGGATTTTTTAATTGTGAAGACGCCTGTTAACCATACGTAAAAGGGAGTGTAAAAGGGTATCCCATATGGGGTGCGAATTGATGCGGTCCGTTGAGGGCAGGAGAGGGCATAGAGCAAATATTGATCGTGATCTTCGCGGTAGATTTCAAATCGATCGGCACCAATTTATGATTCCATTTACAAGACAAGAACAACACGCGGCAGGCAAGCGCCCCTCATTTCCTTAGGGGAGCTTTTTTGTCCATTTCGAAACGCTCTTGAGCCGGGGGGGAAAAGGACACTCCCCCCCAAACCTGTGCATTCCGCATTCTATTTGTATCTCCTTTCGGCGTGGCTGCAATGCCGATTTCATGCCAAAATAGAAGTATTCTTTGCCCCATGTTCGCCAAGCACTTGATCTTGCACGCCAAGTCTTTGAGTCCATCTACAGGGCACGAATAACAAACAGCAGGCAAGTTCTCGTGGTTCCTTACGGGTGCCTGTTTTTAGCTTAAATCGTCCTTGAAGCGGTGGAAAATAGGGTGCCCCCCCTAACCTATGTATTCGATTTTCTATTTCCATGAGGTCAAACAATCGCATGAGCTCGGCAATAAATTTTCCCCAATCCATTCTTAGCAGCACGTTTGGCTGTATGAATCTATCTACAAGACAAGGCAAACAAACAAACAAACAACAACCCTTCAACAAGAACAGGGGCGCCCTACCGCCCCACCTGTGAATGAACACCGGTTATATTCACCTTTATTGCAATTTTCCAGCTTTGCCTTTTCTTTCCCCATTCCCGACAGCGGTGCCAATGAGCGCCCGACTTCACCTCCCATTGCTATATTGATAATTTCTTACATAAAATGATTTTCGTCCCCTCATGGTAATATAAATTGATATTTTTTAGATATATTAGAATATATATATATATAAATTGATATATTTTTGGCATTTAAATTCTTATTATAGAAATTAAATAATCTAATTAAAAAATAATTAATTTCTAAATTATAAATATTCTTAAATATATTATAAAATTACAATAATAATATATATATTATATATCTATTTTTTAATAAATATACAATTATAAATAATTAATATTTAACAAATAAATAAATACAATATATTAATTTATAAAATACTAAGAACATAATCAATATATTTCGATATTCGATATATAAATATAAAAATAAATAATGAATAAATATATTTGATTTTTTTTTTTTTAATGAATAATATTTATATTTATGAATATTGGCCGGAAATAATATAAAAAATATATTGGAAATATATATTTTTTAATTTTAAATATATATTAAATTTAATTATTTAATTTAATTATTTATTTCGAAATATTGTTATTTAATATTTTAATATATATATTATGAATGAAATATATTTAAATAATTAATATTTTATATATATTTTATTTTAAATGATTTATTTGTATTTGTCGTAATTTTATTGAAATTATTGAATTTTTTTTATTAAAAAGAATATGATTTTTTGAAATATTTTTTATGATGCCTAACGAAATATTTTTTTAAAATATTTTTTTTATAATTTAATGGATTAATTTTTAATATTTATAATACTATTGATGTTAATAACGGTGGTAATAATAATAATTTATTTTTTGATGTGTGGCATATTAATGGCAATGAATATATTTATAATGATGATTATGGATTATTATTTATCCTTTGATTTGTGGGATATATATATTTATATAAGTATTGTAATCTGTGGTAATTTTATTCTATTTACCCTTGAATTGCGGCATTGGGAATCTAAATGGAATTACCAATTGAAATTGTATTATCAATATTTATGCTAATGATAATGGGATACCATTTATCTTGTAAATTGGGGGAATTTGATGTCATTCACCATATTAATGGAAAATATCATTTCTTTTAGGATCTTGATATTAATATTAATGTTTATGATATTGGGAATATATAATGCTAATATTGATATTTATAACAATGGAAATATTTATAATAATGGAAATAATATTATTAATGGATATTTATCCTTTATTTATGGTAATATTGTATGGGATCTTGATGCTATTCATTATAATGCCATTTTCATTATGACTTGCGGGAAATTGATATTGATGCTAATAGTAATAGTAGTGTTTATGGCAATATTAATGGTATTAATAATGATTATTTAATCTTGATTTGTGATAATGATATATGGAATATTGATGCCTTTCGTTATAATGAAATGATTTTCTTGTGGGGGAATTATGTATCCTGTGACCTGGGAAAGGGGGAGCTTGATGCCGTTCACCCTCGATTTGTGGCAATAAGGATTACAATGGCAATGCCAATTCCTGCGGCAATGATAATGCAAATAATGATGGCAATGCAAATGCAATGATGATAATAATGCCATTCATCCGGAGAATTGGGGGACCTTGATGCCAATTATCCCGTGACCTGTAGTAATGACAATGCTAATGATAATTGTGATACTAATTCAATTCACCCTTTGACCTGTACGGATGAGTTGTGGAAGCTTCTTGCCATTCTCCCTTTGATCTGTAGGGACTATATACCTATATATATATTGTAATCTGGGGCAATTTGATTCCATTTACCCTTGAATTGTGATATTGGGACTCCAAATGGAGTTGCCAATTGAAATGATAATGTTAAAGGATACTAATCCTAATTAAGACATGTGGTGATGCTAATGACAATAGAAATGCTAATGGCCATGATAATGGGATATCATTCGGGGGAATTTGATGTTATGCACCATATTAATGGAAACGATAATATCATCCCCTCTAGGATTTTGATATTAATGCTAATATTTATGGTATTGGGAATATATAAGGCTAATATTGATGTTCATAGCAATGGAAATATTTATAACAATGTAAATAATATTATTAATGGATATTTATCCTTGACCTATGGTAATATTATATGGGATCTTGATGTCATTCATCATAATGCCATTTTCCCTGTGATCTGCGGGAAATTGTTATTGATGCTAATAGAAATAATAGTGTTCATGGCAATACTAATGATATTGTTAATGATTATTCAACCTTGATCTGTGGCAATGATATACAGAATATTGATGTCCTTCATTATAATGAAATATGCACCCTATGACTGGGAAAGGGGGAGCTTGATGCCGTTCACCCTCGATTTGTAGCAATAGGGATTACAATGGCAATACCAATTCCTGCGGCAATGATAGTGCAAGTGATGATGACAATGCAAATGCAATGATGATAATAATGCCATTCATCCGGAGAATTGGGGGACCTTGATGCTAATTATCCTCTGACCTGTAGCAATGACAATGCTAATGATAATTACAATACTAATTCAATTCACCCTTTGACCTGTACGGGTGAGTTGTAGAAGCTTCATGCCATTCTCCCTTTGATCTGTAGGGACTATGCACCTATATGTATATTGTAATCTGTGGCAATTTGATTCCATTTATCCTTGAGCTGTAATATTGGAATTGCAAATGGAATTACCAATTGAAATAATAATATTAAGGATGCTAATCATAATTAATTACCCTTGATATGTGATGATGTTAATGGCAATAGAAATGCTAATGGCCATAATAATGGGATATCATTCGGGGGAATTTGATGTTATGCACCATATCAATGGAAACGATAATATCATTCCCTCTAGGATCTTAATATTAATGTTAATGTTAATGGGAATATACAATGCTAATATTGATGTTCCTAGTAATGGAAATACTTATGATAATGCAAATAATATTATTAATGGATATTTATCCTTGACCTATAATAATATTGTTTGGGATCTTGATACCATTCATCATAATGCCATTTTCCCTATGACCTGCGGGAGATTTTTGACGATCTTTCAAGAGCTGATCAACCGCGCCAGCAAACTCCAGCTGACAAAGAAGGACGATCCGTTGGTCATGGGGCTGAAAACAAAGGGCATTTTGACCGAGGACAACAAGTGGCATTACCTCACATGGAATGCGGAAGCCAAAGCCCTGCAAGCGAATCAGAAGACTCCTTTGACGTCGGAAGAGATTTGTGCAATGCTCCAACGTATCCATCAGCTGGGGCAGAATCCGAATCTGATCTTGAA
>CAXAMN010000503.1:227964-255644 GCA_963970005.1 Durusdinium trenchii | reverse complement strand
CAACCTAAAAGCGATAGCTTCCAACCTACTAGCGATGGCCTCCAACCAAAGAGCGATGGCCTCCAACCTAAAAGCGATAGCTTCCAACCTACTAGCGATGGCCTCCAACCTAAGAGCGGTGGCTTCCAACCTATGAGCGATGGCCTCCCACCAAAAGATATTGTCCAACAAAAGCTTGTCCAAACACTTGAATTGCAGCCAACTGGCACTGTGTGAGCCACCTGCGCTGAGGGGTCAGTGACTTGAAGGCGCAACCGCGCACAAAATCCCCTTTGCAAATGGTAGGGCTTGACAAACAGGGACATCAAACGGACCATGGAACTAAGACAACAGCAACAAAAATGATTCTTGCTATTATTTCCGGCCCCGTACAGCCAATGACAGAACGTGTTCGTTTTCACAGAATGAAGCCACTAATGCAGCCCCTGGCAAGATCTATAAAGGGTCTCACAGACAAAAAGTGTCTAGGTCCGTGAGGCTACCCGTTCGCCTTGAAATGCAGGACGGATGGAAGGCATGCCGACATGGCAATTGAGCAACTTGCACCTGACGCGTCGTCGCTGAAACCGCCGTCTGCGGAACTGGCCGTCGCTGAAACCGCGATGCGTGAAGACTGAGATCCAGTCATTGGGTGCCACCTCTGCCAAACAAATGCCACACCTGAGAAAATTGAAAAAAGCTCCCTTGGACTCCTATAGCAAGGGTAAGTCAAGACCACGTACAAAAATATAAACATGTCACGAGCCCAGTAGTGAGGGGTACCTAATGATGAATATATACATATATATAATATATAACAATGCATGAATGTTGTGCTATTGACTCATTGACCCGATCATACATACTAGTAGGTCAATTTCCGAGGCTCCCGGCTGTGTACACTCACATTCTTTGGCGAGCTGACGAGGCAATTTCTCCACCTCAGTCAGCACCAAGTTCCAGCTGCAATTCCTGGTTTCTTAAACATTGTGATACATTGTGAAACCATGTGGATCTGTTTGACGTGAATATCTGGATTTCTTTAGAAGTGCTGAGATCCATGCACTTTGTCTGCCCATGGTATTCTTTTTGGAAACCCGTTCATCGAGTTTATTCAGAAGGTCGTAGTCCTCAAGATGCATTTCTGTCTCTTTGACTCAAACAAAAAAAATACAATTCTAGAAGGCCTCCAACCTACTAGCAATGGCCTCCAACCTAGTAGCGATGCTTACCTAATAGCGATCTTTATCAGCGCATCTCAATGTGACACATCGAACTCAAGCGGCCTCGGGATTTAAATCTCTGTACATGAGCTCTATGACCTTGAAGCAAGATTCTCTTGGAAACAGTCTTGCACAGGGTATTAACACATCGTTGATACATACAGGTCATTTAACAGTAAATAGATTGATTCCTTGCCTCCTCTTGGAAAAGTCCACATGGAAGGATAATGTCATGATAGCCATCTCCATCAGGAAGACCTCTCAGATTCCAAAATGGAACATCACGCAACCTCCGAAACCAGTAACGCCAGTTGTAGGTGAGGCACTCTTTTTGTTTCGACTGCTCCATACATGCAGCATCAATCGTGACTCTCCTCTCTCTTTCGTGCACCTGGAGCCTCAAAGTGCCGCCCCCGCTGCAGCAGCGATACGCCGTGGGAGCGCCGGCGGCTTGAGAAACCTGCCGTTCGGCACCGACGAAAACGCCGCGGCGACCCCGCAACGCGCAGCGAAGCATCGGCGAGTGAAAGAACGCACAACCCCTAGTAGCGTCTTAATTCTTGTTCATTCTCATTTCTAGTAGCTTCTAGTAGCTTCTTGCTCCTAGTAGAAGGCCAGGAGCCCCTAGTAGCGTCCTTGCTCCTGATAGGATGTCCCTGTCCTGGAAATGGACGCCCACTGATAGGAACAGCACCAGGAACCGTGCCAGGAACGGCACCCTGCGTGTTTCCACAGAGTTTTGATGTGAAGGATTGAGAAAGAATGTTGACATGCTGTGGAACACTTCATTCGACACTGAGGTTTGGAAAATAAGTGAACTTTGGTCACTTCTTGGCTGCGGGTCTTTTCTGCAGCAGTGAGTCGCTGGTCTTTCGAAGTATTTCAACAACAAATGGTGTCCAAGTCATCGTTTCGAGCGATGCGGCTTTGCCGCAAGGCCAACAAAAGCATGTCCGTAGCGGACACCTCAGCAATTGACTTAAATGCACTGCTACACATAAAACCTTCTCATTTTCACACAGCCCGACATGTGCGGCCCGCGGTCTTTTGGAAAATATGTCTACACTGTGGAATGAACTGCAGACTCCATCACCCCGCATCACCAAACAGAAAAAAAGGTTGCCTGCCATGCATCAACTTCTGCTGACATGGCTAGATGACATCGTCCAATGCAACACTCAGTTGCACAACGAGCAAACAATTATGGCCTGATGGATGCATGTACTCTTTGGCTTGCCCAGGGCCTGGACCAAACTCCTAGCAAATGGCCCACTGTTTCAACGGTGACCAGAAAACACAAAAATAACTCGACAGAGTGCGTGAAATGTACTTGTGTGCAGTTGCCTCCGCGTGTCGAAGGTGCGATGCGTTTGCGCGCTAATGCTTTTTCCATGCCGAGTCCGAAATATACTGCACCAACACATATGTTTCCAAAACTGAATCGCGCTAGCAGGTGAATGGCAGCCGGGGGTGGGGGGACTGATCCATGTCACGCCCCCTAACAGCCCTTCCACTTCGTGGGGTCTCTAAAATCTTTCAGGTGCCAAAACACGCAGAAATAATCCGCCCGCACCGTTATCAGAGATTGCAAAACATGCAAGCCTATTTTTGTTCTGGCGTGTCCTTGGAAAGCGGTCGAAAAATGAGCAAACAATCGGTGATGTCGGAATTGCTGCCCAAGTCAAAGTGCATTATTGACATCCTGTGTGCTTGCTCCGGTGGCCCTCCTGAAAGAGAAACGAGAAGACTATTGATGATTAAGTTGTTGAACACAACACGCTTAAGGTAGGTATATACCAGTGTAAGCGATGTCGAAGACGCAGTGAGGGTAGCGCAGACTATGTTTTGGTCAAATAGGCGATCAACATGGTGAAAATCGTCGGACCATGTGAATGTGGAATAGCTTGCCGGACCGTTTTCGCTTGAACCCTGCAATAGTTTTTTCCCGGCTCAGAAAGCACAAGTAGCTGTGCCGGCGGCTTCGACCGCGAAGCGGTGTGAATACAAAAACTGCAAAATCAAAAACGGATGGAAAAAAAGGAACCTAATCAGTTGTTTGGGTGAGACTGCACCGATGGCAAGAAGGGAAATAACAGCTACGAGTCACGATGACCGCCTTTCAGCGGCCGGTAGTCTGAAACAGTCTTCGAGTGTTGTGGGCCTTATTCCATGTCAAGCCAAGTGCCTGGATTTGGCGTTTTGCTTGGGATGTGTTCCTCACACTGTGTGTTCGAACTTCACGCCCCAAAGCACCCAACTCGCAAAGGAAAAAGGAAAAAAAACATGTCCCATGCACAAAGACCTTGGTAAAAAGACTCCGATAAGCTAAAATCAATCCCCGAATTGCAACGCACAGACGCCAAAAGCACCATAAAAAACAAAAACAGTGCTTTTCGTTCGCTGCTGTTTGATAGTTGCAAACACAAAGTCGCTGGGCATTGCGTTGAGCAGCGATGCTTTGCAAATCGCAGTGCGCGTTATAAGTTCTCTGACGGCACCACTCAGTGGCACTGCTATGGCTTCTGTGACCCTCCTCCAACCTTCCCTATTACTTCAACACTTGTTACTCAACAGTTACATGCGCTGAAAACGTGTCACCCACCAACCCCCGCAAGTTGCGGATCTTGTGTGGTAAACTGTAACACTTGTTAAAGCAAAGTTTCACCCACCAACTCCCGAACTGCAGCCGGGAACTCGTACCCGTGTAAGACCAATGCTTTTTGTCCACACTTTTGACCGCACCATCTTGAAATGAGAAGGCTGCAAATGAGACTTTGTTTGGTCATTGGGACCGACATTTTTGTTGCTGGGAACTTTACTTGGCCGGCTTGAATAATGACTCGGTCTTTTTGTGCACCTGGCATGTACATGTTTGCTGTCACTGGCTTTCAAGCAAATCAACAACAAATCGGATACCTCCAGACCACCGTAACATACAATGCCAGATCTTTATGTTGATGGTTTGGTGGGCATTGTTGACCTATGCCTTGCCTTCATGAATTCATGTTGGTCCTCTGTCTGCGGAAATACCACAGCTGCGCCGTGATGTGTATACAAAGCTTTCTGTCAGACTCTTTGTCTGTGTGATCAGCTCCGCTCACGCCGAGCTATCAAGCTCGGGGACGTGCCCCAATTGTCCGCGTTAAAGGGGGTAGTAGCGTTCTTGCTCCTAGTAGTAAGGCCAAGAGTCCCTAGTAGCGTCCTTGCTCCTAGTGCTACTTTAGCGTATGCATTAGTGAGCCAAGGGCTCAATTCTTTCTTCCAACTCTTTACAATGCGGCTGATGTATGCCTCTGATTGCAACTTGGACCTATTTTTTCGGGGGTCTTGCCAACTCTCGTCGGTAACACATTCAAGAACACGCTATTGTTGTTCCAAGATATTCTGACAAAATGCTGCGGTGTGCTCGTATTAAAATCCATATGGTGGAGTATGCGCACACTTGTCTTGACCGAGAATCTCTGGGGCTGCTTGAGAAATGTAAGTGAGGATTTCTAGAGCGCTTTGTAATGGCTGCGAGGTTGGCGCTGGAGACTGCACGCTTTGACACGACATGGCTTGACATCATCAACACGACTTGACATGACGAGTGACATGACGTAACTTATATAACTTGAATGACGGTAGCTTCTTGTTACTACTAGTAAGGCACCTGTTACTACTAGCGTGGCACCTGTTACTAGTAGTAGCTTGTGCGTGTATGTGATGTACGAGGGCCGAGTCCGCGACCGAAGAAACCTCTGGATCTGGATGTTTCTTTGGAGGGAAGTGTGCAAACGAAATAAGACCCGGTTCATGCAATTTGGACTGAAAGAGCCTCTGTCCAGACTTGCTTGTCACATTGTTCGGCCTTCTTACAAGAGAAACATCTGGAAACACTGAGAAACCCACAATGGGCCAACAGAAACAAAGCTTCTCCAAGCTCTTCCCACTTCGGAAGAGCATCATTGTTTGTATACAAAGCATCAAGTCCTCGTCCGTGGACTGCATGAGTGGGGGTAGCTCCCCTGCCACAGCCTCCTTCTCCTGGGCGACCGAGGCACCACGATGAAGTGTGCACGCGTATGAGACATCAGATAGGAAGTCAAAAGAAACGAAGAGGAAAAAGGTTCTGTTCGGTCAAGACAGAAACAAAAAGGATCTGTTCCGGTTCGCTCCTCAAGATACCATGGCTTCACCACCTGACAAATTCGCGAGCCTATTTCTGCACGAAACAGCAACACACAAAGCGCTTTGAAAGGAAGGCTTTGGAATTGGGTGAATTGCTTCTCTCTGTCATATACAATTTTGAATCCAGGCCGACCTGCAACCACTGGAAGACCCTTGTGGCGCGGTATGAATTCTGAGCTCGATCAGGATGCCAATCTGTGATCAAAGCCTGACAAGCTGACAAACAATGCAAGAGTGTCAGGAAGCACTTGCAAAACCATGCAAAACCCTCAGGATCTACATGCGATTGCTGAATACACAGGGACATATTCCAGAATCGTTGTGTACAGAATTGGCATTCATGTTCTGAACTTTATACGAGAGGCAAACACATGTTCTTGCACATACTTTTCGCTCTAAGGTTGGAGGCCATCGCTCTCGGGGTACTCTTGCACGCACTGTTTGGATCTCGATTCTCCGGCCTTGAAAATCTTGTTGCGGTTCCGCAAAGACTGACCCTTGCTGGTGCTCAAGGCGTCAGCCACCTTTGGCGAATCACGTCACAAACGTCTCCACTTTGGCGAATCACTCAGACAGTCTAGAGAAGATATAAAGATCAATCGACATGAGATATGCAAATATTCACTTTACTCAACGTACTACTAAGATCTCACATGTTTTTTGTGGTTGATGCCTTAAAATGAATTCCAAGGCATCAACATCAACCACAAAAAGTCCGAAAAGTTTTTGTGGTTGATCTCCATCGCACAGGTCCAATGCCTTCTGCAATTCCAAGGCCAACTCAGGATCTCCTTGCGCCACCTGGCTTATCCGGTGGCTTGCCACATGCACATTGTCAGTGCCAATCAAACTGCAACTGAGAACAATGAGGTAAACCATACTTGGGAGAACCTGATTCTTGAAAACTCCTATAATTGATTGACCATTGTAGCTGCGTGTATGCTAAGCGCGCCAGCAGGACTGTGTCCCATCTGGGCATCTCACCCTCACCAAAGCTGTCCTCCTCGTACCTGCAAGAATAGGTCACCTGTTGCCAATAGCAACAAAACATAACACGAAGCTTTTGGGTTGTTCCTGGAAAGTCTTTTTTCTAGCCTAATACACCCTATTAGGTTGGAGGCCGCTATTTGTCCAAACAATGCCCAACGGACACCACGGGCCGAGGCTGCGACGTGTGGTTCAAAGTCTCACGAAGTGGACGTCCATGGACAGGATCGAAAGGCGGCTTGTAAACTCAGAGGACCGGGGTTCAAAGTTGGAAGCTTGGGCAAACATTTAAAAAAAGGCACAAAAGGACACATGATGAAAAAAAACAAAAACAACCATGCAATTATCTATCTACAGTAATACTATGTGTTTATAAAGTCTAAAAAGATCTGGAAATTGGGTCTCCGGGCAACCATCGTCCATTTCTCGTTTCACCCGTGGCCCTGCGCTATGCCGGGTCACCGAGCCATGTTCACTCGTGGCAGGCAAAACTCCACGTGCTCGGAGCAAGGCCGCCTGAAGACGTGCAGTCAGGATCATGCAGAATCTAAGTCCAAAAAGAAGCCTAAACCGCGGAACAAACATGGTCCAAAAGGGTCTAAAATAAGGGAAATACTAGAAGCTCGTCTGGGGAAAAGAATGGAAAAGGAAGCAAAAAGGATGCCCAACACCGTAGGTTCTACTCCCTCAGTCTACCGCAATTTACCACACTCGCTCCCCCTCTCTTCCTTTCTGCCTCCTCTCCCGACCCTCTCTCAATCGCTCTTAATTCCAATCAGTTCTTTCCCTTTAGCACCGAACCGCGTGAGGATGCTTCTTCGCAATGGTGACATCGTACCTGAAACGAACTCGTGCTTGGGCTTCGACCTTTTAGGAGGGTCCTTTGACCAACGCGTGGGCAAAAGAGTGTCCCTCAAGCCCAAGCTGATCTAGTTGCAAAAGAGATCGGGTTTCACCGTGACGGATTCAGAGTACTCAAATCACTCTGACTCCTTGGATTCGTGGTATATCGTACTCGTCGTACTGATCCACAAGCAAGAGTGGTCAATCTAAGTCGATGGCCTCCAACCTACTAGCGATGACCTCCAACGTAATAGCAAACTACATTAGACCTGTTTCTACTAGCGATGGCCTGCAACCTGCATGGCATCCAGCAGGCAGGGCCCCAGGATGCCCCAGGGCACGCGGTGTAGTAGTTGTAAATTTCGCCTCGGTGCGAACAATCACGGTCGACATGGCAAGACTTGAGCTCGCTTCTTTGCTCCGTTCGTAGCGATGCCCGGGTTCCTAGTAGCGCTGCCAGGAGCTCCTAGTAGTAAGGCACTTGTTACTAGAAGCGATGCACTTGTTCCTAGTAGCTTCTTGCTCCTGGTAGTACGGCCAGGAGCCCCCAGTAGCGTCCTCTTGTTTCTAGTAGCGATGCCCTTTGCTCCTAGTAGCTTCTTTCCTAAATTTAACCAAACATAGACACTAGCCCTGATGAAAATGACATAACTTGTAAAATTCATGACGCACCAAACTCTACCAGGGGACCATTATTCTTGAAAGCAGCTTCATCAGACTTCATCAGACACACTGCACCATCAAAACGCATTGTGCTACTCTAGAGTCTCGCGATGTCTTGCACTTGTTCCTAGTAGCTTCTTGTTACTAGTAGCGTCCTTGTTACTACAAGTAAGGCACCTGTTACTACTAGTAAGGCACTTGTTACTAGAAGCGATGCACTTGTTCCTAGTAGGCTTCTTGTTCCTAGTAGCTTCTTGAATGGGTAGAAGTACTCTGACTTTGACGAGCCGCTGGCTGAGCATGTTAAGATTATGTGTTTCGTGACACCAAGCTCACAGGATCAGCCAAGTGGCTATCGTTGAAAGCGCAGCAGCAAAGATTCACGTCAATCTGCGGATGATTAAATAGAACCTGCCACTTGTAAAAGGTCGGAGGCCATCGCGTTTAGGTTGGAGGCCATCGCAACAAGGTTGGAAACCATCGCAATTAGGTTGGAGGCCATCGCTATTAGGTTGCAGGCCATCCCTCTTGAGTTGGAGGCCATCGAAATTAGGTTGGAAGCCATCGCAATTAGGTTCGAGGCCATCGCTATTAGGTTGCAGGCCATCCCTCTTAGGTTGGAGGCCATCACTATTAGGTTGGAAACCATCGCTCTTAGGTTGGAGGCCATCGCTCTTAGGTTGGAGGCCATCACTATTAGGTTGGAGGCCATCCCTCTTAGGTTGGAAGCCATCGCTCTGAGGTTGGAGGCCATCACTCTTAGGTTGGAGGCCATCGCTATCAGGTTGGAGGCAATCGCTTTAGTAGCTTGCCACTAGAGTCACCAGAGCTGAGCTGTCAAGTCCGCAA
Organism: Durusdinium trenchii; assembly: GCA_963970005.1. Taxonomy (NCBI): domain Eukaryota; class Dinophyceae; order Suessiales; family Symbiodiniaceae; genus Durusdinium; species Durusdinium trenchii. The sequence goes on along the minus strand of CAXAMN010000503.1, from coordinate 246,930 downwards.
CATGTGAAGAGGAATCTACTATCTACTATGCTTACCTTAGGGAATGCACGTCACTCCCCCATTTGCGACGCTGCCTGTCATTACAGAGCCTCTACACAATACGCAGCGTGAAGCACCATGCTCTTGTCGTTTACTATCGATGTTTTCAATTTCGAAGTAACCGCAGCGCGCCTTGATCACTTCACAAGCCCCATACTCCGCAGCAACCACCAAAGGTGTGATCTCTTCGTAAAATTCCAACCTGACCAGTCGACAAGTGATTACATTTTTGGTAGTAGCGCTTTGTTCCTAGTAGCTTCTTGTTACTAGTAGTATGGCCAAGAGCTACTAGTAGCGTCCTTGCTTATAAGCGGCTAAGTCCATTCCAAAAGGCCTACTAATGTGGAGTGCCACCAAAGTTGTGGCGAAGGGTTCTCGTTTAACTCTGGGGGTCTGGGGGTAGAGCCTTGTTCGCGACTTGTTGTCTGAGCGACCGCAACCGTCTGCAACCGTCCGCGGTAGGGCGCTAAGGCGCTGCCATTGGGGGAAGCGCTTGGAGAGGGTTTCGGATGGAAACGTGACGTGTCAAATCCATGTGAAATAGCGAGGAACGGTATGGAACCGAAAGATGTTGAAGTGTGGAGGATGATTTACAGTGCGCAGACGCAGCGTTTTGTGAAGTTCGCAGTTTTCCGCGCAGTCACATTGGGATTAGCGTTTGGAGAATGGCGTTTTTGGGGAGTTGGATGTGGCTGTGACATTGGGATTTGCGTTTCAGGGTGTTGCATCGAAGCTCTGTTTTCGTGACGCGTCTCAGCTGAAATGGCGATTTTGTTGGATGGGAGTGTGCTCAGAACGTGTCGAAACCATTCCAAACGTGTGGTGTGGTGCAAATTTTGTTGAAATATGATATTGTCACTTTTCGTGGCAGGCGCAAGGCGCAATACTTTGTGCGGGCTTTGAGGTGTGGAAATGCGATTTCAGGAAGGGTCCCGAATCGATTCGGAACCGAACTTTCGAAACCGAAAGTCAGCGAATGTCAAGAACCAAAATTTTTCATCAACCGAATCATTACAACCGTCAATTTTCCAAACGCAACCGAACCGAAAAGAAAAACGAACCGTTCAGCTCTGTTCCGCTGTGACGTTTTTTCAGACTGTCCAAAGTCTTGAGTTTGAGAGCAGCAGTCCCCCACTGGAATGTCCATACAGCATGTCACTGGCCCGGCCCGGCTTCAGGCGCATTAATAAAATGCTTTCCTTTCCTTTTCCTTTTCATATTGACAAATTGTATTCCTACCTGTCCATGTCCATTTCCTTTTCGTTTCCTTTGCTTTCCCCGACATTGTCCTTTCCTTTCCTTGTCCTTTTCCTTTCCAATATGCGTTTTAGACTGCCAGGAAAAAGCATATTGACGAATTGCATACCTTACCTGCCCTTTTCCTTTTCCTGTCCATTGCTTTGCTTTCCTTTCCTTCCTTTTCTTGGCATTCCTTTCCAATATGCTTTTTGGAAGGCCTGGAAAAAGCATATTCGCAAATCGCATTCCTTCCCCTGGCTTTTCCTTTTCTATTCTCTTTCTTTGCTTTCCCTTCCTTTTCTTACTTTCCTTAAAATAGTTACATTCCTTTTCTTTCCTTTTGCTTTCCATTTTCACTTTTTCTCCTCCTGTCCTGTCTTGTCTGTAGTCTATAGTCTAGTCTTGTCTTGTCTCTTTGTTCATTGCCTTTCTTTTCTTTACCCCACGGCGAACTTATACCTCACAGAACCGAAACGAACCGTGAACCGAACCGAAAGTCCATGAAAAAAGACTTCTACAACCAAACCGAACCGATTTGAAGTTTCAAGTAGACATTCAAACCGATTCCAACCGAACCGAAACCTTACTGGATTTTCGTGGCAGGCGCAGGGAAGCGTGAAGTTGCGTGGCAAGCGCAGGGAATCGTGAAGTTGCGTGGCAAGCGCAGGGAATCGTGAGGTTGCGTTGTGGTGGAGGTGAATGTCGCAGTGACATTGGGATTGGCGCGTGCGCCGGCGTTGTTTGGAGGGGCTGGAATCGCGAAGCTGCTTTGCAGGGCTGCTTGATGTGTGTGCTTCGATGGGGGTTCCCGCTTGACTTTTGGAGGAAGTCTCGCACAAAAAGCTCGCTTTGGAGACTTTGACATGTGACTTTGGGAGGAAGTCTTGAGCGAAACGCTCGTTTCGGAGGATTGACGCGCGACTTTTGGAGGAAGTCTCGTACGAAACGCTCGCTTTGCAGACTCGACGTGTGAGTTTTTGAGGAAGTCTCGTTCTGGAGACGTGGCGGTTGACTTTTGGAGACTTTAGTAGCCCCCACAAGAGTGTCCCACAAGTGTCCTATACAGGACTGTCCCACAAGAGTGTCCTACAAAAGTGTTCGGCAAGAGTGTCCCACAAGAGTGCACAAGAGTGTCCCACAAAGCGTTCCGAAAAGAATGTGTCCTACAAGAGCGTCCCACAAAAATGTCTCCTACAAGAGTGTCAAAAATTGTTTGGGTGTTTGTTTTCGAGCACGTGTTTGCATTCGGGTTCGTGGGTTCCATCTTGTTTAGTTTAAGTGAACATCCAACGGCAGCGAACACCGCTGTTTTCACCTGCCTGGTGTCTGAAATCGCCCAGGAGTCTTTCCGGACCTGCCACACGGTCCCATCTCCCGATAAACATGATAAACAGACGTGCACACAACTGTGCGCATAAAAAACATACTGCATTTGACTTGTCCAAAATGAGCAAGTGTTCTTGTTGATATGGCAGTTACCATAGTACAGGGTGAAGTCAAAGACCGGAGGCCCAATTTGAGTGGCAAGGGTCAAAAAGCGTTCTTTGTGACGCTGGGGTCTTAAGACATTGGCTGAACTGAAGAATATCAAGACTGAATGGAACTGATTACGGACAACATGTTTGGTGCAATTGTTTAGATCCTAATTTTCCCCAAGCACCACTAGCTCTAATCAAAACTACGCATGGGTATGCTACGGATCTCTATGTTCCACCAGTGTCGACTAGGTGTGCGTTCCGAAGCTTTTCTTCTCATTTGTCGCTGCTCCAAACGTCACTGAGTTCTTGACATGAATGTAATTGGGATCTGCACCCTTGACCTGGCATATCAAACATCAACTCCGCAGCCCTGTCTGCCTCAAACAAGAAAGCAAAGAGAGAAAGAGAGAGAGAGAGAGAGGAGAGAGAGAGAGGAGAGAGAGAGAGGAGAGAGAGAGAGAGATAGAACTTCGAGAACATAAAAACGAATTGGTCTTCCAAAATACCAATCTCAAGTTCGCAGGCTGCTCCTCAAGCATCTCTCGAACCTCCAAAGCAATGAAGAGTGCAATCGCATCCGTGACTGATCGTGCGTCTGATCCCGTTCTCTCATGGCCTCCAACACGTGATTTTTGGCAGCCTCGGGGGCTGCTTAGTAAAGTGTTACATGAGAAACCTCATTGCGAAGCTTGCTTTGTAAATGAAGTTCTACACAAGGAACATGATCCAAAATGGCTGGCATCTGCCGCATAGCGTAGTTGGCCCGAACGGACATGGCCTCAGAGAGTCTTCATTCGGACGGTGCTGTGCCGTGAATTTGCAGGTTCTTCAGGTTCCTCTCCCGAGGATCTTGCAGCACTTGCTGAGCTTCGGGATGGAGATGCATCGTCCTATGCTCCGTGCACTCCAAGCTTCTTAGAGGGTCATGAATCTCTGCACCAAGTTACTTGGTAACTACTTGGGCCCTTTGCATAAAGCGCGCCAGAGATCTCAGCGCTTTTCTTCACTCTCACTCTTCTATGCTGGGTTTGTCAATCGGATTGACTGACAGCTCGAACTGAGCAATGGGCCGATGTCCACAGTAAAATTGTTGACATATTATATATTCTAGTTGTTTCTTGTCGATTGGACCGAAAACAAAACAGCACAAAGCACCGAAAAGTGCAGCTAAACTACGTGCAGCTAAAAGCTGCCAGCTAGATCAGCTAGTCAAACCTTGTGGATCTTTGGCTCAGATTTAACACGCTTGCGACAGCGCCCTGTACATGGCAAAGGTGAGGACGGTGAGGATGGCATCGCGAGGATGCGCAATCACTGGGAAACGCTCTGCTGCTTCCCTTTGTAGTCGGCAATGGCAGCCTGGGAGATTTCCGATCGACAAAGCTCCAGATATTCCATTGGTCTTGATGTTGAGGTTGAAAAAAAGACATGGATACATATCATATGTCCCCCTTTCAGAATCATTCCAAAATACACATACAACAGCTAATTAAGACATTCCAAATGGGTTCTTGGAGAGGCTCCAAAAGGGTTTTAACGGGTCCTCGGTCCTAAAGTCCACGACACAGCATGACATGGGACGAGTTCAAGAAAGTACTTTCTGTAACACATTTAGCCGTTTTTGAGGTTAAGAACGCATAAGCACGTTTTGGACTTAGCTAACAAATTCTACGAGTAACAAAATGTGTTCATGTGATCCAAAATGATTGACAAGCGCCTTCTTATCTGTTTCTTACAAGCATGCTTTCAATTCGCCACATGTTTCTGGGCTGTCCATATTTCTTCGTGCTCTTGCGGCTCTTCTGTTTGTTCATGGCCTGGATTGCTTCCTCTGCCAGCACGGAGCAATGAATCTTCACTGGAGGCAGCTTAAGGTGCGAGGAGATATCAGTATTCTTGATCCTCGGAAACCAGAATAGTGATAATTAAGCCTTGAAACAGGAGGTCTTTTTAAAGGGGACATCAAGTAACCCTCTGCCTAGGTTGGAGGCCATTACAACTACTAGAAAAAAAACTACTAGGTTGGAGGCCATCGCTATTAGTAACCCTTGCCCGTTTCTTCAAACAAATCAAAACACAAAGCACTAAGTGCGAAAGACTAAGTCATGCACTTGCTTGCCTCAGGCACATCGGATCTACAAACACACGACGACCTTGCCGTTTGTTAATCCTGTAAGGACTTAGATGAAAAAACAAAGATCTTTTTGCGAAGCAAAAGGCTTTCACTTGAGATGTTCTTCTCAGTGCGGGGCAAAAAAACACAACACCATGTTGCAAAGCGGAAAGTGAAACAAGCGAGAACGCCTCGTCCACCTTCTGTCCAATAATCATCTCCGTCGCCTTGGAAAAGGCCGTGGAACTGTTTACACTCCAAGTCAGGCTGTGTATTTGAGACACAAATAGTAATATTTAGAATTTATATGGCAAGGCGACGTCACTGAAAAATATCAAGGAAGACATGTTAACTTGCTGGATGTTCATACGCTGTCATAGTTGAGTCTGTGACATTGCCCTACTGCATTTAGCCAAAGCCCACGTCTGTACGAAAGTCCAAGCCTAAGGCATTCCTTTTGGTGGCAGGGGCATGCAAGGGCAACATAAAGCGTGTGAGCCCCAAAGCCTTTGAACAGCTTGTCATCAGGTGTCTTTTGTCATTCCAAACCTGATGTCGCGTGGTCAAACGTTTCCCATGTTAGTAGCATTGTCCTGAAAAAGAGGTCTTGGATCTCTTTGGTTGGTGAAAGTCTTAAAGGAGACCAACACCTTGATTTGGATTTCCTAAACAAAGACTTCGCTCAAAGTGTCTACCTTGCTTGGGCTGGCATGATTCCTCTCTCAAAGAATTATTAGTCTTTTCTTAATTCACACCGCTTCGCGGTCGTAGCCACCCGCACGGAGAGTGTGCGCCTGTCTGTCTCGGTCGGTCTGCACAGGGGCAAGCACACAGGATGTCATTAATGCAATGTCACTCGGGCAGCATAACCGACATCACCTACAGATCGCTGAGTGTTCGTCCGCTTGCAAAAAAGCTCAAGCTAAAGCTTAAGCTATTTGCTATCCAGCAATTCTAGCGGTGAGTACGCGAACCCCCTGACATCGCCTCAGCACCTTTGGTGCGGGCGGATTTGTTTTCTTTAGCCTGTCTTTGTGGGGCGTTTAGATCTCAATTTTGACTCGTTCTTTCTTCTACAGCTTTGTTTTGTCTTCACTGTTCCCAACCTTGATCCCTGTAGAGGACGGTCAAAAACTAACGTTCCCATACGGGCCATGTCTTTTGTACTGAAGAACGAAGTTCTGTTGAGTTTCTCCAAGCGTTCCTAGACAAGGTTTTGACTTTGCCATATGCTATTAGGTTGGAGGATGTCATCGCTAACCCCCGGCGGGGGGGAGCTTCCTTGAAGAAGCGCGAGCTATCCTGCGTCCTGTCGGTAGTAGCTTTACTTGCAGGTAGTAGCTACCTAGCGACCTCCGCGGCCTACCCCCCCACCCACTAAAAGAAGAAAGAAAGCACCTGTTACTAATAGCTTCTTGCTACTACTAGCGATGCACCTGTTACTACTTCAAAAAAAAAACACAACACCTCTTTTAAAATGCAACTCATACACAAATACTTCCAGCACTCTGTGGCCTCCAGCATATCATACCCGGTGACTGCTGGTGCCCAAGCACAATTGTCACACATTCACCTTCGAGCTAAGGCAACGACGTAGGAAGAGCTCGCAATAGCAGATCCACACCCAAAAGTCTTGAACTTGGCATCCTGGGGATGTTTGGAATCTCCACTCTCTTGTCATGTGTTCCTTGGCTTCAACCATCGGACACTGCGATTTAGGCTGTACATGAGCTTGCTTGAAAACGTGTGCGCCTCGATCACTCCATCTTTGCTCACCTTCACCTGCAGGATGTTCTGTTTGCCAATTGAAACTAGTTCTTTCAATAATGCAAAAACTGAGAGAAAAGTAGGACAAAACAAACAACTGGGTAAGGCGAATAGTTTAACGTCTTGTTTACATGCTTCGAAACATGCGACATCATCGAAGGCCTGCAGCTTAATCACATCACCACAAGACGCTTTGCCCACCAAGGCCGAGCCGACATTGCTGTCCTGTAAACAGTTTCGTCACAAAGCTGCTAGCGATGGCCTCTACTTGAAAAAGACTAATGACTAAAGGCCTTCCATGGATTGAGGATGCAGATCTGTTTGAGAAGGAAACATGTGATTGTTCGACTGGAAGCGCCCAGTCGGTTGTCTTGCTCTGTTCGTAGCAATGATCTTTGTTACTAGTAGTGTCCTTGTTCCTAGTAGTAAGGCCAGGAGCTACTAGTAGCTTCTTGCTCCTACGTTGTCTTCTGCTTCATCATAGTCATAGTCCTCTTTGTCGAGGCTGCCCACATTCCGAGGATTGTTGAAGTGGTCGTGAACCACCTCATGATAGCCTGCGCAAAGAAGCTACTCGGAGCAAAGGGCATCGCTACTAGAAGCAAGAAGCTTTTAGGGGCTCCTGGCCGTACTACTAGGAGCAAGGACGCTACTAGTAGCTCTTGGCATGTCTACTAGGAGCAAACATGACTCTTTTGCCATTTGCCGCTTGAACACATCATGCTTGGCGGGTTCACCCGAAGGGTTTTAACAGATTTTGGACTTAGCTACCTGTCACGGGCACTTACAAAAAAAAAAACTCCAAAGTGTTACTGTAATTACAGTAATGGCTTCTCAATGTCAGTATTCATAATGGTCCAAAGAAAAAGCACTTGAAAAGAACGACAGGTCGCAAAATAAACATATAATATAAAGGATCCAGAAAAAACTTTTAGAACTGTAAATGAAGAACACACGCAAACAAAAAACTAAAGTCTTAAGTTCAATGATTCTTCAACTTTAAATGAAACAGAAACATTTAACGTGCCTCTGCGAACTACCAAGGCAGCCCGGGGAACTGTTTGCCTTGCTCCACGGCGCATCCTGGCGTCCAAGCCCCTAGTAGCGTCCTGGCTCCTAGTAGCGATATGTAGCGATGCCCTTTGCTCCTAGTAGCGTCCTTGTTACTAGTAGTAAGGCACTTGCTTCTACTAGCTTCTTGTTACTAGAAGCGATGCACTTGTTCCTAGTAGTGTCTTTGCTCCTAGTAGCGATGCCCTTTGCTCCTAGTAGCTTCTTGCTCCTAGTAGCGATGCCAGGACCCCCTAGTAGCGTTCTTGCTCCGTTGGATATCATCCTCACCGGCACGAGAAACGTTTCCAAACCACTTGAAGTTCCCAATCCACTAGTACAACAAGCATGCTGCAAGTAACACCCCGTAGTACGTTCTGGATTCGGCCATCCTACTGAACAAACAAGCATTTATTCACTGCCCAATTCTGATGAAACAAAAGAAAAACATGGAAACACACTCAGTTCTGTCAGTGAAAATAGATTGTTCTTTCTTGATAAGGCAAAAACAAGCTGGGAAGGCATCAAAGACATCGCCATGGTGTGAAACCCGAAGGACTGGTAACACCGGCAGCTACGTGGCCCGAAGGCAAAACGGCTGAGCACGGGACATCTATGGCAGCCATGGACAGATCACGAAAGTAATCCCAAGTTTTCTTCCTAAACGTTTCTATTTCTATGAATGAAGAGTTCAAGTGTTCGACATGTCGAAAATTGATATTACAAAAAAGTAACACGCCATTAAAGAGCCGGGAACACCCCACATTACTAGTTGTCACAAGGCAAAAATCAAGAACAGAATGTCTGCGGATAGAGCGAGGAGAGAGGATGGTGTCTGTGAGTTGGTGTGAGGGTTGGTGTGAGTGAGTTGGGGTGTGACTTGGTATGAGTGACTTGGTATGAGTGGGCCGGCCAACCAACGACACGCTGCATTTACACGCCTTCTCCTGCTTTACACTAGCGCCAGCTGCTCTTGTGCACGGGCGTGCTTCCTTTCCCTTAGGATCTCGTTCTGGCAGGGCGAGCTGTCCCTCCCAGGCACGAGCGGCGGCGACCGAACGAGCACAGCAGCAGCCCCTCTACAAAGCCGCTGTTGGGAGGTGAGTTGGTGCGTCTCAGTGTGTCTGTGGGCGGAGGACGGGGACGACCCGAGAAAAAAGGAAGAGCCCCACACGTGATCCCCACCGCAAAGTATTCTGATCGCCGACGGCTAGCTTGCCTGAACATCACCAGGAAAGTCTCTATCTTGCATATATTCTGGCATTCTATTATTCTATCTAGTGGTGCCCACTATGATCTGGTACTTGTGGAGGAGGGAGATCTAAAATCCTCACCTGGTACGGGGGGACAAGCAAAAGAGTAGTCCCCAGTTTTCTTCCGTTCAACGTTTCTATGAATGAAGAGTTCAACTGTCCGACAGTTTGACATCTATCATTTCGAGAATTGTAGTTTGTAGCTATCGATGTGTCAACACGCTAAAACGTAAAAACAAAAACCGACAAATGGACAACATGGAATGTTTGAACGTATTGATACGAACATCGAAAATGTCCGAGGCTGCCCTTCGCAACTTGGGAACCCTCAAGTAAGTGGATTCGAGGTTTACCGGTTCCAAGAAGAGAGCACAACTTCCTGATCGGTCCTGACTGCGCATTCGCTCAAAAGCTTTGATAATCTTCCGGTTCTCTTCATCTGCAGCCTGCGCCGACACGGAAAAATAAGGCTTTGACCGTATTATCCTTCAGCAGGGGCACCAAGCTAAAGCTTCAGCCGCCTCTGTCAACGTTGCAGGAAGGTCTGGAATCCCCTCCTCCATCCTTGGACATGACAAAACAGTCTAAAGAAAACCAAGAAAGAACCATCAAGCTCATTCACTAGCTAGTTCGTGTTTTGTCCATTGGAAAGAAAGCTCTACTGACAGAATCCCGTCCAACGGGGATTCGCGCAGTGGATGCCCTGGGCACCCCGCTGCATGAAATCTCTCATCGTCCTATGTAAGTGAGTCTCAAGGGCGCAAAAAGCGATGGCGTCCCACTGAAAGCATTGCAACAACCCTTTGCGTTCTTGTGAATACAAGCCATGGACCTTTCTCAAAAAACGTTCTTCGTTACTGTGAAGGCGTAAGAAAGCATAGTAACATTGGAAAGCAAAGCCAGGTCTTCCCACAAACTGCTCGGGACAAGGTCGGAACCCCGTCGAGCTCCTTCGGACCAGAGTCTTTCCATTGTCACTACGGAAGTGCCACTCATTTACAACCTCGCATTGCCATCACGTACTTCACTTGGGTCCATGACATCGAAAGCAGAATTGAAGAATACTTCTCTTCCTGTGTCTTTTTTTCTTTGCTTCAAATAGCGATGGCCTCCAACCTACTATTCACTACCACTACCATATAGTTTGTCTTTTTGATAGAGGCTACATCACTCCTTCTAAGTTCTAAGAGTCATTCTTGTGATCTTTATGTCCGCTGCCGTGTCCTTTAAATAAATCGTTGGATCGTTCTTTTGTTCCTTCGTATTGAACTTCTGGTCACCCACCCCTTGCAAGACATTTAAGAACGCGATTGTCAAACATGTAAATATCTTATTACTAAAATGAAACACTTTCAGGCATCTGTGGCAGCGGCCCGATAGAGAGGCTTTGACAATACCTTCACGGCACTTGATCGTTGGAAATGAAATGAATAAATGGAAACAAAAAGACAACAACAAAAATCAACAAGAACACTATGCTGTTTTTCTGCAAATAGACTCCATTCCAGTCTATTCCCTTCTACTACACCTTTTTAAGCGGAGTAGACAATACATGTCGCGTCTCACATCACCATAACCTTTCTAGTAGGCTTTGCCTTCACGAACCGTTCTCTCTTCGATTTTGTGTTTCTTCCAACCAATTCAATAAGAACACCTCGAAGGGCAGAGAGTTTAGGTCTTCGACTGACCTATCATGATTGATAGTGACAAAAGAGATGCCACACAAAGGACAAAAGAAAAGCTCTAAACATCAATTCAACCGTGCTTGTTGTTGTGCTTGCTTTCTGGCGCCTAGTTTTTTCTTTCAGCAAAACATAGTAATTGGCTATTTGGACCTCTTGTTTCCGGGACAGTTGTGGGGATCAGATTTTGTTGTACAGGAACGCCTTCTTTTACCAAACAAACCATCTTGCTCCTATAGATGTGTCATGCACCCAGTCCACACACCCAGTCCACTCATCAGGTCTCCCGAGACGGCCATGCTCCCTCCGGCCGTGCCTCCTGTTCCGTGGTCACCTCCAGAGCCTTCTCTTTGGACCCTGCATTGTGACCTGACGGACGAAAAGCCGAGGGGGTCACGAGCGGGGCTGTGCGAAAATCGCCCGAGCCCGAACTATCCGGTTCTGCGCCTACAGTCATTGTCATCCAGCTTCCCATGTCCGCCTGCACAGCCGCATATGCTAATTGTAAAGAGCACCAGGACCAGTAGACTCCTTCAAGCGCGAAGTGACCAGCAGGACAATGCCGTTCACTTGGCGGATCAAGACACGCCTTGTCCAAGACACAAACTCTCAGACAAAAGAGAGCATCTCTTACCCAGTTAGGTTAGAGGCCATCGCTCTTAGGTTAGACACAAACTCTTAGACAGGAGAGGGCTCGGAGAGGGCATGTCTTAAACCCAGTGAGTGATCGGCATCAGCATCTCTTAGCGTCACTCACTGCGTCTCAGGTCTTTGACACAAAGAGTGTCAACGAGACGTCCTATGTGTCGGTGGTGTTGGTGTTCTCTTCGACAACAAGAGTGAAACGAGGTGAGGCCTACGAGGTCGAGGTCTTTTCCTTCAAAATCGCCCCGAGTTGCGAGAAGTGCGACGAGTTGTGTCAAACACAGCTCGCTTAGGTGCTCGCATCTCATCAAGACAAAGGAATGAATCTGCACAAAGATGGTTGTGGTACCTAGGCACCATGGGCAGCTACTCAGCCAGCCAGCTCATACAAATGGCGCACATGTTTGCCGCTTGGTGAGAACCTGAGAACCTCCCTAGTAGGTTGGAGGCCATCGCTACTAGTTGTTTGTGACATGTGTTGAGAGATCGACTGCGTGAGGAGCCCATTGCTGGTGATGCTCCGAAAGGCTTGATCCACGGACACCTGGCTTCCGCCGCGGAACAAGCAGCGCAAAGTCTGGGGGGCTTCGCAAAACGGACACCCAGTCGATCTGGATCGAGGCCAAATGTGTAGAACTGAAGCAGTCTTTTCTTGCACTTCAAAGATTTATGGCTAAGGAAGCTGCCTACCCCACCAAATGTGAAAGCTGTGTCTTGGAAGAACCTCCCAAGACATATCCAACCAATGGGGGTTCATCCACAAGGATGTCTTGAGGGTACTGCCGCTGCCACCCAATTCCGGTGCCGGACTTGAAAGAAAAGGCCACAGAAAGGGAAAGAACAAAAGGTCTAAAGGTCTTAAAGAGAGAAACCAAGGAAGAAGGATATGATATGAAAAGGTATTGGTAATTTATGGTTCCCTGGTCCGTTACCCTTTCCGAAACTCTCCTTTTCTTCCGCAAACCCAACGGCACAGCTCAGCGACCGCCATGTCGAGCTGCTCACCTCCAGTAAGAATGAGGCGCTGTACATCTCCTTACTGTTCACTTCCACCTCAGAGCAGGAAGCGAAAAAACGACCACATGAAGCATATGCATCACATGAGACCTTTCGCCCTTTTCTTGTTTCTTGGCTTTTTTAGCGATGGCCTCCAACCTAGAAGCAATGATGTCACATGTCCAAGATATCCAGAAAAGAAACAGGCCTGACAAATCTGACCGCGCTGAAGATCATGTTTTGCCAAAGCCTAACCGACCACGCTTTCAACAGAAATGCACGAGATGCTCTTCCCATGTTGCAAGACCCAAAACGTCCTTTCTCAGCCTTGTCGGGTTGTACTCTCAGAGCCGAGGTCCATGACTGTCGGATTTCTTCGTTCTCCACCTCCAGCCAGGCCAAGTTGGGCAATGATGCAGTAACGTATACCAACGTAATGATGCCAAATCCACCTCACATACCGTGACCTCACATCAAATGCTGGATCCACTTTTGGCTGGATCCACTTCCACTGTTCGGAGCAAAATATGTTTTAGACTAAGTTAAGTAGGCGCCTACTTGATTGAGGAGGTAAGCTACTAGGCCTCCGTTAGCTTCGTTGATCACCAAAGCAGTGCTCAGCCTCTATGGAGCGGCTCACGGCGTTTAAAGCGTCGAAGTCAAAAATCTCCCACCTTGGACGTCGAGACGTCACGGAGACGAAAGACGACACGAACGTCTCCGTGACGTCGAATGCTTTGCCAAGCTAGCAAGGACGCTAACGGGGCGCTCTTGGCACGAACAAGAAGCTTCTAACAAGAGCATCGCTACTAGTAGCAAGAAACTACTAATAGCGATGGTCTCCAAACTCCTAGGGATGCCCCAAAGAAGTTTCACAAGAATGCTTTCTAGTAGCAGGCCATTTGATCTTACTAGCTACCCTTGCTAGAATGCATAGGCCTGGAACGTCAATCCTTCTTCGCCACCCCTCTGTTGAGGTCAACTCAAAAACTCAACCGGGGCCCATGCTGCTTAAAGTCTCGCACGATGCGGGTAACCCGCGTGCCACCAGCCGGATATGGCTGTAGCTTCCACACACTGGCAGAATAGTGAGCTCTCAATGACCATACATCTGCACATCAAACAATCCTCACTGGTTTCAAGACCCATTAGTGCCCAGGTCTGGCCTCCTGAATGTGTAGAAGGGATGTTTTCGAAATGCTTCCTTACAAAATCGCCCTCACTCACAACCAATTCCAAGAACTTCACTGAGAACAGTTTCCAAATGCTGAGACACTTTACTCTGCACAGTCTTGGCAAGGTCCAGCTTGACTTTTCCAGGCACCTTAAATACTCTTGCGATCTCTTGAGACTCGAAATATCACATCTGGCAAACTGAGACTTGACCAGCTAGAGCAGCATACCTTGGGCTTCATCATGGTAATTTTGAAGGAAACCATCTCATTCTCCACCACCTGAAAGGTAGCAAACGGTGAAACGGCAAAAATTTGGCAACACCCGCTTGGTAGTACGGTTCATCTCTCAAAGTGAATAGGCATGTAAACCCGCTTACAGTTGTGGGTCTCGCACACCATCACGTCGACCTTCAAACGGCTACTTAGAACACCGTTTGGAAAGTTTCTTGGTGTTAGAAGGCTGCTTGCAGCTCTGGGTGCGAAAGGCTATTTGGAAGCAACACTTTTTTGAACCCGTATGATTTTTAAATTGTGAACCAGCCAACGCTATTCGTACGTAGTAGGCCCTCAGTCCTACCACTTAACTACCCGCTTGGAAAAAATGATGCGTAATTGGCTCTTTTCCGGATTGCATCATTTGGCAACTTCAGCTCTGACCGCCTCGGACCCCAGCAGTTCCGTCAGTTGAGCCACGCCGCTGGCCTCAAAGAAAACCAGTCTCTCCGACTGCAACGCTTCGGCTTTGCGAGTGGGTGAGTGAGTGAGTGAATAAGGGAGGGAGGGAGGGAGGGAGGGGGCAGGACATGGCAGGACCTTGAGATGGAAGTTGCGAATCGAACTCTCTTTGTTAAATTTGTTGAAACCAAATTTTCAATTGTGTAACAAGTTCGCTATCACAAGTGACTGCTACAATAAATTCATTTTGGGGTGGAATTAATCCGCCGGAATTCCACTGCAATCCCTTGTAGGATTCTAAGGGGAAAGGGTTGTAGATCTAGGTCATCTATTTACAGGTTTGTTACCAACTGTTGTCCTGTCTGTGTAGTGAGTGGTTGGCATTTCGGACTCCGAAAGAATAATGTTGACTGCCAATTATTAATTCCCCCGGATTAATGTCTGCACGTTTTTTTGGTTGGCTTATTAATCCTCCCGGATTAATGTCTGCATCGGTGTTCTTAGATATTTTTACTATTTTGCGTTATTTTCTATATATTATTGCCTTTACAAGTGTTTCTCTATTGATTGTTTCTATTGTTGCGAAATTACTTTGTTTGCTATATCATTTTACTAGTTTAGGTTGTTGTAAATGTTATTGATTTCTAGCTTCAATTTTTCTTTTGAAAATACATACCGTTAGTTGTTACTCATTTAATGGTAATTTTTTATTATGCAATGTTATGAGTATATTTATATATTTTGCTTATTCCCGAATGCGTAGCGAAGGGTTCTCGTTTAACTCTGGGGGTCTGGGGGTAGAGCCTTGATCGCGACGCGTTGTCTCAGCGTTCGCAACCGTCCTCAACCGACCGCAACCGTTCGCGGTAGGGCGCTAAGGCGCTGCCATTGCGGGAAGCTTTTGGCGTTTTGCATGGAAGCGTGACGTGTCAGATTCGTGTGAAATATCGCGAGGAAACGTGTGGAAACCAGCCGCTGAAGTGTGGAGGATGAGTTCACTACGCAGGCGCAGCGTGTTGTGAGATCAGCGTAGTTTGGAGATGTGTTAGATGTGGCTGCGCCATTGGGATTTGCGTTTCAGGGTGTTGCATCGAAGCTCTGTTTTCGTGGCGCGTCTGAGCGCGATTTGGGGGTGTGCTCAGAACGGGTCGAAACCATTCCAAACGTGTGGCGCGGTGCAAATTTTGTTGAAGCTCACCTGATATGATATTGTCACTTTTCGTGGCAGGCGCACTATATTTTGCGCGGCTTTTGAGGTATGGAAGTGCGATTTTTGTAGCAGGCGCCGGGGATCATGAGGTTGCGAGGTGTGATGGAGGTGACATTTCGTGGCAGGCGCAGTACTTTGCGCGCGTTAGACGCGTGGATATGGAAAGTTTCACAGATCGGGAGGTTGCGAGTTGCGGTGGGGGTGAACGTCGCAGTGACATTGGGATTGGCGCGCGCGCGGGCGTTGTTTGGAGGGGCTGGAATCGCGAAACTGCTTTGCAGGGCTGCTTGATGTGTGTGCTCCGATGGGGGTTCCCACCCACTTGACTTTTGGAGGATGTCTCGTACGAGCTGCTCGTTTTGCAAACTTTGACATGTGACTTCTCGAGGAAGTCTCGTGCGAAACGCTCGTTTTGGAGACTGGGCGCGTGACTTTTGGAGGAAGTCTCGTACGAAACGCTTGTTTTGCAGACTCGACGTGTGAGTTTTTGAGGCAAAGTCTCGTGCGAAACGCTCGTTCAAGAGACGCGACGGTTGACTTTTGGAGCCTTTTTAGTAGAAGTGATCCACAAGAGTGTCCTATCCAGGACTGAGAGTGTCCGACAAGAGTGTCCTACAAGAGTGTCCCACAAGAGTCTCCTACAAGAGTGTCCCGCAAGACTGTCCCACAAGAGTGTCCCAAAAGAGTCTGACAAGAGTGTTCGGCAAGAGCAACAAAAGTGTCCTATGAGAGTGTCCCACAAGAGTGACATACAAGAGTGTCCCACAAGAGTGTCCTACAAGATTGTTTCGCAAGAATCCTACAAAAAGTGTCGCGCAAGGGTGACAAACAAGAGTGCCCCACAAGAGTGTCCTACAAGAGTGAGGTCTGACAAGAGTTTCCTACAAGAGTGCCCCACAAGAGTGTCCTACAAGAGTGATGTCTGACAAGAGTTTCGTACAAGAGTGTCCCACAAGAGTGTCCTACAAGAGTGTCCCACAAGAGTGAGTGTCATACAAGGTGTTCCACAAGAGCGCGCAAGACTATCCCACAAAAGAACGTGCCCTACAAGAGTGTCCCACAAAAGTGTCTCCTACAAGCCCTACAAGAGTTGTTTGGGTGTTTGCTTTCGACAATAAGAACGTAGCCCCGCAAGAGTGAATGCCATACCAGAGTGTCCAACATAAAATGTCCTACGAGTGTGTCCCACAAGAGTGTCCTACAAGACTGTTTCGTAAGAGTGTCCTACAAGAGTGTTCCGCAAGAGTGTCCCACAAGAGTGTCCTGCATGAGTGTCCCAAAAGAGTCCTACAAGAGTGTTCCGCTAGAGTGCCCCCACAAGAGTGTCCGACAAAAGTGTCGTACTACGAGAGTGTCCCGCGAGAGTGACGTACAAGAGTGTCCCACAAGAGTGTCCTACAAGACTGTTTCGCAAGAGTGTCCTACAAGAGTGCTCCGCAAGAGTGTTCCACAAGAATGTCCTACAAGAGTGTCCTACAAGGGCCCCACAGGAGTGTCCTACAAGAGTGTCCCGCGAGAGTGACGTACAAGAGTGTCCCACAAGAGTGTCCTACAAGACTGTTTCGCAAGAGTGTCCTACAAGAGTGTTCCGCAAGAGTGTTCCACAAGAATGTCCTACAAGAGTGTCCTACAAGGGCCCCACAGGAGTGTCCTACAAGAGTGTCCCACAAGAGTGTCCTACAAGACTGTTTCGCAAGAGTGTCCTACAAGAGTGTTCCGCAAGAGTGTTCCACAAGAATGTCCTACAAGAGTGTCCTACAAGGGCCCCACAGGAGTGTCCTACAAGAGTGGTCTGCAAGAATGTCCCACAAAGCGTTCCGAAAAGAATGTGCCCGACAAGAGTGCCCCACTAAAAGCGTCTCCTACAAGAGTGTCAAAAATTGTTTGGGTGTTTGCTTTCGAAAACGTGTTTGTATTCGGGTTCGTGGGTTCCATCTTGTTTCTTTAGCTATTATTTTAGTTTTTTGAGTTAAGTTATATATACATTTGTTTTGTGAAAACATATTGTGTTAGTATGTTAATAAAATTGTTTTATCTTCTTAATTAAAGCCACCACCTGCAAAAATGTCTGTTCAAGTGAGAACCAAATCTTGAAATATCAACACTGAAATAACGGATACGAGTTTTGCCCGGCAAGAGGTTTACAATACAATAGTTACCTGTTTCTTTACAACCTTTTTGGTTTTCGTATTATCTTGCGGCTTTTTTTTTCCTGAAGCAACACATCCCTTTAAAAAAGAAACTGTTTGCGCGTGGGCTCTTTATGAAACCCTTTTTTGAAGTCTATACAAAAATTGAAAAATCAATTGCGCAAAGGGGGTAGCCCAGCGAAGCCACAATCTTGAATAATATCACCCCTGAAATAATAGCTTTTTGCCAGGGAATATTACCGTACAATAGTTTACCTGTTTCTGTACAACCTCTCTGCTTTGTGTTTTCTTGTGGCCTTTTCGTTTCCTGAAGCATCCCACCCTAATTAAATTGCGCGTCGGCTCTTTGTGAAATCATTGAAGACTAATCAGAATTGAAAAATCAATTGCGCAAAGGGAGCCCAGTGAAGCTCAAATCTTTGAATAATATCACCCCTGAAGTTAGTGTCTACGAGTTTTGCCCGGAAGAAATTACAATACAATAGTTCACCGGTTTCTTTGCAACCTTTTTGCATTCTGTTTTCTTGCGACCTCTTCCTTTCCTGAAGCATCCCACCCCATGAAATCACCTTTTGCGCGTCAGTTCTTTATGAAATCGTTTGTTGAAGACTAAACAAAAACTGAAAAAACCAATTGCACAAAGAGAGTAGCCCAAATCTTTGAACAGCATCACCACTGAAATAATGTCTACGAGCTTTGCCCGGAAAAACATTACCATACAATAGTTATCTATTTCTTTGCAACCTTTCTGTTTTTGTCTTCTTGCGGCCTTTTCCTTGCCTGAAGCATCCCACCCCTTAAAAATCAAGACCTTTTGCGCGTCGGCTCTTTACGAAATCGTCTATTGAAGTCTTTACGAAACATTGAAAAATCAATCGCACAAAGGGAGTAGCCCACTAACACCACAATGTTGAATTATATCACCTCGGCAAAAATGTCTACGAGTTTTGCCCAACAATTTTTTTACAATACTGACAATAGTTACCAGTTTCTTTACAACCTTTCTGTTTTTTGTTTCCTGGCGGCCTTTCCCTTTCCTGAAGAGTCCCACCCCATAAACGAAAAAACATTTTGCGCGTCGGCTCTTTATGATCCTCTTTATTGCAGACTTCACAAATATTGAAAAAAATCAATTGCGCAGAGGGAGTAGCCCAGTGAAGCCCAAACCTTTGAATCATACCACCCCTGAAGTAATGTCTACGAGTTTTGCTTTCTGTTTTCTTGCGACCTTTTCCTTTCCTGAAGCATCCCACCCCATGAAATCAAAACATTTTGAGCGTCGGCTCTTTATGAAATCCTTTGTTGATGTCTATGAAACAAATTGAAAAAATCAGTTGCAAAAAGGTAGTAGCCAAGTGAAACCCAAATCTCGTATTATTATATCACCCCTGCAATATGTCTACGAGTTTTGCCCGGCAATTTTCACAATAGTATAGTTTACTGGTTTCTTTACAACCAGTAGTATAGTAGTAGTAGTAGTAGTAGTAGTAGTAG
>CAXAMN010000503.1:216826-227954 GCA_963970005.1 Durusdinium trenchii | reverse complement strand
AGTAGTAGTAGTAGAAGTAGTCGTTGTAGCTCTAGCCCTGACGCCTCGCAGCTCTGACGCTGCGCGGCTTCGACGTGCGTGCGCTTTTACCCGAACGCCCGTGCAATGTTACTAACCAGGAGTCAATCGTCATTGGGATCTTTCGTGTCTGGAAGCGATGGTCTCCAACCTACTTAGATTGTTTGGCCTGGTAGAAAAGTCCAAAATCGTCCAAACGATCTAAGTCCTGGACGTGATGAGAGATGAAAGCACCCGGACCCACCTCATCACGCCGATCCGATGTGTCCGAGTCTGTGGCCAAAACACAGAAAAGTGACTTGAAGAAAGCGTCAAGAGTCTCGCACGTGCATTCTCACTAAGTAATAATAAATCATCAACTATATCAGCTGGAGGATCCTTTTCCATCTGGACTGCCCTGATGTTTCAAGGTGGACTACCAATTTGCTGGCATCCCTTGTTCAGTGCAGACAGCTCGGTGATCTGCAAACAAAATCCCCGGTCGACTCTGGATCGCACGAGTGCCAATCAGGCGATTTGAGGAGAGTTCAAAGTCACAAAACGTGTCCAACCAGTCTGGAAGCAAAAGCTGACAACTCATAAGTCATATGACTTGTCTAAAGGAGTCAAAAGGTATTAGGTTGGAGGCCATTGCTATTGGGTTGCAGGCCATTGCTCCGTCGATATTAGGTTGGAGGTCGTTGCTATTAGGTTGGAGGCCATTCCTGCTAGGTTGGAGGCCATTGCTGTTAGGTTGGAGGCCATTGCTGTTAGGTTGGAGGCCATTGCTGTTAGGTTTGAGGCCATTCCTATTAGGTTGGTGGCCATTGCTGTTAGGTGGAGGCCATTGCTATTAGGTTGGAGGCCATTCCTGCTAGGTTGGAGGCCGTTGCTATTAGGTTGGAGGCCATTCCTGCTAGGTGTCACAGAATTCTCATCAAGCCTTGAAGGCCATCCGACCAGGTTGGGCCGGTGCCTTCCCTCACTGGCACATGCAACGGAGTGCCTTCTGCACAGCGGAGTGCAAGGCATCAGCAGGCGTACTGATCGCTCTTCTTGCTCCGATGGGCCAAAGCATCTTCAAAAGCGTGAAACACTAATCAAATCACATTCAAAAACATAACAAAAACAACAAACACGAAAAACAATGAAAAGGGTCGTCTAAACAATGTTCTCCTTTGCAGCTTAGCGTGTCTGTTCTGTTATTCCTGTGTGTAAATTGTCTGCACACCTGCGCACCACAAGCCCGTCCTCAACTTCAAACACTGGGCTGATATGGCTGATGGTGAAAGCGCTCATGAGAGCATGCCGGTAACGCATGGGTTGAAGAGTGGGAAAGTTCTTGGACAAAATTGGTGGCCTGAGAAGGCCGTTTCCATGGTGAGCTCCGTCACAATGCACAGAATATGGAAATGGAGTCACTTGGATACTCCAATTTTCCATTCACGTGGCCAGATGTTGCCATGCGATATCGTGCCATGGCAATAAGCACTCGCAGCTCGCAGCTGGCTGTGAATGGCAACATCCAGCTTCTCATCTCATAAATCCACTACACTTTCCCGTGAAAGGCGGTCTCTCTGAGTCAAGACTCGATTCGAGAGACCCGTCCGTGCCTTGAGACCAGGAGACATTCCAGTCAACTGGTCTTTTCGACTGCGATGTCCCTTTTTTCTCGTGACGCACGAGTTCTGCGAATATGATATCGACATGTCTCGTCTTGCTCGGAGAGGCCAAAAAGCAACAGAAAACCGCTCAACGAAAACCTGCTTTAGGGTGAACAGGCCCGAAACCGATGCAGAAGAGAAGCGAATTTCAAGGCGAAGCTTAAGGCAACAAGCCCAAAACCCACGATATGTTTGATCTTAGGTTGTTTATTAGGGTTTGATTCAATGGCCAAGAGGGTAGGCAACTTCGATTCAAATCGTGCCTGAAAGACCCTCTCTGACAGACTCTGGCAAAATCTCCAAGCATTGAAAATAAAAAGACCGAAGTGCAGAAGTGCCAAGCTCCGCATGGCTGCCCATGTGCCCAAACAAGCAACAACTGAGTTTGGGACTGCCAAACTCCAGGCAGTGTGAGGAGCTGTGCAAAACTATGTCATGTCTCTCTTTCAAATTTAGCACGCATGTGGTCACCACGCAACATCCTGTTGGAATGGAGCATCTGGTGTCCTCAAAGCAGGGGAACGACAAAGGTAAATCTGATGAAGCTCCAAAATGTGTTGTTGCTGCAAAGAAAGAACAACAATCAAAGGAAGAAAGGTCTAAAGCAAGAAGAAACAAATCAAAATATGACATATATGGTTATACTGTAAACGGTGTTGTTTTGTTCTCAAACCTGAGAGACTAACCATTGCTTTACCCGCCATTCTTGAGGAATGGCCTTCAACCTAGCCATGGCCTGCAACCTACTAGCGTCCTTGCTCCCAGTAGTAAGGCCAGGAGCCCCTAGTAGCGTCCTGGCTCCTAGTAGCGATGCCCTTTGCTCCTAGTAGCGTCCTTGCTCCTAGTAGTAAGGCCAGGAGCCCCTAGTAGCATCCTTGCTCCTAGTAGCGATGCCCTTTGCTCCTAGTAGCGTCCTTGCTCCTAGTAGTAAGGCTAGGACCCCATTAGTAGCGTCCTGGCTCCTAGTAGCGATGCCCTTTGCTCCTAGTAGCGTCCTTGCTCCTAGTAGCGATGCCCTTTGCTCCTAGTAGCTTCTTGTTACTACTAGTAAGGCACTTGTTACTAGAAGCGATGCACTTGCTCCTAGTAGTAAGGCCAGGAGCCCCTAGTAGCGTCCTGGCTCCTAGTAGCGATGCCCTTTGCTCCTAGTAGCGTCCTTGCTCCTAGTAGCGATGCCCTTTGCTCCTAGTAGCGTCCTGGCTCCTAGTAGCGATGCCCTTTGCTCCTAGTAGCGTCCTTGCTCCTAGTAGCGATGCCCTTTGCTCCTAGTAGCGTCCTGGCTCCTAGTAGCGATGCCCTTTGCTCCTAGTAGCGTCCTTGCTCCTAGTAGCGATGCCCTTTGCTCCTAGTAGCGTCCTTGCTCCTACAACTCACATCTTCACCCGAAGCAAACAAAAACACGAAAGACCCCACCTCAGGGTGCTCATCGTGGTCCAGATCGTAATTGCCCGGCAAAGAACTGCAACGGCATCGCTACTAGTAACAAGAAGCTACTAGGTTGGAGGCCATTACTACTAATAGCTAGAAGCTACCAGTTGCATTTGCAACTAGTGCAACTAGCACAAACAAGAGTACTGGAAAAACAAAAGGTCCGTCTTCAAAGGAAAGTCTTGGAAAAAACTGCTACAGCTCAAAAAGAAACAAAAAGAACACGGGGAAAGAAAGTAAAGGTCAAGAGAAAACAGAAAATCATGAGTTGCTAGCGAGATGCAGTTCAGGTCAAGACGTGACTATCCTACTAAGGCATGCCAGGATCCTGAGCTCCCGAGAGACCTTTCATAAGGGCCTAAGACCTTTCAGGGAATGGCATAAGCTTTCCCTTGATGCCTTGTCAGTGCTGAAAGCATACGCTTTCTATTTCCTACGACCTAGCGAACATGCTATTTTGTGCATTCTGCCAAACGCTGTCTGCCTCTGTCAAGGTTTTCAAACGCTCTTCTAGCAAAGCCTCAAAGAGACCGGAGCAGCATGGTCAATCGGATAATCCTTCCGTCCTTTCCTCTCCTCTCCTTAATCAAATTATATAAAAATACCTAATAGATCCTAATAGCAATGGCCGGCATCCAACCTAATAGCAATGGCCTCCAACCTAAGAGCGATTGCCTCCAACCTAATAGCATCATTCTAGGGCTAGTCAAAGCTGCACTCTGTCACTCTGTGTCCCAGGCCACTTCTGGATGGTCCGCCTGGCCAAGTCAGCAGTTTGCGTTGCGGCATTGGGCATCCCTCCGGGTGTTTCAACCGCCCCGCCTGCGTCTGGCCTTCTATTCCAGCAGGTCTCCACATCCTGGCAGGTCTTCTACATGTTTGAAAGAAAGAAAGAAAGAAAGTAGAAAGACTGGAAAAGGAAAGAAAACAAGAAACGGTAGCAAATGGGCAAAAAAAACAAACCAACAAAGTGAACTAGGTGAGCCCATCTTCATCACGTGTGGCAGATTAGCAAGCAAGACCTTGGGACCTAAGGCATTGGGAATTCTGAACCTAAGGCGAAGGGCAAAGGGCGTTTATACTGGTTTCTTTTACCTTCTAATAGCGATGGTCTCCAACCTAGTCCGCAATATGTGTTTCTTTTACACGTTTAGACAACTTTTATATGTTCCTCCTTTCATTTTGTTTCTTCCTTGAAAGAGTCTTTTGCAGTTGCGTAATCAGTCGCCCGGCGAATCCTCGCAACCTCTTCCACTTCCACAGAAGGCTGCGCCATGGAAGGGCCTAGGAGGGAAGCTTGGTGACTAGCAAAGCATTGGATCAATCAATGAAAGCGTTGATTGAATGCCTCCACACACGCAAACCAAAGTTCCAGGCTGGCAATGGCAGTGCTGGCGCCCTGTTGGCAAAAATCAAAGGGCGCGCGTGTTTGACCAAGCTAGCTTGAAACGGTCGAAATGATTGAGCATTATATAGCCCTACATAACATATACACATATATATATATTTATAATGTGTACACATGTTTTGGGTTTGTCTGTGTGTGTGTGTGTCAACCCCTGTTTCCAAGGGATTTTGTCAAGACGCACCGTTTTTTAATTAGAAATCTTAGTACTCAACTTATTGACTCACCGTTGCTCTGTACAGGTGCAGGCAAAAGCCTGGTGGTGTGGTCGCCCCGAGTACTTTCTGGCGCCATTTGCTCATGGGCACCGGGCTTTGTGGGTTCCAGGGCTAAAACATCCGATTATTCGACTCGGGCGGCCAAACCCCCGCGAGCGAAAAATCCAGGAGACCACCCGGCTGGTCACGTGGATCGGCCTGCTGCGCAAACCACGGGATCGGCACTGCCTCCGTCAAGATCGCCCGAGAGACAATGAAAACTCATTTGGAAAGGTAACAAAACTCAAAAATTGCACGATAAAATGGAGGAAAAGGAAGGTCTATAGAACCCCGTGTAAACAGTATCCTCACCGTCCTATTAAGTCAGTCAGGGTGGCGTCCGAGTCGGACGCCAGGAGTCGGCCACCAGAACACCGAATCGGGTCACCAACGGGTCGCTGGTTCAGAGTTCTCCCCACCAACCCGAATTGGTCACCGCGGCTGGCGGAAGCGGGCGGAAGCGGGAAACCCGCTGGAGTGCCCTAAACAAAGCCCAAGCAAACCTTGGAGCAGCGAAGCCCTAAACCAAACCCGAAGAAACCCGAAAGAAGTTCACCCTAAACCAACCGCAATCAAACCTTAGTTATAAAGAAACCTAAACCAAGAACAAACAACCCCCAAAGAAGCCAAGCCCTAAGCGAAGCCCAAACAGAAGCCCAAACAAACCCGCCTAAAGAAGCCAAACCCTATAAACAAAGCCAAAGCAATCCCGAGAGAAGTGAATCGTGAAACCAACCCTGAGCAACCCAGAGAAGTCAAGCCCTATATAACCCTAAACAAGCCAAAACAAAGCCTAAAGAACCCAAGCCCTGAACCAAGCCCAATCAAACTCGCGTAAAGAAGCCAAGCCCTAAACTTTTAGGGTTTGCGCCCTATCTGCGCCAACAGAATTGTTCTTCACCAGTGGTTGGTTTTGTTGGCTTAGGCAATCTCAAACCTTACCACCACTTTCGTGTACTTTTGTTTTTCCTTTGGAATGTACATTGTACCCTTTGGCATAGTTGAAGCTTGAGGCGAACCCCTTCGCGCACTTTTGCTTTGTCCTTTGAAAAGGAGTCTTTACAATTCGGAACGCTTGAAGCTTGTGCGAAACCCAGCCGTAAACCAAGCCCAATCAAAGCCTAAAGAGGCCAAGCCCTAAACAAACACAAACGAATGCAAAAAATAACAAACCTGACGAAGCCCTAAAAAAGTCAACCCTAAATCAAGCACAAACAACCCCCAAAAATGCCAACCCCCAAACCAAGCCCAAGGAAACCCCTCAGGGAGTGAAGCCGTAAACCAAGCCCAACCAAAGCCTAAAGAAGCCAAGCCTTAAACGAAGCCCAAACAAACCCTAAAAGAATGTAACCCTAAACCAAGGCCAAACAAACCCGAAAGTCAAGCCCGAAACCAAGCCCAAACAAACCTGCCTTCAAAAGCCAAGTCATGAACAAAGCCAGGTCACAAGCCTTAAACCAACCTTAAACAAGCCAAAACGAGGCCTACAGAAGCCAAGCCCTAAACCAAGACCAAACAACCCTCAAGAAGCCAAGCTCTTAAACCAAACCCAACCAGGCCCGAAAGAAGCCAAGCCCCAAACCAATCCCAAGGAAACCCTCCTGAAGAAGGCAAGCCCTAAAAAACAACCCAAAAAGAGTTAAGCCTTACAAGAGGCCCAAACAAAACCTAAAGAAACGAAGCCCTAAACCAAACCCGAAGAAACCGTAAAGAAGTCAAGCACAAAACAAGCCCAAACAAACCCTAAAGAAACAAACACGAAACCAAGCACAAACAAACCCTAAAGAAGCCAAGCCCTAAACACCGCCCAAGCAAATCCGCCTAAAGAAGCCAAGCCCTAAACAAAGCCAAAGCAAACCCGAAAGAAGTGAAACCTGAAGCCAACCCTTTCAACCAAAGAAGTCAACTCCTGCGCCAACCCTGAAGAGCCGAAACAAAGCCGAAAGAAGCCCAGCCCTGAACCCAACCCAATCAAACTCGCGCAAAGAAACCAAGCCCCAAGCCAAACCCAATCAAGCCCTAAAGAAGCTAAGCCCCAAGCCAAGCCCAAGGGAATCCTCCTAAAGAAGTCAAGCCCTGAAAACAAGCCAAAACAAACGCTAAAGGAGTCAAGCCCTACGCAAAGCCCAAACAAACCCTAAACAAGCGAAGCCCTAAGCCGAACCTGACGAAACCCTAAGAAGTCTACTAAATCAAGCACAAACAACCCCCCAAAGAAGCCAAGCCCCAAACCCAAAGCCTAAAGAAGCCAAGCCTTAAGCGAAGCCCAAACAAACCCTAAAAGAGCGTAGGCCTAAGCCAAGCCCAAACAAACCCTAAACAAGTCAACCCTAAGCCAAGCACAAACAAGCCCTAAAGAAGCCAAGCCCTAAACAAAGCCCTAGCAAGCCCTAAAGAAGTGAAGCCCTAAGCCGGATTTTGCCAGCCTGCGCAGTCGAAGCGCACTTCGAAGATCTCGTGAGGCACGCGTGAGTAGCAGCGAATCAGCCGGACACGCCGATGGAACACCTCGATCAAACACCGAGCCTTAACGATTACCGTAAGAGCCGCTAGTGTCACCGACTGTCCAGCCAATCCCCATCCCCTGCAGACGCTAAGCCCTGTTGCTACCTGGTCGCTACTTCGCGAAAATGGATCGCTGGTACCTGGTCGCTAATGCGTGGTTGCTGATTCGGAAAATAGCTGGTCGCTGATTCGCGAATTCTGGTCGCTGATTCGTGGTCGCTGATTCGGACCGCTGGTCGCTGATTCGGAGTTTTCTCTATTACATCATATACACTGCATGTCTACGGTGGTATCTATCGTTACGTATGAGTACTGGCTTCTCATTCCAACATGCTGCCGAACTACACCTCCAAGATTCCCTTCAAGGATGTTTGATTCAGTGTGGGTCCCTTCAAGGGTTCACTCGCTTCGACTGTTCGACTGAACGACACACACGTCGTGATCGGCCATCGCCCGATCACCCGGCCCCCCTCAGCCGGGTGCCTCAGCCTCAGCTATGCTGAGCCTCCTAGCACGGGCAGATCGATGCGGAAAGGAAAGCCATCATGCTGCAATGCACAAAATACTTCAGGTCTCTTGGATGCTCTCATAGACTCTCACAGACTCTCACTTCTGTCAGTTTGTCTATTTTGAGATCACCAGGTACGAGTGAACCAGAAACTCTGTACTACTCAACAGATCCCAGCCAGCAAGTGCCTGGGCGGATCCTCTCCTGCAACAGCTGTCACACTAACAAACGCAAGTGCCAAGCCATCACGCATACTAGCGATGGCCTCCAACCTAAGAGCGATGGCCTCCAACCTACTAGCTACCTTTGTCTGCACCCTCTCAGAACTTACACACCTGAAAGAAGTCCTTGCCCTGTATGTAACACGGCGTTGCATTCTGCACTTTTTAAAAGACTGCTTTAGTCACGGGAATGGGAGGTGTTTTACTTCTTGCACGCTAGGCTACCAAGACAGGCCCCCCCCGTCTGCCTAGCGAAGCTTTCGCTGGGCTCGCTGGGCTCGGCTCTTTCATGCGGGGAAGTTGTCGAAGATTCTGAAAGAGTTCAACCTGAGAGAAGCCACGACGTGCCTTCGCATCCATCAGCCTTCTTCAGATGTTTCTATGCTGGCTGTTTCATCTATTTTTCAGAAAGCCAAGCAGTGAAACTGCCGGTTCGGTTGAACTCGCTTGCGCCAAAACTCGGCACCGCTCGAAAACATTGAACTTGAAGAATTCACCAAAACTTCGCCAATTCATGAAGCTGAAGCAAACGACGACACTTCTTTCGGTAAGTTTGCTAAGTTCCAAGCTCTGGATTCGCTGGGCAAACTATTCCACCTGTTTTGGAGTCGCTTCGTCCGGCGGTTTTGGAGAAGAAGTCCAAGGACTCGAAGTGGACTCGAATGAAGAAGACTCGAACACAAAAAGACAAATGTCGTCTTGATGCATTTTTGTTAGCCAACTGTCTAGGCCGCTCTTTCGTGAGACAAAGCTGCTCTACTTCGAAACAATATCCCCCTCCTCTGTAGCTTCAGAATGCTCTCTTCAATCATAGCATATTCCTGCAGGTCGACGCCAGGCGATCTTGCAGAATAGCAATCATTTAGTCAAACAGAATGCAGCAGAATGCAAGCCCTGAAATATCAAGAGACTCGTTTTCGTCAATGGTTTCCACTGATCCTGGGTAAGCATCTGTTGGCGGAGTAGCAATGGATCCTTTGGTTGAGGCAGGCTGGAAACTTGCCGCTCTGGATACGCATGACCTTTGTGAGTGCCCTAGACTCTCAGTTCTCAAAGCACAACTCAAAAGAAAAGAATAGAAAAAAAAACAATGACACTGAGAAAAAATGCGATAAGACATGTTCCAACCTATGATTCTGTGTTTTTTAATGTTTCTTCTACTTTGTGCTTCAAGCACTGCTTGAGGGTGGCACGCATGGCCCACCGTTCGAATACTTGGCCGTTGTGCCCTCGGTTGCTAAGTCACAAAAGAGCAAAAGGCGCAAGATCCTCCAGGACTAAGCTATCCAACTCTTTCCTGTTCATTTAGACCCTTAGAGCCTTAGAATTTAGATAGATTTAGATCCGTTCTTTTCCTTCTTTCCTTCTTGCTGTCTTTCTTTGACTGTAAGGGAGTAGCGGCAGCATTTCCGCCACCTCGGTCCTCGACAGAAAGCTGAACGACGAAAAGGGTTCGTGGGCAGAGTGCACGGTTTGGTCCGAGAACAGGGGACCTAGATGGACTTGTCAAGTGCTGGAAAGAGAGAGGGGACCAAAGGAGTTCCACAAGAGGCTGTCAAGACTGGTTTTGAGTTCAGGTGACCTGTTTTGACAGAGGTGTCGCATGTCGTGGAATGTGTTTTTCGTTGGATTGATCACCGATTTGCGGCAAAACTCTGCTCCTGGGATGCTCCAGATAATTGAGCTGCGCGAGCCTGATGGAAACTTCAGTCAACTGCACCGCAAGGAACAAAAATTATGACACCGTCCTTGGGCGAAAAAGCTCCTAGTAGCGTCCTTTGCTCCTAGTAGCAACGCCCTTTGTTCCTAGTAGCGATGGCCTACACCCTTGTTGGCAAAATCTCATGCAAAGTTGAGGGTTCTCTGCCCACCTGCAACTCTTGCAAAATTCTCTGCGCTGTTGCAATCTCCTGCATGCTTCCGAGAAACGATGCTAAACAATATATGTCCTTTGGCGCTTTGATTGCAAGAGTCCAGTCCGTCTAGTCTTCAAGCTAATAACGATGGCCTCCAACCTAATAATTCCTAATAGCCTTCCAATTCCTAAACATCCGAAGAAACGTGTAGCTTCTTCAAAGCAAGTTGTGTTTCAAGTCCTCTGCACTATCCTCAGTGTTGCGGACCTGAGAGGTTCACTTCTGATTCTGCTCACCCGACTTGACCTCTAGTGGAAAAGCCCAATCGAGGTGTGCACGCTTTGCATCGCGCCAGGCTCCCTGGAGAAACTTGTCAAAAGAGGGCGGGGCAAATTCAAGTGCTTGGAGGAATGCGCATGTTGCGCATGCTCAACTGCTACAAACCTCGCATCTAATGTCTTAGTGGGGAACAGTAGTAACCAGTTTTCGGGCCTAGGAGATGAATGAACAACAAAACTCACAGCACGGGCGCTTGCTTTGGCATCAACAAAGAAGGAAACATAACCAGCTAAATTCAGCTCTCCCTCTCCTTATATCTTTCTTCGGACCTTTCTTCCTTTATGCTTTTTCTGTCCATGTTTCGCAAAACAACTGAATTAGACCTTCCCCATCTTATCTATTTTCCCCTTTTCCTTCTAGCGATGGCCTAAGGTTCCAAACATGATATAACATGATTAAGCAGATGGTTTAATTAAGTATGTCGAGGGCGTTCTTGTGCAAGTCTCTAGATCCTTCCGTGCTGAATCAATACTAGCGAGCTGGCCTCCAACCCCATTCCGCGGCGCTAGGCCAGAAAGCGTCCCTGTCCGCCTTATACCGCTCGTCTCCACCCACGCCGTGGCTGCTGTAGTCAGTTCGTTGGCCTGAAACACGTCCGCATGAAACCGTTTCACGTTTTCCACGTTTCTAGCCCCGTTCGTAGAGTCCTTTGCTCCTAGTAGCGATGCCCTAGCTACTAGTCGTGGACCTCATGGGCAAACCGGCAAAGATCTCCAGCCATGCACGTTCCGGTCTTGTGAAAGTCACACATCCTCCGCGGATCGAAGGTCGGCAAAAAGCACGTGACATATTTCCCTAGTAGCGTCCTTGTTACTACTAGTAAGGCACTTGTTACTAGAAGCGATGCACTTGTTCCTAGTAGCTTCTTGTTACTACTAGTAAGGCACCTGTTACTACTAGCGTGGCACTTGTTCCTAGTAGCTTCTTGTTACTACTAGTAAGGCACTT